>PVHT021183518.1:6852593-6921544 GCA_004024745.2 Catagonus wagneri
GTGCCGCGGGTGCGGCCATAAACCCGCGGCCATAAAATGACAAAAAAAAAAAAAAAGGCAAATGTGACCACCCTGCTGCAGAAGAAATTCTACTTCTGAACCTTGGGAACTACAACGGATTTTCAATCCTAATCATGATCCACGTCCAAAAACATAATGTTCCTTCCACTTAGGAAGAATCCTGGCATTTCTAACCACTGCCTGAAGACAAAAGGGAGGACATTCCCTAGAAGCTATCTCCACTGCCACGCCAGAATAAACACTCACTCACTGCTGACTGGAAGGAGACAAGGGAAAAACAAGGTTCAGATGAACCGAATCACTGTCCAGATGTTCTCCCGCCCCGGCCCCCACGTATTCAGTCAGCAACTCACCTTAAAAATGATGAACAAGGCAAAGAACACAAGAACAATGAACAGGAGGCAGCTGGAGTCCAATGCCAGGAGGTCATCTTTATAGGGGAAATCAGGCTGTAAAAAAAGGGGCGGGGGGTAAAAAGGCAGAGCAGAGGGGATTTTTAAAGCAGGAAACTATCCTGTATGACATCATAATGGTGAGGACATGTCATTATACACTGGTCCAAATCCCCAGAATGCACAGCACCCAAAGTGACCCCTAATGTACACCATGGACTTCATAAACACACACACCTGTAATTCAGCCATGGCACATGGACTGTGATAACCCACAAAGCATCTTAAGAATTCAAACAAAAGGCACCCAAGTCAGAACCGATATTCTAATAAAAACTTATAAATAGAATTTAACTCTAAATACTCTCAAGCCTCACCATTAATGCATGCTATTGATCACTTAAAATGTATTTGTATGAATACCTAGAATAGTCCTCAGAATCTAAACTAAGCTCGTTTTCTCTTTACTTTTATTTTACATCTTTCTGGCCTCTGGTCTATCTCCTTTACACGACCCCAGATATGTCCCTGGGTCACTGAGTCACTCAGATGGGATATGCTAAGATTTATCTAAGTTTCATGGACTATTCAGTCCAACATGGGGAAAATAATTTAAAAGCCAAGTGTCAATTAATTTCAACACTCATCAGAAAGGGACACAAAGAAGGTACGCCCCTGATTATGAAGCCTGGGATTATACCATATCCTGGTGACATATGATGTTCTATTGAGAAGCATCAGCTATATTTATTTATTCAAATATTTCTTTAGCATTTACTGCGTACATGGCAATGAGCCAGGTTCAGGGAGAAGGGTGTTATAAAAGAATAATTTAGGATACATACAAGCCGGCCAACAAAGAAAGTATTTTCCAGTCTGAGACACCAAGTGAATAAAACAGGGGAGAAACCACTGGGGTTCTATAAAAGGAGTAGTAAATTCCTTTTGATGTTTTTCTATAAAGTTCATTTCGTTTTTAAAAACTTGTAACGGTTTTTAGTGGAAATGCCAACATGAAGACCCAAATAACTTTAAATTTTCATAAAAAAGCAGCATATAGAAATCCCAAAGGACCAAAAAACAAATAAAAAACACGAAAGAAAGAAAAAGTTTATCATGTCCACATATCGATTCCAAACCCTAGCTGAGGGTGTCCCTGTGATAAAACTGTTAGGCCTTCATCTAGAAATGAAAACGGACCAGCTTACAGGGGAATGCTAGACATTTTACTTGGAAGGCCTGCAAATTTTTAGCCAGAGATGACACGATTGGAGAGAACCAAGCTTAGGAAGCTGCTGACCACAGCTGCGGAGGCCTGCAGGCCCTGCCCCGGATTCCGTCTCTCCAGCCCTATCACAGGCTGCTCCCCTCCCTGGCTCTGGGTGAGGCCATGACGGCCATCCCTGCCTCCTGACCACGCCAGATGCCTTCCTGCCTCAAGGTGGCTCTTACATGGAACGCCTTCTTCTGTACTTTCTCTCCCTTCCCAGCCCAGGTCTGGTATCTGTGTGATACCCACTCACACAGCAGCCAACACTCTTCCTTAGCTGCCTTTATCACGATACTAATTCAGGAACTGTCAACTTTTGGAGTTCCCGTTGTGGCTCAGTGAGTAACAAATCCAAGTAGTATTCATGAGGACGAGGGCTTGGATCCCTGGCCTCACTCAGTGGGTTAAGGATCTGGCACTGCCATGAGCTGCAGGGTAGGGAGAAGACTCAGCTCAGATCTGGCGTTGCTGTGGCTGTGGCACAGGCCAGTGGCCAAGGCTCTGATCCGACCCCCGGCCTGGGAACTTCCATGCGCCTCGGGTTTAGCCCTAAAAAGAAAAGGAAAAAAAAGTCAACTTTCCAATTCTTTCACTAGAAAGTAAGTTTTACTGATGTAGCCCTAGGACCTAGCAGAGTGCCTTGCACACAGGAAGCAATCAACAAATGTTTTCCGTATGAATGAATGATAACCTTGGTGGTATGCAAAATGGACTATCTAAAGAGGGTTTCAAGAAAAAACTCTTCCAAAAGACAGCATTTCTGAAATAAAGTGTCATTTATCTGGATCCTTCACCTCTACCCAGACCTTACATCAGTCCAGAGTGCTCCCTGCCCCTCCACCACACGGCATTAACCTTCATTCCACTTTTACAGCCCTAGTTGATTATCACAGATAAGATCTTCATTGCTTAACTCCCCACATACATGGTTTGCTCCTCAAAGAAAAGAAAGTTTTGTTTACAGCTACACCATTCACCAGCAGTTTGCCTAGAATAGAATGAAGGCTACAGTAGGCACTCAAATATCTCTTTGCTATGGATACTTGCAAAGACAGAAAGCCACAACTCTAATGAGTGCCAAATACAGTCAGACTATTATATTTTCCATATACTCTAAAGTTGAAGTACTCCTGAGGTTATCCATCTTGAGGGACTTAACATAGGACTATCTACATGGTATGGTAAAAATATATCCTATTTTCATCTTAATGGATTCAACATGATCATTAAAAGTAGGAATAGTAATTACTTTAAAACACTAAATCATAAACAGGGTAGGTTAAAATAAAAATGGTACCTAAAAGCTGACTCTGAATTTCAATGTAAATATTTTACCTCAAATGAAAAAAAAAAGATTAATTAGCATACACACTTACTAACTGATCCAGATATTCTTTGATTCTTGGCAAATAAGTTAGAGAACTAACAGCAACCAGGCAGCTGAGAACGAAGTCAAAAAGCCGGTAACAGAAGAATGGAATCAGCCAACCCACTTGATACTGAAGGAAAAAAATAGCAACACAACATCACCTCACAGCACATCTATGAAATGATGAAGTTATCAGTCAAAGTCAAACTCTAAAAGTTAAAAACAGAGAATACTTACAGAAATTGCTCCATACACCAGCATTGAACTGATTATAAACATAAGAACAGAGACGGCAAAAAGAACACAGGCATTATCTAAGAAAACAAGAACAAAAAAGCTAATTAAGCTATTTACATAACAAAAAGAACAAAAGCTTTTCATGACAAAATAGCTAGCTTTAAAAGGTCTGAGTATTTTCAGGACTGGCTATGAAAACACCCAAGGCCAAGAAAGTAAAAAAAAAAAATCTGCCTCAGCATTAAGTAATGAAACTTGAGAAATCTGCGCCTTTGTTTTTCTTGTTTGTTAAACTGCCTCAAGTCGCTGACGCTGACGTAGGCTAGCATGTGAACCAGGTACCCTTCCAGGGAGACAGGCTTCTGTCCAGAGTCTAACTTCTGAAGACGTGCAAATAGATAATTATAATTCAACGTGGCAAGTGCTACCACAGAAACAGAAACAATTAGTTTTGCCTGTAGAACCCATGAAAAAATATGAAAGAAATGACACAAGCTGAAACAAGTAGGATTCAACTGGAGTGAAAAATGCTGGTATTTGCTTAAGAGACAGATGTATTAAACGCAGAATGCTACAGATGCCCCCGCTTGCCTTAGATAAAATACATCACCTGAAATTCAAGGTTTTCCATTAACCCCCATCTCAACATCTAAACTCTCCGCCCAGCATCCCTTTGACCTTGGCTCCTCTGCTACACATGGGTCTATTTTCTTCTTCGTTCAGCTCTTCCTCAGGTTGTTCCCTTTTTGTACATTAATCCATGTTCACCAAATTTTCTCACAAAGCACCCATGCAGTCTCATTCAAAACAAACAAAAAAAAGCACGTGAGTAATCTCAAAAAATACTAAATCACACTTGACTTATCAGCACAAATATAAAACCGACTCTGTGCCTCTCATATTAAGAATCTGAGAGGCACCAATGATGATGAATGATTAGACTAAATGCTGAATGTTCACACTATCAGATCAATGTCATGTATTATCCTGTCCCCTGGCGATACAAATGGCATCAATACTTGGCACTAAACTAAGAATAGCCTTTTTTACATTTTCCTAGAGGATATAGGACAGCTAAATGTTACAGATGTAAAGGACCTCCCTGCCGCAGCACAAAAAATGGCTCTCCAAGGGAAAAAATATTTTTATTAGTATTTTCAAATTTTATGGCCACACCCATGGCATACAGAAGTTCCTGTGCCAGGGACTGAATCTGAACCACAGCTGCAGCAACACTGGATCCTTTAACCCAGTGTGCCAGGCCAGGGATCAAATCTGCACCTCTGCAGCGACCTGAGCCACTGCAGTGGATTCTTAATCCACTGCCCCACAGCAGGAACTCCCAAGGGAAGAACTAAACAAAATATGAAATTAAACAGGACTGGTACTGTCAAACTTGATAGCAAAATTTGTAATTCAAACCATCAGCTTTCAAGAATCTGTTATTAGAAGATTACACATTTATTTCATTTTCTTAAAGTACTGAAATAATCACGGTGAAGTGGAGCAAGAGCAAAACAGGAGACAGGAGATTGTGGGTAGGAAACACATTTAATGCCTCTGACAACACACAGTCCAGCATTTGTGAATCAGTAAAGCAAAGAAAATATGAGGGGATAGATGCCCAGAGAAGAACCTTAGGTTTCCACCCACCACCATGTTGAAACCTCCTCTGGGAGGCCCCCAAGTGTTCAACAATCTCCAAAGTGAACACAAATAAAGACAGACTCATATATGAAAAACTGCTTGCATATGCTGCAGAAGTATCTCTTATATACTGAGTGTCATATAATCATAAATCTCATTTTTAAAAATTGGCAATCAGGAGTTCCCATCATGGCTCAGTGGTAACGAACCCAACTAGTGCTCATGAGGACCCGGGTTCAATCCCAGCCTCGCGCAGGGGGTTAAGGACAAGGTGTTGCCATGAGCCGTGGTGTAGGCTGCAGATGCGTCTCAGATCCCAAATTGCTATGGCTATGGTATAAGCCAGCAGCCGTGGCTCAAATTTGACCCCTAGCCTGGGAACTTCCATATGCCTCTAGTGCAGCCCTAAAAAGCAAAAAAAAACGGGGGGGGGGGGGGCTGGTAGAATATAATCGACAAAAATATAACAGCGAATACTCTCTACAACAGTGACAACACTCATGCAGCAAGCAATAAACTTGTGACTTCTCTGCAGCTCTAGCAAGAGGGCTAGCTGTACAGACTGAAGAATCTCAATAACCATAAATCCTTTCCTACACCTCAATTTTAAGAGATACACACATGACAAGGGAAAATTCTGACATCAGCAGGTTCAGTAAAATTTTACAGCTTAAATCAGTATTTTATAAATGCCAAAACTCATCACTGGAAGCTAGTTTTATTTTTCTATTCTGGTTTTAAAGAAAAACAGATTATTCAGAAAAAAAATAAATGCCAGAAGGAATGTTTCTGTATATTCTTGGTATTTCTGCTATCAATCTGACAAAATTAAAGCATTATGCTGGAAAAGACAATCAGGAGACTCATTAAAAAAACAAAAAATACTTTAAAACACAGTATGAACAACCGTTAGCAGTATCTCACTACAGTGTATAAGAGATACCACAAAAACTCTACCTGGTTTCTAGAAATAGGTTAGCCCTGTGGACAATGAATCATTTGAATTAATAACCACTTAAAAAAAAAAACAACTTCATTAGTGGATCAGAGAGGATCAAATGTAATGAAATACAGAACTTTATGGATAAAAGCTAAACTAGGAGTTCTCTTGTGGCACAGTGGGTTAAAGATCTGGTGTTATCACTGCAGTGACTCTGGTTGCTCCTGTGGCACAGGTTCGATCCTGAGCCCAAGAACTTCCATAGGCCAGAGACAGGAGAGAGAAAAGGGAAAAAAATAAAAAGTTTACTCCTCATTACTACGTGTGTGCAATTAGCAGGAGATATTTTCAAGTAAAAACATACCTGCCATTCTCTCAGACGAATAGTAATTGCCAATGACTTCATACTGAATGTTGACGGGTGGCACTGAGTTTGGGTGCGTTACCTCGACAGTCAGCAAAATTGCCATCAACAGGTTGACCACCTATGAAAGACAACATCTTGTCAATTATATTATTAACAGAGAACCAGTCTTCAGCACAATCTTTCGATGTTTGCTTAACATTGTTTTACTGAAGTAACAAAGACATAAAAATGGGACTACCTGTGAGATAAAATACACAACACCACTTTAAGAATAGCTTAAAATAGGAGTTCCCATGTTGCACAGTGGGTTAAGGATCCAGCATCTGGGGCCTGGGAGTTCTCTTGTGGTGCGGTGTGTTAAGGATCCAACACTGTCACTGCAGAGGCTCTGGCAGCTTCTTTGGCACGGGTTCAATCCCTGGCCCGGGAACTTCCACAAGCGAAGGATGCAGCCAAAAATTTTTTCACAACTATAAAATCATTAAAAAAAAAAAAGTCTATCTGGTCCAGAGGAACATCTTGAAACTTTGTCAAACATCTTGCTGAAATCCCATCATGATATCTGGTGAATTTTCCTGATCTACCAGGGTATAACTGCAACTGGAAAAGGAAATTCTTCATGCCTCTAGCTATTAGTGCTAGCTGTAACAGTTATCCCAGGAGGCACCACTTCCTTGGAAGTGCTCAAAACAACCCCTCTAATGATTTGATACAGAAATCTCACGTAGGACTGGAGGAGGTTTCTGTATCTAAAGTTCACAGACTCTCTCTTCCTTCCCTTTGTGAAAACCTGAACATCTGATACTCTCAAGGGACAGCAGAGCTTTATCAAGAGTATTTTAAACAATCCTATCTACTTTGTAGCCCTCTTCTGACCACCCTGATGGATAAATAACACAGCTTATCAGTTAAAGGCATTCCACAGTCTCTCACATAAGCGGCCCAAGTTTTATCTTTAAGATAAACATCACAGTATCTAATTCAGAATCTATTGAGGATATCCTATAGATCAAGTAAATTTACATATATAACTTCACTTATTCCTCACGACAACCTTGTGAAGTATTACTTAACACCCATTTGCAGATGGGGAAACTAAGGTTCAGCAGAGTGAAGTAACGGGTGTTAAATTCACTAAGCTGGTAAGAGGAGCTAGGATACAAATCCCTGGTTCTTTTTAAGACATCCTGCCTCTTAGCACTACAGGATTACTTACAACCATTTCTAAGCAACTCTTGTTTTGAGATTCTTCCAAAAGAAACCATTATCTAAGGGTATAAAATGTTTATACTTTACTTCTAAATAAAACATGCTCAGTAACATGTCTTTTTCCTTGCACTGCTGAAAAGCTAGGCATTTCATCCTTCAAAACTTGTGAAAGGTCTTATAAGAGACTATATTTGCAAGATGACTCCCCAGATGAAGGCTGATTTTTTTTTTTTTTGCCCACTTTTTTTCTTTTTAGGGCCATACCTGCAGCATATGGAAGTTCCCAAGGCTAGGGGTTGAATGGGAGCCAGCCTACACCCCAGCCACAGCAACGCTAGATCCGAGCTGCATCTGCGACCTACACCACAGCTCATGGCCACACCGGATCCTTAACCCACTGAGCAGGGCCAGGGATCGCATCGCATCTTCATGGATACTAGTTGGGTTCGTTACTGCTGAGCCACAACCCAAACTCCTACTGCCCATTTTTATTGCAGTGGGTTTTGGACAGTGTATGTGGTGTATGATTGGTGAATTTAATTACTGAACAACCAGATATATCTATCAAAACATTATATATTCTACATATGGAAAGCAGTTCTAAATCAACTCAGTAAACTTTTCTTTGTTAAGCACAATACAATCATAGCTTAAAAGCACAGCACTGTACAGGAAAATACTCTCATGTCAAGAAAAACACACAATTACTAAATGAAGGGAATAAAATAGACTAGTACACCCAACCCATAATCCATGACATATGTACATACCTTTGTATCTAAATTGCAAATTTTAAACAAATGGGTATAAACTTACTGATCTTTATCAAATATCTGTATCTATATCTATATCGTGAGCCACACGAACTATATATATATATATATATATTTTTTTTTTTTTTTGCTTTTTAGGGCCATATCCACAGCATATGGAGATTCCCAGGCTAGTGGTCCAACTGAAGCTACAGCTGCCGGCCTACACCACAGCAACGCCAGATCCTTAACCCACTGAGTGAGGCTAGGGATCTACCTGCAACCTCATGGTTCCTAGTTGGATTCGTTTCTGCTGTGCCACAACAGGAAGTCCAAATATACATTTTTTGAAAGAGGAAGGGAAATGCAAATTCTATTAAAATGATTAAAATTGAATTTTAACTTAAAAAAAAAGGAAATGACACACCGAAAATATTTAGGAGTTTACCAAAGGAAATGACACACCGAAAATATTTAGGAGTTTACCATAACATTGTAAAGTATATTTCAATAAAATAAATTTTTAAAAAATTTAGGAGTTTAGGGAGTTCCCACCGTGGCGCAGCAGAAACGAATCCAACTAGCAACCATGAGGTTACAGGTTCGATCCCTGGCTTCAATCAGTGGGTTAAGGATCCAGCGTTACTGTGGTGTAGGCTGCAGATGCGGCTCGGATCGATGTTGCTGTGGCTGTGGTGTAGGCTGGCAGGTGTAGCTCTGATTGGATTCCTAGCCTGGGAACCTCCACATGCCACAGGTGCTGCCCTAAAAAGCAAAATAATAATAATAATAATAATTATAATTTTGGAGTTTTATTTCCCTTTTAAAAATATTTGTATCACGTGTAAGATTTATACAAATCTCTTCTCAGAGTTCCCGTCATGGTGCAGGGGAAACGAATCCAATTAGGAACCATGAGGCTGCGGGTTCGATCCCTGGCATTGCTCAGTGGGTTAACGATCTGGTGTTGCTGTGAGATGTGGTGTAGGTTGCAGAGGCAGCTCAGATCTGGCCTTGCTGTGGCTGTGGTGTAGGCCGGCAGCTGCAGCTCCGATTAGACCCCTAGCCTGGGAACCTCCATATGCTGCAAGTGCGGCCCTAAAAAGCCAAAAAAAAAAAAAAAAAATTAATAAATAAAAATAAAAATCTCTTCTATGGGTAAGTCACAGACTTACCCACTATCATCTTCTCTAGTATTAGTGACACTTCACATTTCATCTCACTGTGAGTCATACCCCTGAATAGCAAACACAATCAATCAGAGGTCTTATCAAAAGGACGAAGAAATTAGTTAAAATAAGTTCAGTACTATTCCATTAAAAGCTCAAATTTTCAAATCTTCATTGAATTAATTACATTTCATTAAAATCTCAACTTATATTTTAAAGTGGTAACTTGGAAAACCCACCCTGTGAACCTCGAGATTCATCATTGAGCATCTACCCTGTGCTCACATAGGCCCTGTCCTATCTGCTTTTTTTTTTTTTTGCTGTTGTTGGTTTCTGACCCCGCCCACGCATGGGGAAGTTCCCAGTCAAGGAATCAAAACCCCGGCCACAGCAGTGACCCAAGCTGACGCAGTGACAACACTGCAGTGACAACACTGCAGTGATAACTCAGGATCCTTAACCCACTGCACCACAAGGGAAATCCCCATCATACTTGCTTTTAATTACAGTTGATATTTCTACTAGGCTCCATGTAGCATCTTTCAAAATACACATAAAATTAACTTCATGGTCTTGTAATATAAAACTTCTCTGGAGAGCAACTAGATACAAACAATTCCAGAACATTTATTCCTGATTCATTTTTTTCCCTTTTACTGCATTCAGCAAAGAAAATTAGCAAAAATGTAATTAAAATGATGATCAACTTTTAAACCTAGTAATATGGAGAGGTACAGAACACAGCACATATGCAAATATGTTAATAGCGGGGGCAATGGCCACACCAATGAAGGAGAAGTACTGGATTTAACAATACGGTCTGTGCTACATTTCTGTAAGCCCTTTGCACGCCTTACACAAGTAAGCATACAACAACCAAGAACAGATGTGTCGGATTTCGGTTGTTTCAAAGAAGAGTATCAGATCCTTGGAAGCACTCAGCCTCCAAAAATTCCTCTTAGCGTTTTCATTTCATTGTCACACCCAGCCCAGAAGATTCTTGAGGACTGCTTTTTGTTTCTGTGTTTTTATTTTTTTTTAAATCATTATTCTTTACTTTCCTCACAGCGTATTTAGCTACACCCCAATATGTGTTAAGACTGTAATTAGAACAGTGTTTTAGGGCATGCTGATAAGGGTCTGGGCAAGTCAGCAGAGAGCTGTCATCAGATAAAGATCAAAGCTGACCATCTTTAAAACTACTTTTGCTAAATGTACATATATTACAGTTAAATGTATGTATGTAGTTGTTTATCGTATGTGCAGCTACAAATGAGTTATTTCTACTATTTTTGGAGACAATTCATTTAACAAATGTCTAATGAATACTTCCAATGCTCTAATTATTAATTACTACTTAACACATTTTATATAGGAAGACAAATCATCTTCCTCCCACAAGGAGGAAAGCTTTTTGTGCAGGAGAAAAATTTTAAAAAGTTCATCACACTAATGTGTATTTAGCATTATTCAATAAGTACATACAAGGTAAGCAGTAATTTTTCCAGGTACACAGCAAGGACACTAGATCCCTCTGGCTGGGAAGCAACAAAGTGCCACCAAGAAAAGTGAACTAACCTTTAAAAAACTAAGTGGAACTGGCAAAATGGCGTTAATGACAGAAGCTCTATGATGAGTAAATGAGAAGTTTTTATACTATTTCATCATTTCTGTGTAGTTGAGATTTTTCTCAATAGTTTTTAAAAGGTGACTTGATGAGAGAGCATTTTGGCGAGCAAGAATAGCATAGGCACGAGGCAAAACAAAAAGTGTTTGAGACAAGATACTAACTTGGAAAAAAAAACAAGCTATACTTTTATTTAAAGGAGTCAGGGGTGGGGACTAGAAACAATACAGCTTGAGGTAGCCTGTCTTCACGTCTTTCCCAGCTATCTAACTTTTAGATTCTTTACAGTCAAGATGCTCACGAAAAGTGAGCCATATATTAAATCTTTCCACCACCTAAAATTATATCAAAAGCTCAAAATGTCTTTTTGTAGTACACCATTAACTATGAAGGAGGACACCCTTGCAGTAGATTTCTAAGCTCATTTTCAATTGTTCAATAAACATCTGAATTTATACCACAATAAGAAACTGTTGTTTAAAATCAGCTGGCTTCAAATTTTTCAATAAATGATAGAGAAAACAACTGATGAATGTCAGAGTTTAAAGCGGAACTCACTCTGAAATTTCACATCACTTAAGCCAGGTATTCTGCCAGGCATGCTTCTTTCAAATCTAAATGCCAAAGGTGCATATAACTGACTCCAGCTTCTGTCTTCTGTGTCCTACTGCACTATTAACACACAATTAATCTTTCAATATAGTGTACAAGTACCTTAACGCTAGACCAGTAGAAGCAGCTGCTAGAAATGCTATGACTCTGTATCAGATACAAGGTCACCCACACAGTGTCTGCACCCAACAGGAGGGAGGCCTGCACCCCCAGGTTCCAAACAGCACAGGGTAATCTAAAGAGAACCATCAATATTCTCCCACCTGAAACAGGGAAAGAAGAGTATCCCCACAAGGTACCTGAGAGGGAAGCAGCATTCTACTGCCCCCACTCCTGCACTATTCCTCTCCCTTAATAAAGCTTTTCTTTGGCAACAAAATGCAACTATTTGGACAAGTCCTCTGTGTCTTGGTGGTCTTGTTTTTCTAAATAAATGTTACATGTCTTCCCAACTAGGCAGAAAATTGTGCATTTACATTGCTATGATTCTGAAGCCACACCTTCGAAAGTCACCAGCAAAAACTGTAATTGACAAAACCAATGGCCTTTTCCAGTCCTTAATCTAATTTGAATCTGCTATTACCGACCACACCTCCTTCTCCCTTGAAACCGTACCATAAGTTTCATTTTTGCATCTGTGCTCCAAAGTTCTTTGCAATAACATCAATATCTTAAAGGCAGATGCCAGTCAACACAAGAAACACTCGGGAGCCTCTGTGTGGCACACAATAAGAACACCAAACGAGTAACACAGGTCCCAGTGATTTATCCTTTTTGTACGTGCACCACAGCCATCTATATTGTAGATGATCAACAGATCTCTTAAAATGTGTTAATTAATTTAAGCAGCTTATAATATTCTCCTAACCAGAAAAATCTGTACAAAGAAAGAACATCCATGGCATCTTTTTTTAATGAAACTAAAGAATGGATTTTTTTCTCACGTCGAGTCCTTCCAGTGGGAGACAATTAAAACTCCCTGCTCTCTATTTTGGGAGAAGAAATAATGCCTTTACTAAAGTTCTTCCCTCTGCATTTTGAGTTTCGTGGTTTATAGCTCCTACTTTTCCTTGCTATTCCTTTCATTTTTATGAGCTGAGCGCATAGCTTCAAAAAAAAATCTGCCTTGGAAAGAAATACAGCCAATTACATTCAGATGGCTGAAATTGAGATGGTGCTTATTTTCTTCTGAGGAGGAGTTAAAAATCCTTTGTTCTGTGAATGGAGGGAAGAATCTGAGAAGAAACAGGAAGATTAAGTTTGCAGGCGAGAGTCCCAGGCTGCTGGACTCTCTCAGTTAAGTAAGAGGGAAAGCAATCTTCCAGGGAGGCAAGGTTGAGTCTTGAGGACCCTAAAGATTTGAATTATTTATTTAGGGAAGGCAGAGCTAAGAACAAACAAAAGAAACCGAAGACCCAGACCCTTAGCAATAGGAAGAAATAGAAGTTAGAAACACAGCCTGGGAACCTCCATATGCTGTGGGTGACATAAAACGAAAAAAGAAAAAAAAAGAAACAATGCTGCTACTGCCATGAACTGATCAATGTCCAGTGTTACAAGTCAGTTAAAATATAAAACAAGGGGGTGTGGGTCTCTGTGAGGGAAATGTGATATAACCAGAGCAATAAGATGATGTTTCTGAACATAAAAGTACAGGAAATATTACTTTGAATAATAAACTTTGAAACATGCAAATAAGCCTATACAATCAAGTTTTATTGTTTTTAATGTACATTAATGAGGCAGACTGTAAAAACACAACACAGCAATCAGGACTAATGGGGAGCTCAGGCAGCCCCCTGGGGGTGGGCCATGAACCTGTTATCTATCTGCCTGAGGATGATTCTCAACTGGTGTTTGCCAAACGGTAATGGTTTTGATGGAGGCTTTGGGGTAGCGAGTAAAGAGAAGAAAGGCAAAAAGAATGTCTGTGATAAAGGGATTCCTTTTTTGCAGTTCAGGGAAGTTATCAGAGACTGCAGTATCACTAAGGCCACAGTTTCGCAAACCAAAAATAATACAAACTTTAAAAATCAGAGAGTCATTAGCAAATGTGGCCAAGTCGACAGTATGAGGTATGTCAAAACTTCTGTAAAGTCGTCATAACCTAAACTACCTAAATAGAACCACATATTTAGAAATCACATATTAGCTTATTTACTATATGGGTACTGGAGATGGTGGTAAGAAATCACAAAGGTATTACTAGTGAACCCCCAACCAACAACACTGTCAACTTGGTTATGACATAAAATTACACAGATCTTAGAACCCAGGGAATGCTAGCATATGTAGCCAAAAAGGAATAGGTTCTCGATAAAGGTCTCAAAAAGTGGAATGGGCCTGATAGGACAAGCGTCTCCCGAGCAGGGTGGCGGAACTGAGTCAGGAAAAGGCAGATCCAGTCTAAGTAAATCCTGGTAATTGGTATTACCGCCAAGCGAATTTCCAGACTCACAACAGAAGCCTGGCTGACTACATCACAAACACGATGTAACAAATAAGGTCCAAGGAACCACAAACAACTGCTTCGAAACCGGATCTGTCACTTTTCCTTCAGGCAAGACATGTACGAAGGTCTGCTCTTAATTGTCTCGTTAGGAAAAACAAATTCTAGGAAGCACTGCGGGAGGGGAGAGCTCTTGCAGATCACGGAAGCACACAAAAAGATGCCGAAACCTGGTAATTTCCAGAACTTCCCAAACCACCTAGCACCCTCATCCCGCCCTCCACCCACTGCCCGCTACTCCTCTGCCTTTCCCAATCCCGCTTTTCTCCTCTTAACCCTACCAAGGAACAACCCCCCATCGCCACCCGACCCTACCGATTCCGGAACACTCTCCCATTCTCAAAGTTAGAGACCCCCCCCCCCCCCCGCAAAGAAGGTCCCCTACGCCTTCCCGCCCCACCCCCTCCCACTGAACCCTCACTTCCTTTCGGGCCAGCCCCCCTCCCACTTCCACCCTTGCGCACTCCCCCCAGGGCCCCTGTCCCACCGCCTCGCCCACTCTTACCATGTACCAGGTCCCCAGGATGATCGTCCCGGTGCGGACATGGCAACAGCCGCAGCACCGGGTGCTGTAAAACCGGTCGCTGCGGCTCCGCTTGAAAGTCATGGACACCATCGGGAAACTCGCCGGCCTCGTTCGTGGCCGGGCCCCTGACAAACGCCTTCCGCCCACCGGTTGTTCCCGACGGCTCTCTCACAGCGTCCAAGACCAAACGACGCGTCTTCAAGCCCGCCCCCGGCCAGGGCCCCAGCCAGAGCCTTCGCACCTGCGCACTGAGCACCGAGCGCCGCTCTCGCGCGAGTCCGTTTTACCCTCTTTCTCCACCTTTCCCGCACTCAGGCCAGTGGAAGAGCGGAAAACTGGGCGGATGCGGCCCTTGATTGGAAGAATATGGAGATTGACAAGATGTCACGCCCAATCAGAATCGCAACTCGTCTTAGCATTAATCCCGCCTCTTGCGTGAGGGCGTGGTCTGTCTCTTAGGTCCAGGTTAGGTCTGGTTGGGGGAATCCTGGTAGTTCACCATTCCCAAGAGAAGCGTTTAATGGGATAAAGGAGAGACGAGATGAGGTAGGTGGCAGAAAGCCCAAACGAAGGACTTTTCTGAGTGACATCTGCCACGTACCGCTTCCGAAGCGTCACGGGACAACAACCGTTCACGTGACCTTTGATTATTGAGCTGGCCAGGGGCGGTGCCCGTGGGGAAGGGGCGGGGCTGATTCCCACTCTGGGGCCTTCACGTTTGGAGAAATTCGGGACTTCCTGGAGGAGTTTAGGTTTCTGTTTTAACTCACATTGACGCCTCCTTTGTGGAAGCAAAGAAATACCATCCCCTGCCAAAGGCAGCTAAGAAGGATTGAGGAAAATAAAAGCAAAATAAAGTGGAAGAACTGCTTAGCTGTTGGGTAATGATAGAGTGATGTTTATAAGGAAAAATGAAACACAGTGACGCACAAGGAAACACAATGAAACCCAATTTCACAACAACTATGAAACACAAGGGCTTAGGTGTTTTCAGTGAAAAACCAGCCATAGTCTGGCTCACCTTTCTGGGTATTCTGCATCTACAGGAGCTCTCCATCTTCGTTGTGGAGCTAAGGGGGCAAAGAATGTCATCTGCCCATTTCAGTAAACAAAGGAACTTGTGGCCTCAAGGCATCAGCCTCTGAAGCCACCGCCAGTGGGTGGTGCACCCTGAGGGGATTCAGGGTAACAGAAAAATAGGTTGCTGGCGCTGCTCTATGGTTAAGGTGCATATCAAAGGGATTATTTCAGTAAGCCTAGACTCTTGCATTTTTACCATAGATGGAAAAGCACAGCGATTTTGATGTTCTGACCACCTGGGATTTTTTTGTAAAAACCGCTGTGTATCCTGGTTGCTTTACCTCCTTAGAGCAACTGAGGTGCTGTCTGAGAGGTCTCCTGGACTCACGTTCTCATTAAGTCTGACTAATAAAACATAATTCTCAGCTTTTAGGTTGTGCGTGTTTTTTTCAGTCGACATCTGTTCAACTCTAAATTGTAGATAACTGATAGCAAGGGGAAATATTCCTGTCCATCACACTTCCTGTTGAATTACCCCTCCTTGGAAGAAGCCATTTTGCAGCTATTTGTAAATTCTTTTCCCAGTCCTGCTTTGAACAATATAAGTAGGTGCTTTACATTGTTCTTTAAACTGGTTCTTATATCTTACTGGTCCCTTTGTTAGTTAATTAATAAATAAGATCTTTGAGCCGTGTTCATTTTGTATTTGTATGAGACTTAGGACTTTTAAGAAAATATATGGTTTTACTCTCTGGAAAGTACACTTACATTTAGAGAACAAAAATATGCTCCCTGGGAGTTCCTATTATGGCTCAACAGTAACGAACTCAACTAGTATCCATGAGGGCCCAGGTTCGACCCCTGGCCTCGCTCAGTGGTTTAAGGGTCTGGTGTTGCCGTGAGCTATGGTGTAGGTCACAGACGCAGCCTGGATCTGGCATTACTGTGGCTGTGGTGTAGGCCGGCAGCTACAGCTTCCATTCGACCCTTAGCCTGGGAACTTCCATGTGCTGCAGGTGCAGCCCTAAAGAAAGCAAAAAAAAAGAAAGTCTTCCCCTCTGCCAGCCTTAGCTGAAGACAGTGGTGAATTTAGCGTAAAGGTTATTGCACTGTCATGGCTTCAGTGAACGCTGTCTGAAATTATATATTGATTGTTGATCTTTTAACTTCTCCACTAAAATGTAAATTCTAGAACAGCAGAGACTCTGCTTACTTCTGCAGCACTGAAGGACTTGCCCATGGACAATTACCCTGCTTTGCGTAATACTTTCAGACTATCTGGGAGGCCATCCATAGTTAAACCAAGCTACCCTAAAGAATGGAATGAGGTGGTAGCAATTTAACTCAGAATGATGAATTTCTCCACTAATCAGGGGGTAGACTAATAATACCAGCCATGCCAAAAAACCTTTTTTTTTCATAGCCCTTACTGTGTTCTATACACACATACAGTCACTGTTTATTTTGAATCATTTCATCTTCACAACAGCTCTATAAAGGAGGCACTTTTATACTATTTAACTGAACAAAGAAGTTAAATTGCATGTCCAATGTTACAAGGCCAGTATGTGCTGCAGCTGTGGTGCACTTCACAACTGCAGTGAGGGTTCAGTCCCTGGCCCAGGAACTTCCATGTGCCCAGGGTGTGGGAGGAGAAAAAGAAAGTCAGCCATCATATTCATTATGGTAGAGATGATATCTGCTATCACAGGGTAATAAAGGGTGGTATGGAAGCACAATATGGAACAAGAATATCTAAGCTAGGAGTTCCTTGGTTGTTCAGTGGGTTAAGGATCTGGCATTATCACTACTGTGGCAAAGGCTTAATCCCGGGCACAGGTTTAATCTGTATGCCATGGGCGTGGCTCCCCAAAAATCTAACCTGTCAGGATAGGTTTCCCAGGGGAAGTGATGTCTAAGCCAATAGCAGAAGAAAACTAGGCTGGGGACAGAAAGGCTGAGCCACCTCAGAAGCAATAGTTTGGAAAAAACTGTAGCGGAGAGTAGGGGAGGTTTGTGTTGCAGAAATGGTGACTGCCCTGCCAGACATTTCCTAGCGTCCTCTCTCCAACATCCTTTATAGCAAGGTGGCTATAGGAATAGTTATTGCCATTTGAATCTAAGCAGAAAAGACATGAGTCAGACTGGGCCAGGGCTTTTAAGAAGAGTGGGGCTGTTCCCCCCATGATGTCTTCGCTTTTCTTTTCCCTCATCCTGTGCTGGCTGATGCAGAGAATTCCGAAGCCCTGGGGCTTAGCAGAGTCACAAGATGGACGCCAGGGTACCGGATCACCAAAAAGGGGAAAGGCACAAGGTGACACTGGGTGGTAACACAAGCAAGAAATAAGCTTCAATGGAATGAGCCAGTACTGTTTGAGCGTTTGTTTTTATGGCAGCTAAAATATCCCAATCCTAAAGAAATTTGTATAGAGAAACATGGGGGTTGGAGAGAGGAATGAGAAGAGAAAAGTCAGAGTTGAGGTTAGACAGGAAAGCTTGAGGTTAGACAGAAGGCCTGAAAAGTATAGGGGAAAGTTGGGGAAGGTTTTGGCATGGACCCCAAAGTCTGCTGGGATCACTGTCCAACTTACCCTTCTGGATTACCTGATTCTAGTGTCTATGTGCCTAGAGCTATTTAAAATTAATAAATTATAGACAACTGAGAGCAAGATTTTTGTTCTTAGACCTGCAAATGAATTCTGAATCTTGGAGGCCACTTTTCCCATTGCTCATGGGAAAAGCAAATTTTGCATCTATTTGTAAATTATTTCAACATTCCTGATTGACCTATGTAGGCTTGGTACTTTGAATTCTCTTTCAAACTGGTTGTAGCATCTTACTAGTTCTCTTATTAAATACAAAGATAAAATCTTTCACACGTTATGTTGATATTTGTATGAGAACCACGGTTTTATTTTTCTAAATTAATATTCTTTAACATAACCCATGTTGGACTTGATACGACGTCCATTAAATAGTATTAAGCAAGGGAGTTTCATTAACAGATTTGCACTTTGGAAAGATTATTCTGGATGTAGTATGAGGAATAAAGTGGGCGTTTGGGCGTTCTGTCACAAAAATACATGTGTGACTGATACTCCAAAAGGATGAATTTGGACTTCTACCTCATGCCATGCACAGAAATTAAATAGAAGTGAAGAAACTCTTTTTTTTTCCTTTTTTCTTTTATTGGCTGCACCCAGATATCAAACTGTGCCACAGCAGTGACTTGAGCCACAGCATGACAATGCCAGGTCCTTAACCCCCCTAGGGCACCAGGGAACTCCTACTTTTAATATAGGCTGTTGAAATTATAGTAACACCCTGAAAAAGATTTCTTATATCTGCTCTAAGCATACCTGTAGATTTTTATAAGCCTCTTTCTACCGCCTCCCTACTCTCATCCCAACTGATATTATTTCATTCTGTGTTATTTTGATTGAACCTTTCATATCATGACTTATGGTTAAAATGTGCTTTTTTTTTTTTTGTCTTTTTAGGGCTGCACCCGTGGTATATGGAAATTCACAGACTGGGGGTTGAATCGGAGCTGTAGCTGCTGGCCTGCGCCACAGCCACAGCAACGCCAGATCTGAGCTGTGCCTGCAAACTACACCACAGCTCATGACAACACTGGATACCTAACCCACTGAGCAAGGCCAGGGATTGAACTTGTGTCCTTGTGGATACTAGTCGAGTTTGTTACCACTGAGCCACAATGGGAAATCCTCAGTTGTACTTCTTTATCAGCTTTAATCATAGCATTCTTAAAGGGAATAATTTTGAAAGATTTCTACTGAGGAAAATCTGTCAATGAAAGCATGCACAGCAGATGAATGAATCTTAATATGATCTATTCATTTCTTCCCAGAAATAAAAGGATTAATGAAACATCAGTTCAAATCCCTAACAAACTCCTCATTAAACAGTCTTAGCAGTTGTGAACATCTGGAAAATATGTACAGAATATTCAGGAATAGTCTGTCCCCACATCCCACTCTTAAGACAATTTTTTTTTTTTTTTTTGGCTTTTTAGGGCCACAACCGCAGCATACGGAGGTTCCCAGACTAGGAGTCAAATCCGAGCTAAAGCTGCTGGCCTACCCCACAGTTCAAGGCAACGCCAGATCCTTAACCCACTGAGTGAGGCCAGGGGTTTAACCCGCAACCTCATGGTTCCTAGTTGGATTTGTTTCTGCTGAGCCACAACAGGAATTCTGGCAAAAATTGACTGTTTTGACTACAATGCTCCTAAATGAAATAGAACCCAGCTGCTTTCCTTTAATGTCTATTGAAATATTTCAAAAAGAACTTCATTTCACTTCTTTAAAAGATGTCCCTAACCATCTCCTTATAAATTCTTGATGGCATAAGGATCTTTAAAAAGTCCCAATTGGCACATTTCATGGTTTTGTTGAAATGTTTGCCTTTTAATCACAGAGGATGGAGGCTTCAAAACAATACAACTACTTTCTAGAAATAATTAGTGGCCTGCCCAAAGCCTGCAGATCAGTAGAACTGCTATTTCCTTGTGCGTTAGTATGTATATTACTTCAGGAATTTATTTTATTTTATTTTTTGGTCACGCCCACAGCATGCAGAAATTTCTGGGCCAGAGATCAAACCTGCACCACAGCAGTGACGATGCTGGACCCTTAACCTCTAGGCCACAAGGGAACTCCTTAAGGAATTTATTATATACCTGAAAGAAGCTTAAGAGAAATGACGAAATCCGGAAATTTGAATTCTGCTCTGTTTGTTAGTAAAAGTCAATAGAATATTTAAGCTGTGATAAATCAGTTTCCGTTCCCCTCCACTCAAAAATTGGCTTTGAGAATAAGGAATAGCACCAAAGAAAATGAATAAACAAAGAGCAAACAACAGTGCAAAATAATCTGTAGCAAATTGAGTGATATCTTTGTTATCTAAATGTATCACAGAAATTCATAAGTAAATATAAAACAAGGCCACTCTTGCTATTTTTTTTAATTTTGGGAAATACAGTTATTTTCATAAAGTTATATTGTCTATATTAACATCTAATAGATTTATTATTGCTATTTTTAAATCAACTTCTACATATTTTAAATTTTTCTCAGTTTTATTTTAAACGATTTTTATTTTTTCTGCTATACTTGGTTTACAGTGTTCTGTCAATTTCTACTGTACAGTAAAGTGACCCAGTCACACACACACATATATACATTCTTTTTCTCACATTATCCTCCATCGCTTCCATCAGAAGTGACTGGGTATATTTCCCTGTGCTATACAGCAGGATCTCATTGCTTATCCACTCCAAATGCAACTATTAATTTCTAACATGGTAATTATCAATAGCTATAACCCAGACAAACAAAAGCTCTTTGGTGTTACCTATAATTTTTTAGAGTGTAAAGGGTTTTGAGACACAAGGTTTGAGAACCACTAACCTAAGCCTGTTAACCAGCACAGTGACAATGGTTACTGGTATTTGAAATGCTGACTTTGAAGTGCTAAGTGTTGCTATCAGCAGACTTTTTTTAATGAAGAGGGAAAGTAGATATAAGATTATCAAAATTCTGGAGTTCCCTTCGTGGCTCAGGGGAAAAAAATCTGGCTAATATCCATGAGGATGCAGGTTCGATTCCTGGCCTCTCTCAGTGGGTCAAGGATCCGGCCTTGTTGTGAACTGCAGTATAGGTCGCAGATGAGGCTCAGATCTGGTGTTGCTATGGCTGTGGTGCAGGCCAGCAACTAGAGATCCAATTCGACCCCTAGCCTGGGAAACTTCATATGCTTCAGGTGAAACCCTCCCCCCAAAAAGAAAAGATTTTCAAAATTCTTAATATTGTGGGTTTATACAGTTCTCACATTAATTTCAGTGTAGATTATTGACTAATCAGCGCTTGCCTGGACAAGAACCTTCTTGTCTGAATCTGTTTCTTCACCTGTAAAATGGAAATAAGATTTGCTTCGTCATAAAACTTTAGTTTCTTTACTCTCATGAAAACAGAAGGTAATCAGGCCTTGAAATATTTCTAACACGATTTAATTATTTACCTCCAGTCCCTCAAGGTATTCCTCGTCTGTTGATATTGGTAATTATCTCCTTTAGCCAAATTAAGTGTGTGATTTTTATTTTTAATTACCCTGGGGTATTAGAAGGAGTAATTGTTAAGTATTGCTCAAGTACCTTGATGATGAAAAGTGCTATGTAATCATCACTGTGGGAAAGTGGCTTTCCATGTACTTGGCTAAAATCTCTACTTGGGCTTTTGGAGTTAAATTTGAACATTCAGGACTTTGGGGATAAACGTGGTGACAGAGGCTTAGCATCTCCTTTGAGTCATACAAGAGCATCTGGGAGGAAGACCAAATCAATGAACTTGATGGTCAGCAAAACTGGGAGTGGATGAAACATGACTCAGGGCTGCTAAGAGCAGCTGAAATCAGACAGAAGCCTTAAAGGAGGAGGAGGTGAAGTGATGGGAGGTCCAAGGAGCAAGCAGTGTCCAGGAAGCTGGACATAAGCTTCCTAAGCGGGGAACTCACCTTGAAGACAAGGTGTATTTCTCCACTGGTCAGAGGAATTGGGTGAGCAGGACTGGAGGCAGTGGTCCTCCTGGAATCTGATTTGTTTCAGAGCAGCGGAGGGAGGAATCTATGCAAATAATTAAGCAGAGAAGCCAGAGGCATTAGTCTGCTAGGGCCGCCGAAACAAAGTACCACCAACCAAGTGGCCTAAACATCAGAAGCGTATTTGTCTCCTGGGCCTGGTGGCCAGAAGTCTGAAACTAAGTGTCTGCAGGGTTGGTTCCTTCTGAGGATGGGAAGGGAGACTTGATGCCATGCCTCTCGCGTAGCTGCTGGTGATTTGCTGACGGTCTTTTGGACACAGGGCAGCAGGCCTGGCAGGAGATGCGCTTTCCAGTGAGATCAGAGCAGACTGACACAAGGGCGTGGCTACTGGCCTTTCCTGGAGACCTGGTTTCAGCTGATGCCACAAAGCACTCACAATAGGGTAACAGCAACTTAAGTACCAGCACCTCTGTCCTGTCATTGCAAAAAAAAGGGGGCTGGGAAAGGTAGCACTTAACTCCATTGGATTTAAGCTGTAAGGGTAAAATGCTTAGGTAAAACTTCCCCTCTGGCGAGGCAGCAGGGAGGTGCTTGGGAAAGCCAGCCTGACTTTGGCCCCTTACATCACAGAACAGGTTAGAGAAACGGGAAGTGGCCTCAGTAAGCGTGGTGGAGAGCTGGCCCCAGTAAGCCTGCTGGTAGGCGTTTGGCAAGGGGCCAGCCAATCACGATGGCTGATGCAGCGGAAGATGCCTAGGAAATCTGCCTGCGTGTGGAACACGGCTGGCCTCTTACACGGGGGCCCTCCTCCTACGCGTGCCCATCACCCGGCCTCCTACCCTCTGTCGTTGGCAAGAGGCCCAGCCAGTGACTGCCAGCAGGAGAGAGGGAAAGGAAGCATATGGGCACTGAACAGTCATCCTCCATGGCTGGCTTGGCCCACTCAGATCTTCTTCTCCTCTGAGCTCCCGGCCTTGACCACAGTGACCGCAGCTGCCGTGAGACATGACTCCAGAGGGCACCACTCACTTGCTCACCTAGGCTGGCTTTGTTCAGTGTCTGAGTCTGTCTTAACGCCTCGGCTAGACAGCTCCTGGAGGGCCAGGACAGGTAGGTAAATCTTTTTCTAGACCAGACCACCTAGCACTGAGCCCAGCCTGAGAAATATTTGCTGATGGATGGGCAATCCAGAAACGGGGTCATGGACCCTGAATCACAGATTAAATGAACTGTTTAGTCTCGTGAGAGCATCTGTTTCAGAGCTCTGCAGACCCGACTCTGCCCAGCTTTGGCGTCTGGTACGAAAACTAGTCATTCAGAAATGTGACCTGTCATGACATTCCGAGCAGCCGTGTGACCTGACCCACGGCAGCTTTCTGCCCCTTCTCGGGTCAGTTTCTTCCTCCCTGAAAGGGTGCAGTTTTGAGCAGGGATTTCATGAGCCACGGGGGGAGCTCACACACTCTGCAAAGCCCTGAGTGGGGTTGGATTAGTCAGGGCCGTAGCCACTGTTTATGCAGCCTGGGAGCCGGCCCAGCCCCACAGTTCTCCCAGAAGCCCACGGTATTTCTCTCTGTGATTTTTTTTTTTTTTTTTGAAGGATGAGACCTCAAACCATACTTGAGTACTTCTCTTCTCATGTAAGAGTCTGAGCGGCTTAATGATAACCTTCTGGGCCCTCTCAAGGCTGACCACCTTCCATCTGGCAACTAACACAATAAAAACACTTTCAGACACTTTCACAGCCCTGTCTGTATGCTGGGCTGCCATGCTGGAATCAATCGTAAGTGAGTAAAATACAATGGGGAAAAAAAAAACAAAGATGCTGAATTGAGAATTAGAAGACTGATCAGAAACCTTGAGCCGGTTGTTTCTCTGTGCTCTGAGCGCCATTTGTAAGATGGAATGAAAGGAGCGTGTCCCTGCCCTGCCATCCACAGGACACCTGTCCTGAGCCATGTGTCCCTCTGGGGTTGAAACTAGGAGGGCGGGAGGGGCACCGAGCCCCCCAGCCCTTTCCTGGTATCCTTGGCGTGGATGGCTGGGCTGGGTATGTCACCTGTGGTCACAGGACAGAGGTGGTTATGTTCTTTCAGGTCAGAGACTGAGCCCGCTATTGTTCTCGTGGCACAGTCCCCAAGCTCTCTGGTTCCCAAGTTAATTACGGAGATTGAAGAACTGACTCTTCTTTTCCAAAAATACCAGTCTCCGAATGCCCAGGAGTGAGAGGGCCGCCTTTAGTGTCGCCAGCTCCCTGAGAGCAGGAGGGACCCAGCACCATCCACGCCTCATCAACATGGGATCCGAGTTGTGCCTGCGACCTACACCATAGCTCACGGCAACACCAGATTCTTAACCCACTGAGCGAGGCCGGGGATCAAACCTGCATCCTTGTCGATACTAGTTGTGTTCGTTACCACTGAGGCACAACAGGAACTCCTGACAGCTATTCTTAAACTTCTGAAATGGGGACAGATAGCCAAGCATAACCAAGCGTGTGGAGCACCGGGGAGTTCAAGGATTCTGGGTCTTTGAGCTAAAACAGTCCTGCAAATTGGGAGACCCTGTGGAATTGGAGGCTGGAAAGGGGTCTTGGGCAAATCAAACCAAAGAAGCTTTAGTCCTTTGCCTTTTGTTTCCAAGATCTGAGCTTTTAAGCATCTCCCTTTATCCTACGAATATAAATTTGCCAAATACCTGGACTATCATTTTCAAAAGTAATAAAGCAGATTCCATTCATGTTTGTCCCTTTTGGGTAAGCAGGGGGTGGGCGGGACATGTTGACCTTCTTTGAACAGTTTATAAAATGGAGAATATTGTCTTCTGGAGGCCAGGAGAAACATAAGGAGCCCAGCAGATCCTTCTGGCAGGGGTTGAGGGGCTAGAAGTGGGCTGCGCTGGGACTGAGGGGTCCCTGCACCAAGAATGGAGATCAGTGACAGTTACAGAGAAGACGAGTCAAGTTTCTTAGAATCTTCCTCTGCTCTTGGACCATCCCAGGGCGTGGGGTTCCAGGCTTGATGAATGACAGCGAGTCTGAGACGGAGAAAAGCCCCTGGCCCTCTCTGGTTGCTGCCTTGGGCGGGACTGGCCAGCAAGCATCGACCGCTTTCGGCCCTGATGTAAAGCGTGGCGTTCTTCCCCCTTCAGTCCGCGCATCTGTTTTTTTCCTGCTTCTGGCCTGTGCTGACACGCAGGAGGGACCAGCTGCTTCCTAACAGGAGCTTCTGACTGCTCATCTGGCAGCCAGCCCTATATCTGGAGCAGCTGCTGTGGGCCTGTCTGGGTCAGGCGGGAGGGCACCCGCACGGGCTGCCAAGCGTGAGGAGTGCCCTGGCCTCTTGAAAGCTGCACGGTGGCACTGTCTCATCTTTCTCCCCTCACAGCTTGCAGCCAGGCAAGGAGAGCTCAGCTCAGAGCAAGGAGCGGCAGGCAGTGAGCCCCTGCTCTGGAGATTTTGCAGCTGGTCTCAATTTTGCGCGCTCTTCAGGTCACAGGGACCACAGCTGGTGCATCTGGGGAGCTGACGGTTCACGCGGTGCAGCTTACCTGGCTCTTGGGGTGCAGCGGGAGATGAGCAGGGCCTGGGGTGCGGGGCATACCCACAACACAAACGTAAGTTTTCAGGGGGCCTGGCAGTTAAGGATTCAGCATTGTCACTGCTGTGGTGTGGGTTCAATCCCTGGCCTAGAAACTTCTGCCTGACTCAGGCACAGCCAAAATAAATAAATAAACGTTACTAACTGGGGGTAATATTTTGGAAAAAATTAATGTGTTTTCCCTTTTGCCTTTCTGAGTATACAGCATTCTCTAATTTTCTTCAGGTATTCCTTTATGTGGGGGAGATGATGATTGTTCTAGAAGGAATACAGAGAGGAAGAAAGCATTGGTATTTACCTTTTGACATTCAAGATTTTTGTAGCTTTATTAAAATATGTTGGAAATGCATTTACTCTACATATTTAAAGTGTACAGTCGGGTGAGTTTTGACCTATTTATACATCTGTGAAACCATCATCACAAACAAGACAGCGAACACTTTCATCACCCCGAAAGTTTCCTTGCTCCCCAGCCAGTTCCCAGGCATCTACCTACTTGCTTTCTGTCACTATAGATCAATTTGCATTTTCTGGAAATCCATATACATGGAAGTCATACGGAATTTACACATGTTTTGTCTGTTTTCTTTCGTCCTGCGTAATTATGTTGGGACTCATCCTTGTCATTGCACAAATCAGTAGGTTATTCTTTTTTTTTTTTTTTTTTTGCCATGCCCGTGACCTACCGAAGTTCCCAGGCCGGGGACTGAACCTGTGCCACAGCAGCGACCAGAGCCACAGCAGTGGCAACGCAGGATCCTTAACTGGGCCATCAGAGAACTCCAGGTCATTCTTTTTTTGTTGCTGAGTTTGTTCCATTGTATGGATATTCCATAAAATGTTTTATTTACCCACTGGTGAACACCTGATCGTTTCCAGTGTTTGGCTGTTATGAATATAGCTCCTGTGAACGTTTGTGTACAAGCCTTTGTGTGAATATATGCTTGCATTTCTCTTGGGAATGTTCCTAGGGATAGAATGGCTGGGTCATCTCATCAGTGTATTTTTATCTTTTTAAGAAACTGCCAAATAATTGTAATATTTCTACTCACACCAGGAGGGTCTAAGAGCTCCAGTGTTTCACATCCTCACCAGCACTTAGTCTGGCCAGTCTTTGTCATTTAAGCCATCCTGGCGTGTCTAAAGGGGTATTTTGTTACACTTGCAATTCGCACTTCCCTAATGACTAATGACATTGGAAATAAGAGCTGTAGCGAGACGTTATCCAAGCTAGCCTGGCTATTGCTTGGAGAGGATTTTCTAAATTCCTTTACACTGAAGCAAAATACCTCGGAGGTTAAAACATGGGTGCGGCATGTTCATAATGACATACATACCAGGATATTCATTGCAGCATTCTTTGTAAGAGCTGAACAGTGAAAAACCTAAGGGGGCTTGTCAAATAGATCATAGATTATATTAGTCAGGTTCTCCAGAGAAACAGAGGCGTGGGATGTAGGTGTATACAGAAAGAGACTTATTTAAGGAACTGGCTCATAGCATTGCGGTTTGGTGAGCCCAAAGTCTGAAAAAGGAGGCAGCAGACTGGACTCAGGACAGTTGTAGTTTGAGTCCAAAGGCAGTCAGGCTGGAGACCCAGAAAGGAACTGATGTTCCAGTTCAAGTTCAAAAGCAGTCTGCTTGCAGATTCTCTCTTGTTCAGGAGAGGTCAGCTTTTTGTTCTAGTCAGGCTTTCCAGTGATGAGATGAGACCCACTCACATTGTAGAAAGCAACCTGCTTACTCAAAGTGTACCAATTTAAATGCAAAATCCCATCCAAAACCACCCTGGGTGAAACGTCCAGAATAATATTTGACCAAGTATCTGGATGTCCCATGACCCAGCTGAGTTGACAGGTAACTTTAACCATCTCAGGTGTGAGTGGAATACTATACAGCCATTAAAAAAGTGGGGGAGGGTCACAGTTCTACATGTAAACTAAAATGACTATATCTCCAGGATAAATTATCAAGTAAAAAATCCAGCTGCTGGAAGTATGTAAAATATGCTATTATTATAAAAATTTTAGGGAGTTCCCTGATGGCCTGTCAGGTTAAGGATGTGGTATTGTCACTCCTGAGGCTTGGGTTGCTGCTGTGACATGCGTTTGATCCCTGGCCCAAGAGCTTTCACATGCTACAGGGGCAGCCAAAAAAAAAAAATTTGTTTAGTAATAAACAGTATGCGGTTATGTTTGTAGATGCATAGAATATATCTTAAAGAACATACAAGACATTACGAGGGAGAAGGTGATTTAGAGACTAAAGAGAGGAGCCGAGTGGTTAGGCGATAGGAAAGAAACAAACTAATTTTTTATTTCACTCTACATCTTTCATACTTTTGAGATTTTACGGAATGTCCAGATGTCTTTGCTTTAAAACCCAGCTCCATAGATTTGAGATGGGTCCTATCCTTTCCTCCTTGAGGGCTGCAGGCTCAGGGGCACCACTTTAGGGCAAAAGGGATGACGCGGGGTTGGAGACCAGACTGTGCATGGGGGCCGTGTGGCCGGGACCCAAGAGTGCAGCTCACCCATTTGCCGTGGGGTCAAAAGCCCAGGCCAGGGGCTGGGGAAGATGGGACTGGAGCTTGGGGCAGAGAGGGGACAGGGTGAGAGCCAGGATGAGGTTGAATCAGCCAAGGAGCACCAAGGAGCCATGTTTTTCGCTTTGCGATGAAGTCTGGCCTGCTCACTTCTTGGTGCTAGGAGGGGAAAGATGACGTAGGTCCCACAGGCCTTACACTCCACCCGGAGGCGAACTCTTTCGAAACTAGACTCTGCCCTGACAGCCTGGGTTTATAAATCCGTGTAAAGAGACTCCCCTCCTGACAGGGGGCCCGCAGAGGAAATCCTGTACAGGGTGGGCTGATAAATCCTCTGCTTTGCCAGCTCTTTAAGCTTTGGACTCTACGATAATAGGGCTTTGCTTAAAAAAAAAAAAAAAAAAGCCAGCCTGTGTTGTAACTTGATAATGAACATATGGTAGTAGTTATAAGCATGCTGTCATGTGCGGTGCGATTCCAAATTCCTCCAGCCCTCCTCCCTCTTTCCCACGCTCCCCCCTCCCCATTCCCTTCTCCCATGTCCCCTAATTTCCTCCAAACTCTGGCCTGACTTCATTCCCTCCCTCCCCATCCATCCCAAGAACCCCGCACCCTCCTTCGTCAGATGTTTTCAAAGCAGTGAACAAACCCCAGCCCCGTGCTGCTCATTTAACCAACTCACGGACACTTTTTTTTGTCTTTTTAGGGTCGCACCCGTGGCATACGGAGGTTCCCAGGCTAGGGGCTGAATTGGAGCTACAGCTGCTGGCTACACCACAGCCACAACAATGCCGGGTCCTTAACCCACTGAGCAAGGTCAGGGATCGAGCCTGTGTCCTCACGGATGCTAGTGAGATTCGTTTCCACTGAGCTGCGATGGCAACTCCCCACAAACACATTTTAAACCAGATGTTTGGTTTTTCTATTGTTTTGTTGGTGTTTCTTTGGGAGTAGAAGAACAAAGAAGGGAATTTTTTTTTTTTTTTTTTCTGCTTACACCCACAGCATATGGAAGTCCTGGCCCAGGAATCAAATCCGAGCCATAGCTGTGACCTACGCCACAGCTGCAGCAATGCTGGATCCTTCATCCACTTCCCTGGGCCAGGGCTTGAACTCTCACTTCTGCAGAGACCCGAGCCGCTTCAGTCAGATCCTTAACCCACTGTATCACAGTGGGAACTCCAGGAATTCTTTAATAGATATGTTTCTGCTTTTCTTTTCCCCTCTTTACAGAAAACCAGCCTTTCCTGGCTCAGGACTCAGTAAAGAATGAACTGCTAAGTCCTACAAAAAATCAGAAGAAAAAAGTTAAAAGTGGGGTTTGTCCCATTGGGCTAGCTGTCTTTAAAAATCTAAGTTTCTTTTTTCATCATAACATGTGACTAAAATCTTTATTTCCTGAGCCCTTTTAAGAGATTCAAGTGCATTGGGTGCATTTTTGAGAAAAGTACAGCTTGTATCTTCACTATCTTGCAACGTGTGTCCGGCACCGCTTTCCAAAAGACAACTAATAACCAAGATCTCGCAGGGCTGCCAAGACCTAAATTTGCCAGTGGCAGCTCATTTGTGTTGCTGTAACCGCCACCCTCCTGGGACGGCTCTGTCCCTCCGCGGGCAGCCCACTTCCACGGCCCCTCCAGGAGCTTTTCCGCGCGAGGCAGAAATACGGAGCCCACTCTCCATTCTGGTCTGATGTGTGGTCACGCGGCCCCACTCTCCAGATCAGTCGTGATGACGCCAAATGCTCAAGCCAAAGGGTTACTCGCGCCGTGACTCCTGAGTCCTCGGTCCCCTCGCCTCCCACCCCCGTTCTGTACCAGTGATCCTGTCACCCAAATGTATTTGTTTGTTTGTCCATGTTATTTTTTTTTATTTTAATTTTTTTTATGGGTTCATCTTCAGCATATGGAAGTTCCCAGGCCAGGGATCAAATTGGTGCTGCAGCTGAGGCCCACACCACAGCCACGGCAATGCCAGATTCAAGCCATACCTGGGACCTACGCCACAGCTCTCAGCAACACCGGATCCTTACCCCACTGAGCGAGGCCGGGGATCAAACCGGCATCCTCACAGATACTCTGCCAGGTTCTTCAGGTTCTTAACATGTTGAGCCACAGCGGGAACTCCCAAAATGTGTTTTATAAGAGTCCCTTTCTCTCCATCTCTGCTGCTGTCCCTCTAACCCCAGCTGCCGTTTGCTGTCGCCTGGAAGATGCAAGAACTTCCCAACTCGTCTCTCTGATTTCACCCTGTGGCAGAACACTTTACTGCAAAGTTCTGTTTTTCCCTTCTTTGCTTAGCTCCCCCACCGAGCATTTCATTTTTCAAGCAGGTAGTGAGACTCTATACTCCCCCGGTCCCGGAGTTACAGCAAGGCTGTAAAGCAGCCTAACAACATCTGAATCAGAGACGCTTTTGGCTACAGGCCCTGGAGGAGGTGTGAAGAGAGCGTGTCTGGATCCAGCAGCAGAGCCAGATAGGAGAGCGTTCCCAGACTGACGAGGGGGAGAGTCCGCAGCACCTGAGAGCAGCGAGGAGCCCAGCCAAGGCTCCAGGACACCAGATCAGATAATTTGGCAGCCTGGAGTGCCAAGGGCAACTTTCAGGACAGAGAAGCAGGGAAGGGAATACCCGCATCTTGAAGAGTCAGGGTGCCTGCCATAACCATGGCAACCGGAGGCCCTTGCCCGGTCTGGGTGCCTAATAAGGATCCTCTTATGGTCCCCAGAGAGGGAGGGGTCTCAGTAATGACCTGTCAGGAAGGAAGGAGCTTAAGGCAGAATTAGGCTGGGCTACGAGAAGCAATGTTTCTTGAAGATCTGAACAAGAACCAAGATTCATATCTGGGAGTTCCCGTTGTGGCTTAGTGATTAACGAGTCCTACTAGGAACCGTGAGGTTGTGGGTTCGATCCCTGGCCTTCCTCAGTGGGTTAAGGATCCGGCATTGCCGTGAGCTGTGGTGTAGGTTGCAGACACGGCTCGGATCCCGTGTTGCTGTGGCGTAGGCCGGCAGCTACAGCTCCTGTTAGACCCCTAGCCTGGGAACCTCCATATGCCGCGGGTGCGGCCCTAGATAAGGCAAAAAGACCAAAAAAAAAAAAAGATTCACATCTACTAGGTACTCAAGGGGACAAGTCTTCCCAGTTTTCAATCCTAAAAGAATTCCCAGTATATGGGATTTTTAGTACTGAAAGGCAGTCTAGAATGTTATTCAAAAATTCCTTCTATGGGAGTTCCCACTGTGGTGCACTGTGTTAAGAACCTGATAGCAGCGGCTCAGGTGGCAGCTGTGGCTCGGCTTCCATCCCTGGCCTGGGAATTTCCATATGCCTCGGGTGCAGCCATTAAAAAAAAAAAAATTTCTTAGGCATTCCCATCGTGGCTCAGTGGTAACGAACCCGACTAGTGTCCATGAGGGTGTGGGTTCCATCCCTGGCCTTGCTCAGTGGGTTAAGGATCCAGAGCTGCCGTGAGCTGCGGTGTAGGTTGCAGAGATGGCTCAGATCTGGTGTTTCTGTGGCTGTGGAGTAGGCTGTCAGCTATAGCTCCACGCAACCCCTAGCCTGGGAACTTCCATATGTTGTGGTGTAGGCCTAAAAAAAAAAAGAAAGAAAGAAAAGAAAAGAAAGGAAAAGGGAAAAAAAGAAAGACAGAAAAAAAATTCTACAAATTGGTAAATTTTTAAAAAATCAGATCAAATCCCATTTATTTATTTATTGTCTTTTTAGGGCTGCACCTGCATCACATAAAAGTTTCCAAACAAGCGGTCAAATTGGAGCTAGAGCTGCCACCTGCACCACAGCCACAGCAATGTGGGATCCAAGCCACATCTGCAACCTACACCACAGCTCACAGCAATGCCAGATCCCTGACCCACTGAGTGAAGCCAGGGATTGAACCCACATCCTCACGAATACTAGTCGGATTCGTTTCTGCTGTGCCACAACAGGAACTCCCCACATCTCTTATTTAAATGGAGGTTGCCTACCGTGGCCTCCAAGCCCTTCGTGATCCAGATCCAGCCTCCCTGTGCTCTTAGACTCCTGGCCTCCCTCCCTCCCATCTGCTGCCTGCCTCGTTCTGTCTTCAGCAACCAAGTTTATTTGTATCTCAACCTGTGACCTCTTGTTCCTTCTGCCTGGTCCACCTTCACCTCTTCCTCCTGACCCTTCCCAACGCTGCCTCCTCCCCTCCTGCACAGCTCAACCCAGATTGTTTCTCTCTATCCCCTTTACTTTTTAAATTTTTTTGTTTTTTGCTTTTTAGGGCCACACTTATGGCATATGAAAGTTCCCAGGCAAGGGGTCGAATTGGAGCTGTAGCCGCCGACCTACGCCACAGCCACAGCATCAAGGGATCCGTGCCACATCTGTGACCTACACCACAGCTCACAGCAACACCAGGTCCTTAACCAACTGATCGAGACCAGGGATCGAACCTGTGTCTTCATGGATACTAGTTGGGTCCGTTAGCACTGAGCCACAATGGGAACTCCCTCTATCTATCCCCTTTAAAGTCACTTCCTGGAGTTCCCTTGTGACCCAGTGGGTTAAGGATCTGGCATTGTCGCTCAGGTCGCTGCTGTGGTGCGGGTTCAATCCATGGCCCAGGAACTTTCACATGCTGCAGACACAGATTCAGTTTTTTGAGACTAAGTGAAAACCAGTCACTCAGGCGGCTTAGTGTTGGTGTTTATTATAATAAACATTGTTTTCTTTTCTTTGGTGAACCTTATAAGCTATTTCCCTCTACTCCAATCCTCCTTTGGGATTTTCTTCCTAATCTCTATAACATATATAAAAAAGACATCAAAGTTAATACAGGAGGGAGAAAATTAACAAAATAAGACAGAGAGCACAAAGATGGTTAAAAACAAGTCCAAATCTATCAAAAAGAACAATAAATTTAACTGTTCTTTATTTTTCCATTTAAAGGACTGTGATTATAAGCTTGGACCAAAAAGAAAAAAATCAGCTATATGCTCTTTATGTAAAGACACACCTGGGAACAGATGTATGAAAAAGTTGAAGATCACAGAACAGAAAAAGATGGGTCAGGAAAACAGTAACCAAAAGAAAGTTAACATCAGACAAAACAGATTTTTTAAAATCAAAAACATTATCAAAGAAAAAGAAGATCGCAAGATAGTGGTAAAACGTGCAATTCACCAGGAAGATAAAACAATTCTAAAATGGCATAATACCTATTTAAATAGCCTCTGAATATATACAAGAAAAAAGGAGAGAGTTACAGGGAGAAAAAAACAAACCTACCATAACAGTGAGGGATTTTGACAGGCCTCCATCAAGTACTAATATGTTAAGCACAGAAAAAGTTAGAAAGGTCTGAAAGAGTGATTAACAAGTGTGATTTACTGTCCTACTAGTTTGGGGAGAATTCTCCATCTGTTTCTCACGCTTCCACAAGTCTTACCGAGTGCAGACTGTTCTGCATATCAGGTCAAGGAGGCTGATGTAGTGAATAGCCCTGGAATATAGAGACAGGGTCTCTGGCCAGAGCAGCACACTGTCTGGTACGATAGAGATCCCTCCAGGATAAGATCTAAGCTGGATGCTTGCAGCCCATAATAGAAAATTGGAACATCCTGAACTCGTGCTTCCTCAGCCATGAAACAAACCCAGTGCATGTAGAGTATTCACAGGATCCCCTTGTAATACCTCATTGGGACTTGAGGGGTTGAGAGAATCAGCCTAAGCATGAAACTCAGGCTGCTTGCTGTGCCCTGAGTAATAAAGTCTTTGTCTCTGAACCGGAAGTCGTGTGTCTCTCGTCAGCATCCATGAGACCACAGTAGGCTGTTATTAGGCTGCAAGTAGGATACAGTATGAGACCCTTCCCAGCCCTGCCTAGGTGGATGCTTGCACCCAATCGTGGACGATATATGTACCATCTTCTCAAGCAATGCATGAGCTGTGACCATGAACCATGGACAAATGACCGAGCACAGAGCCTGCCACGTGAAAGACACTCAATAAATGTTGGTTCTCACTTGCTTCCAGCGCTCCTGCTCCTCTCACTTCCTTGAGCAGTTAGCAGCCCAAGAGAAGGAATGAATCAGGGGACTAGACATCATCAGCGAGTGTTCAGACCCTCTGAGAGATGGAGATGAGTCAGGGCACCGGAAGCTTCTGTGCTGGCCCTACACTGTGACTTCGTTATTTGACTTGAGGCAAGACCATTCCCAGGAAAGCAGATATTGTGCACATATATTTTTTTCTTTTCTTTTCTTCTATCTTTTTTTCTTTTTTATGGCCACAGCTGCAGCATATGGAAGTTCCAGGGCTAGGGGTCGAATCAGAGCTGCAGCTGCCGGCCAACACCACAGCCCTGGCAACAGCAAGGATCTGAGCCACATCTGTGACCTACACCACAGCTTGAGGCAACGCTGGATCCTTGACCCACTGAGCGAGGCCAGGGATCAAACCAGCATCCTCATGGACACCATGTCGGGTTTTTAACCCACTGAGCTACAGTGGGAAATCCCCAAATATTGTACATTTATATTCACTTGTCAAGACATTTTCCCAAGGTCCTATGGAAATCAAATCTATGGTACCATTTTCTTATCACTCAGATCAGCTTATTCAACCATTATGGGAGTTCCCATCGTGGCACAGTGGAAACAAATCCGACTAGGAACCGTGAGATTGCGGGTTTGATCCCTGGCCTCACTCAGTGGGTCAAGGATCCAGCGTTGCTGTGAGCTGTGGTGCAGGTCGCAGACTCGGCTCGGATCCTGCATTGCTGTGGCTGTGGTGAAGGCCGGCGGCTACAGCTCCGATTAGATGCCTAGCCTGAGAACCTCCATATGCCGCAGATATGGCCATAAAAGGACAAAAAGACAAAAAACAAAACAAAACAACAGCAACAAAAAACTATCATAGTCTCATATGGTCTGAGAAGGTGACATTTCTTCATCCTCCTTCCTCCTAGAGCTACAAAAGCTTAATTCATCTGATGAACTCTATTTTTTTTTTTTTCTGAAACTGGCTTCTTTTCTTTCTGTAGCAGTTTTTGCCACCCATAAACTCAGATACAGAGGAACTGCACGTCTTAGGTCACAGCCCTGTACCTGCAAGCTCCCTCTTAATAGCCTGGGCAGAATCTGCTGTGTACAAAAGTCTGCGTGTCTGCAAGAAAACTCGCGATCTGATCCCTACCATGTAGCCACACTCCAGGGAGAAGGGCATAGAATGGGTCAGGCTTTGTATTCTTGGGGTGGGAGGGGGGGCTGTTCTGCTCCTCTGACCAAATCGGCCCTGTGTAATCCAGTGTGACTGGGGCTTTGGGGAGAGTCGTGTCCTTCATCACATTTGCCTTGTGACCACTCTCAGCTCATCACTGAAGCCCCTTGAATAGCGTATCCACAGCTGAGACGCTGGCACACAGCTGGAGCTTTACTGAAGTTTTCCTGGCAAAGAGGAGATGCTATGGTGCACTCCCTCGGAAACGCCTGCTGTAAACCTATTCCCCCAGCCCCTTCTCCCCAGAGCAGCTCCTCCTTCCTTCTCTCTCTCTCTCTCTGCCCCCCAAAGCTCCTCTTTTTGCCTCTCCAACAGCTCCAGTGAGCGCCCTCTCCCAGCCCCTCCCTCTCCAAACCTGGAGCTGTCTGAGCGCTCCACTCAGCAAATCCAAAGCTGGACCAAACGGTCCAACTCCCATTTTGCCAAAAGTCTTCCTGGGGGGGCCCAACACTCCCTTCTGGCCCTGCGGCTACTGCGGCGTTTGCCACAGCAGGACTCACTTCGCTGGACTCTGGTCCTGACCACCCTTCCTTATGGGGCCAAGCGCTCTGCATCCATGATTGTATCCCGTGCTTCTTGCAGATGAGGAGACTGAGAGCTGAGGCTGATCGCTGAGGGTTACCCAGCAATGGGCAGCAGAGCCTGAATTTCAACTGAGGCCCCTGCATTGAGGGCAAGTGCTTCTTCCACTTATTAATCTCAGCAAAGCAGATGCCTGTGAAGTGAGCTTGTTTTCCAACCATTAAAAATCCTAGGATGTTTCTGGTTCCCACTGGTCTTCGGGAAAGGCAAATGAAATTGGGTGAATTCCTTGGCCTTGATTGTGGGCAAATTAAATCTGAGGCATGTTTTGTAATGCATACTCAGGGATTGTCTAGAAAATGCTGCCTTGCCTGATCCAAGTCCTGACTGGGAAGACGGGGATCAGCAGATAAGCCAGTAACCGACACGATATATACGTCCCCAAGCACGAAGGGCACGCAGTCCGTGATTGATTCCTCCTGCTGACAGAAGGAGACTTCACAGCGGAGTTGACATCTGAGAACCGAGGTGGGTCTAGAATAATCCTGTTGGGTGGAAACTGAGCAAGCTCTCAGCGTCCAGTTTGCAGGTGTGCAAGGTGTAAAATTCCACTGGGTGTTCTGGAGCCCCGTGTACCCCAGCCTCAGCCATGTGTGACCCAAACTTGACCTCAGTGCTATTCTGGCCAAGTTTCTGAGGCAGTGGTGATGATGGCGACGGTCAAGTTGATGTCATTTCTTCCCAGAGTGCTGGGATAGATCTGACGGGTTTGTCTCCTGGAACGGTTACAGTGATTTTGCCAAAGCATCCATGACTAGAAAGGTCTTAGAGGAGTTCCCATTGTGGCTCAGGTAGGTTAAGAATTTGACTAGTAGCCCTGAGGATTTAGGTTCAATCCCTGGCCTCACTCAGTGGGTTAAAGGATCCAGTGTTGCCGAGAGCTGTGGTATAGGTGGCAGATGCGGGTCGGATCCCATGTTGCTGTGGCTGTGGCGTAGGCCAGTGGCTGCAGCTCCGATTAGACCCATAGCCTGGGAACTTCCATATGCCGCAGGTGTGGCCCTAAAAAAGATGAAGAAGGAGAAGAAGAAGAAGAGGAAGAAGGAGGAGGAGGAGGAGGAGCAGAAGAAAGGTCTTAGAATTAGAGGAAGGCAATCGCTGAGTGCAGACAGGCCCAGAGAGAGGCAGCAGCTTCCAAACCTTCTCAGGTAATCAGACTCCAGAGATCCCGGGGGAGGGCAAAGTGAGGAATGCAACAGATAGCATCCACATCGCCCAGGGGAGACCCAGTCTTTAGCCTGGGCTTTTCCTGAACCACTGTAGAGGCCCTGGGGTGTCCAGTGTGTTAGAAGAGCAGTGAGGCCCACTCTGAGGCTAGCTGCCTGCCGGGAACTCGCCAAGGTTTAACTGAAAAAGAATTAAGGACTGCTCGGGGGTGTGGGTGGAGTTAAGGGAGCCAAAAGGATGTCAAGCCCTTAGAACCAGCGTCAGAGGAAGTATCAACAGTTCTAGGCTGAAGGGACCAAAGGAGGGAATTGCGTCACCTGCAAGTGTGTGTGTGTGTGTGTGTGTGTGTGTGTTTTGACAGAGATACGAACCTCGCCCCATCTCTCCTCCTGCCCTGCCGTGTTCTGCTCACGCCTCCCACGGCCCAAGTGCAAGCAGCAGATGGGCTGTACCTGTCAGCTTCCCAGGGCAGATCAAGGCAAAGAAAGTGTGGCAAATGGAATATGCAGAAAAAGTAATAAATAGAAATCTCAATGAATAGAGACGGGAGACCAGAAAGGAGAGCTCGTGTGCCCTTGCAGAGGCCAACACGAAGCAGAAAGTCTCCTCCCCTTTCCTGGCCAGGACTTGCTAGCACCGTCCCACCGGCCTTTCTCTTCATAAAAGCGTCCTCCCTCCTGAGCCACGAAAGGACCTGGCCACAGCTCTCCGTGCTTACAGACCCTGAACTGCAATTTTCTGCTGATCCTGAATAGACCCAGTTTTGCTGGAGTAATATCTGGCATTCCGTTTATTTCAGGTCAACACACGTAACCAGCGCCCCCAATGTAAGAAGATGGAGGGTGGAAGGAAGAGCCCCTATTATTATAATAGTCTCACTCTTTTTTTTTTTTTTTTGCTTTTTAGGGCCACACCCATGGCATGTGGAGGTTCCCAGGCTAGGGATCAAATCGGAGCTACAGCTGCCGGCCAACGCCACAGCCACAGCAACACGGGATCCAAGCTGCGTCTGTGACCCACACCACAGCTCACGGCAACGCTGGATCCTTAACCCACTGAGCAAGGCCAGGGATCGAACCTGCAACCTCATGGTTCCTAGTCGGATTCGTTAACTGCTGGGCCACGACGGGAACTCCTATAATAGCCTCACTATTGAGTGGCAAATTTCCCACACGGGCAGGGGAGAGACAGACTGCATCATCTCCAAGGGTGTTCCTAAGAACGAGCCCAGGAGCCCGTATGAGGGTCCTGGCCACCCCTTCAAAAAGGATGAAGCGTGTTTCTCGAAGATCCCACCAGACACTTGAAATGGGCCCAGGATGACGCACCTCAGAGGGAGGGTTGGGTGTAGACGGCTATTTCAGCTGTGGTCAGTGGGACCCCGCCAGCCCTCCAGCAGCGGGACTCCCTATAGCCACACACGGCTGCCCGCAGAGCCGTGGCCGCCTGAAACCCTGAGCTCAAGTCCTCTGGCCCCTGACACATGGCCACATCGAGACAGCTTGTTGCTAGAACAACCAAACAGAGAGAACTCATAAGATCTCTAAGTCATGGCTCGAGTCCACTTTACAACAGATGTAAAAGTGTGCTGCCCTGGACGCCAGCCTCAGAAATGTCCTCAAAACACCCTTGGTTACCTCAGTGGCCTATACGACTCTGTGTTTCTTGACTTTGTTGAAACACTTTCTCCGTTTGCCAGGGTCCCAGACTGATCCACACCACAACTCAGACTAGCAGAGAAAATAGCTTTTAAAATCACGTACAGGAGTTCCCTTGTGGCTCAGCTTGTTAAAGGTCCCGCTTTGACACTGCTGTAGCTCTGGCTGCAGCTGTGGCTCGGGTTTGCTCCCTGGCCCAGGAACTTCTGCATGCCATGAGCTTGACCAAAATAAATACATACATACAATTTTGTACAGGGTCGATCCAGTCTTCCCAGTAAGCTACCATCCACAGAGCAGAAAGGAAAGCAAAATGCCTTTTGCCCATTCCAGAGACCTGATGCTGATGCATTAGTTTATTTTTTTGAAATTAATTTTATTTTTAGGCCATGCCTACATCTTGCAGAAGTTCCCAAGCCAGGGATCGAACCCATGGCACAGCAGTGACAACACCAGATCCTTAACCTACTAGGCCACTGGGAAACTCCATCTGATGCATTAGTTTAAATTATTCCTCTGGGAGTTCCCATCGTGGCTCAGCGGTAAAAAATCTGACTAGTATCCATGAAGCTGTGGGTTTGATCCCTGGCCTAGCTCAGTGGGTTAAGGGTCTGGTGTTCCTCTGAGCGCAACTGTGTAGGTCACAGATGCGGCTCAGATCCCAAGTTGCTGTGGCTGTGGTGTAGGCCAGCAGATACTGCTCCAGTTCAACCCCTAGCCTGGGAACCTCCATAGGCTTCGGGTGTGGCCCTAAGGAGGCCAAAAAAAATTAATTATTCTTCTAGATGATGTCACTTGGGCAGCTTATTCTCAGCTTTCCAGCCCCTTCTCCTCCCTTTCTGCGGAAGCGCACTTGGGATATGACTGCGGGTGGGTCTCTGGCTTGTGTCCCCTGGCAGGACAGGCCTTCCGCTCTGCGCGTTGGTTCCATCCTCTTTGGGCTCCATTGATTTACCTCTGTCCTGGCCTGACCTGGCTCCGTTGCATTTAGGGAGATGTGGGCCTGGGGAGCCCCGAGGTCGGAGTCAGGAGGGTCTGGCCTTTGTGTGGCCGGGGATGCTGAAGATGTTTATTTTGCAAAGCCCAGACGAGGCCTGTGTTGGGTGGCCTGTTGACGGAGCCCACACCCAGCCTGACGTCAAACCAGCAGTCAGCTGGCCCGGCAGTCGACTCGGGGTCCTCAGAGGCCCCACTGTGTCCTGGGAGCAGGAGTCTGCCCTTCACCTCTTCCTCTTTTATAATCCACCTTAGAAGTTCTGGGCTTCTGGCCCAGGGCATCCTGGATCTGGTGGGCGGGCTGTGACCCAGGGGAAACCAGCCACGGCCGGGCTGGTTCTGCCAGGTGGCGGAGGAGCAGGCCTGACTCTCCAGAGGGGCAGAGGGTGCCAGAGGGCTGCGGGAGGGCCTGCCTGATATCCGTCAGGAAGACTGCCCCAGCCCCAGATCCCAGTCCTGGATCACGTAATAAATAGATAAAGCTTGTGCTTAATGTATCAGCAAATCTGGATCACATGCACAAAAAAGATGGGGGAGGGAGTGTTGAGAGCTGGAAAAACCATCACCCAGATGGTCCTGCCAGCTCTGCTGTTTTTCACGCTTAGGACTCGGGGCCTCTCAAGGTCAGGCTCTGGCCCCATCCAGGGCTCGCCCCTCCCAGAAGCTTAACTCAGAGAAAGAGCGCCCTCTTGCTAATTCTGTGACCTTGGTCCGCTGGTGAAGGCAGCCTAATCCTGCTCCTCGGACGCTTCCCAGCGCTGCCCTCTAACCCCTGCTCCTCTGACGCTTCCCAGCGCTGCCCTCTAACCCCTGCTGCTCTGACGCTTTCCAGCGCTGCCCTCTGTCAGACCCCGGGCTGATGCTGGAGATGACAGGGTTCCTGGCCCCGAGGGCCCACAGTCTCACGGAGGAGACAGATATATACAACAAAGGACACTTACAAATAATTTCCTTTTTTTTTTTTTTGCCACACATGGAAGTTCCAGGGCCAGGGATCAAACCCACGCCACAGTTCCTTCCTGTGCCACAGCTGCGGCAACGCCAGCTCCTTAACCCACTGCGTCACAGAGGAACTTCCAATAAATTCTATTTTTTTGTGGGTTTTTTTTTTTTGCCTTATTTGGGCCACACCCACGGCAAATGGAGGTTCCCAGGCTAGGGGTCTAACAGGAGCTGTAGCTGCCGGCCTACATCACAGCCACAGCAACGCAGGATCCGAGCCGCCTCTGCGATCTACACCACAGCTCCCGGCAACGCCGCATCCTTAATCCACTGAGCAAGGCCAGGGATCGAACCCACAACCTCATGGCTCCTAGTTGGATTCATTAACCACTGAGCCATAATGGGAACTCCAATAATTCCTATTTTTGAAATGCCGCTAGGTGCCCAAAATTCGACATACGTATTTTTCCTGATGACCCTGGGGGTGAGTGTATTTGCAAGTTACCAATGGAGAGACTGAAGCTCAGGCCGGTGAGGGCCACCCACCCATTGCGGGATCTGCAGTGTCGGTGGCAGACACGGCTCGGCACAGGGGAAATCTGCTCTCACCCCCTTAGGGGCCAGACAGGAAGGTCAGCCAGGGGAAAGGACGAACTTTAAGAAGCTGTTTCTTTCCCAGCCAAACCTTTTTTTTTTTTGCTTTTTAGGGCCACATTCTCGGCATATGGAGGTTCCAGGCTGGGGATCAAATCAGAGCTGTAGCTGCTGGCCACAGCCACAGCCACAGCAATGCCAGATCCGAACCACGTCTGTGAACTTCACCGCAGCTCACGGCAATGCCGGATCCTTAACCCGCTGAGTAGGGCCAGGGATCAAACCCGTGTCCTTATGGATACAAGTTGGGTTCTTAAGCAGCTGAGCCATAACAGGAACTCCCTCGCTGGCCTTTAAGGGCCAACGGAAACTGAGAGCACTAATGGCCCGAACCTAGCCAGAACCCAGGATGGGACTTGAAGCCACTCTAAACTCAGATTGGAACTTGAACCCATGCTTTTAAACTAGAATCACTCATCCGATGTCTACACTCACTGAGGTTCAAGTTCTTTATGCCTCCGTGCAGAAGGAATTCAACGAGAGACAAAGTGATAGGCAGGAAATAGATTTATTAAGATAGGACGCTTGTAAGATTTGCAAGCAGGCAGGCAAGGAGGCTCTGCCTTGAGGATCAGGGGGGCTACAGTTTTATCATCCAAGAGGAGTGGGGGTAGGAAAAGGCCGCCTCTTCCTTTTTGGGAGGAGTCTCTCCTCCTTGGTATCAAGTATTCAAGTATTTCAGCGGAAGGGTGGTCCTTAAACTTGGTCTGAACCTGAATGCAGGCCTCACCCCATCCCCCACCCAAAGACCTGCGGCAAATCTCGAGCCTCCACTAGTTTAGCAAGCCTGCATTGTTCTGATGGCTTTCTTGAGCAATTATTAACTTAGAGCGATCTCTCAAAGTCCCCTAGGTTTCCCTCTCTATCTGTGATCCTTTATCAGGACTACAACCACCTGTGCCTACTCCGCCCCTATCATAACCAGGCTCCGCCAGGAAGTCATCAATGGCTATGTGGCCTGCACTTGGACGTGGAGCTATGGCTCCCTCCGTTTCATCACAGGCTCTGTCCTACCTGCTTGCTGCTGCCCATCTCTGTGCTCCTTTTCCCTGACCAGGGTAAAAGTTCTTGTTCTAAGGGTTCCCTTAGAAATTGCTGGGAATATAAACACAACGGTTTTCTCTTTAAATTATATCCTTTGATTATAGTTCAACTATTTAATCATAGTTATTAAATAACTAAAGATCTGCCTAATTTGGTACTTGCGGTAAAATGGGAAAAAAAAAACGCAGACTTTGGAATCAGATAGCCTGGGTTTCCATTTTCTTTCACTAAATCTTTGTTGCTTTTACTCTGGTGAGAGAACTTTTTATTGCAGCTGGCAGCGTCACACAGGACCCGGGGTCAGTGTCCTGTCCTGGTAGAATGAGGACCTTTCCGAAGGGTGTTTAAACTCTTGCTTTCCTCACCACTTCTGGGATGTGATAGCATTTAAACGAGATGAACTTTGCAACATAAAGTTTAATTTTTTGATTAAAACCAAGGTCACCAAACTTTTTTTTTCTTACAAGTATTTGTTGATTTAAATGATTTTTTATGGTACTTTTTCCACGGGAGAAAAAGGTTTCTCTAGCTTTTGCTTTTCTTACCCACATTGCAGCTTTTGTTTGTTTGTTTGCTTTTATTTTGTTTTGTTTTTCTTTCTAGGGCCGCATCTGTGGCATATGGAAGGAAGTGCCCGGGTTAGGGGTCAGATCCAAGCCACATCTATGACCTACACCACAGCTCACGGCAACGCCAGATCCTTAACTCGCTGAGCAAGGCCAGGGATCAAACCTGCATCCTCATGGATACTAGTTAGGTTCTTAATCCACTGAGCCACAATGGGAATTCCTAGCTTTTGTCTTCCTTAATATGGGGGTCCCTGGTTGGGTTTCAAAACGTCTACCCATTGATCTTATCAGCCCCAGACCCATCTCCACTTTGAGTGGCCTGCTGTCCCCACACACACCAGACCACCAGCCTGGGGAGGAGTTAAATGCACAGAGTTTACTGACAGTATACATTTATGCATGTCAACAATTAATTTATGTTTTCTGATGACAGCCTGTATAAAATTTTTTGAATTGCTTTTTCAGAAACAATTATTTTAGTTCAAAACAACATTATGCAGTTATCTGTTAGCAAGGATGTGGCCCTCTATGTCTTTTGAATTTTCCAAAAAACTTTTTAAAAAGTTGCAGGAGGTCTGGGAGTTCCTTTGTGGCACAGCAGGTTAAGGATCCAGTGTTGTCACTGCAGTGGCTTGGGTTGCTGCTGCGGTGCGGGTTTGATCCCTGTTCCCAGAACTTCCATATTCCGCAAGTGCAGGCAAAAAGAAGAAGCAGAGGCAGAGGCAGAGGCAGAAGAAGAAGGAGGAGGAGGAGGAGGGGAAGAAGGGGAAGGAGAAGAAGGAGAAGGGGAAGGAGGAGAAGAAGAAGGGAAGGAAGGGAGGGAGGGAGGGAGGAAAGAAAGAAAGAAAGAAGGAAAGAAGGAAAGAAAGAAAAAGAGAAATTTCTGAGGCTTGAACATCAAATATTGAGATGATTATGGGTGATCTCAACTCTATACTTTTCTGGATTTTACCCAGTATAGTTGATTTACAAAGTTGTGATAATTTCTTCTGTACAACAAAGTGATTCATTTATACATATACATACATCCATTCTTTTTCAGATTCCTTTCCCATGTAGATCACCACAGAAGCTTTTCTGGATTTTAGGAATGTTGTCCTCCAATCAGGGTGTTTCACCAGCAGCCCCCCTGCCAGCCCCCATCCTCTTTTCTGCACATCCGACTCCTCGACAGAATTTCCCTCTTGTCCGGGTCACTGTCCAAAAGGGCGATGCCTCAAAGCAAGCTGAGACTCAGCCTGGGCCCCACCTGTCAAGCCCTGCCTCTTCACAGCACATCTGCCCAGATGGGCTCCTGTTTCTAATGCTCTCGAAGGTCCTGTACATGCTGGCTGACGCCAGACTGGCCCTCCCTCGGAATCGAGCCTAGGTGAAGCTACCTGTCTGCCACTGTCACCCACCTGGGATGTGCCATGGATCCCAGTGAGCTCAGCTGTCCTTGCCAAGCACCCCTGCCATCACTTCCTTCCTTCTCTTCTTTCTTTGCCATACCTGCAACATTTGGAAGTTCCTGGGCCAAGGATCAAATCTAAGCCACAGCTGTGACTAGGCCACAGCAGCAATGCCAGATCCTTAACCCACTGTGCCACAGTGGGAACTCCAAGAGAGGAATCTTAATCTGTTTATTTATTTATTTATTTATTTATTTACTTATTTTCATCTTTTTAGGGCTGCACCCACAGCATACGGAGGTTCCCAGGCTAGGGGTCGAACCAGAGCTAGAGCTGCTACCTACACCATAGCCACACAACGTGGGATCCAAACCGCATCTGCGACCTGCACCACAGCTCACAGCAATGCCGAATCCTTTAACCCACTGAGCAGGGCCAGGGATGGAACCTGTGTCCTCATAGATGCTAATCAGATTCCTTTCCACTGAGCCATGATGGGCAGTCCTCAATGGGTTTAAAGCAGTGGCCTCGGCACCCAGGCACCCAGTCCCTCTGTGCTATCCTCTTGGGCACCGTCACCCCAGCAGCCCAGCCCCTGTGCGCTCAGCTCCAGGCAGACCCCGGGATCCACATAGTGCGTTCCGCTCCGCCGCCTCCCGGCTTTACCCCAGGCCCCCTCACGCCTCTACTAACTCCACTGTGTGGAAACCTCTGGGAGGTTCCTTCTGTCATCAGTCACTGGCCTGGACTGTTTACCACTGGGACACCTGCTCGCTGAGGCAGTGACCCTTCAGGTCAGGTGGTTCTGTTCTTTCTGTACCGTGTTCCCCGTGCAGGGTCTGGCAAGACGGGAAGGCCTGGGTTCCAGGGTCCAGGCGGCGCAGGTGCACTCCAGGGCGGCCCTTGGTTCACAGGCCTGGCTGTGATCTCGCTCAGGCTGGGGGAGAAAATCTCTCTTCAGTACCACTCTCAAGGGCGCCCCCTGCAGGACATCAGCAAATCTCTTCGGCTTCTGCTAAAGACGCATCAGCCCTGCTTTGCAAAGTTCCCCCAGGTGCATGATGGAGAGGAGAAAACGCTGGGAGCACACGTATTAACACCCCAAGGAACGGTCCCTCCGCCTCTTCCGGGGCACTCTGCCTCCCCCTGTAACGACCCGCCTTAGGCTAGTGTGTAGACCGAAGGAGTGGCCCTGATTATAGAGGCAGAGTGACGGAGTTGTGAGAGGGAGGTCTGGGCTTGGCTTATGGGTAGGGGACATCTTGGGGGAACCTGATGATCTGTCCAGCAGGGGCAGGAGGAGCAGGAGGAGGTCAGAGTCAGCTGCCCTTGAGGCCAGAGTTTGGGTTTCAGGAGCTCCTAGAATCACCCAGGTATGTGTCCGGCTCTGATGCCAAGACCTGCCATTCAGCAAGTCCAGTGGGGACCAGACACAGTGTGCTGGGTCCCGTAAGAGGAACTAATGAGGACCTGGACCTCTCAGGATCCCACGGCCTTGGAAGGGAGCAGCGCTGACACACAGGCCGTGGTGAGAGGCACGCCCTTGGTGCATCCGAAAATTCGATTGGGGGCTGGGGGTGGGGGTGGGGTCGATGAATCTCAGAAGGCTTCTGGGGTGGATCAGCTTGGCTTTAAGGCCACTTTTGGTAGGAAGTTGACAGGAGTCAGATGGGGTGGGAAGAACAGATTTAGACAGGTGACAGCTTCTGGATGGGAGCTATAATCAAGGCTGAAACATCATAAGTATGTGGGGAGCGGGAGGGCAGGGGAAATAAGTTCACGCCCAAATGACAAAGCACACTGAAAGGGGTAGGGGTGGAGGAACCCAAGGCTGTGTTGAACTTCAGTTTGAATTTTTTTCTCTGCCCATGACATGTGGAAGTTCCCGGACCAGGGATCAAACCCAAGCCACAACAACAACCCAAGCCACAGCAGTGACAATGTGGGGTCCTTAACCATCTGAGCCACCAGGGAGCTCCATGAATTTGTATCAGTTATACATGCTTATGGTTTAAAGGCCCTTGTCCCCAGGCCCAGCTCTCACATTTTCCTCCTACGTTTTCAGCTGCTCCTTTTAGTATTGACCGCTATAGCTCTAACTACTACACATATATTACTCCTATTTGATTTTTCAATTTTTTTTTTTACATATTTAAAAAAATTTGTTTTCCTTTTTGGAAGTTCCTGGGTCAGGGATCAAATCCAAGCTGCATCTGAGGCCTACACCACAACTGCAGTAACACTGGATCCATAACCCGTGGCACCAGGCCAGAGATCAAACCAGTAATGCCACAGAGACAACTGAGATCGTGAACTCACTGTGCCACAGTGGGAACTTCCTGATTTTCCAATTTTAAATGTCATTCATTGACTCTTCATTATAAAAGAGAATTACACTCTTCCCCACGATACAGAAACATATTTCTTATCCCTTCAAATAAAGTTAATTATGCTAGGAGTTCCCCTCATGGCTCAGCAGTTAACCAACCTGACTAGCATCCATGAGGATGCAGGTTTGATCCCTGAGGCTAAGATCTGGCCTTGCTGTGGCTGTGGCCTAGGCCAGTGGCTACAGCTTGGACCCCTAAACTGGGAACCTCCATATGCTGAGGATTCGGCCCTAAAAAGACCAAAAAAAAAAAAAGTTACACTATAATTTTAGTTAGATCAGTGTTTTGTGTTTATGTCATTATTACAGTGCCAGTGATCTTCACACTGAATTATACATTGTACCATGATAACTTTTTCATTCTCATTTATTTTTCTGCTTTTCTACTGTTGGTTTGTTCTGTCTAGGTTTCTAAGTACTCATCGCTAATGAAACTCCAAAGTTTGTGTCAAGTATATAAATCTCGGTTCAAGACGTTCAGAAGCCTGTGGTGAACTACCAGTTTGGTCTTCTTGGGAATTCTGGCTGATTTCCCTGATTTCTCCATGCACAGCCATCACTGAGAGGTTCCCATCACTTCTCTCCTGAGCTAGTGCCTCCTCACCTTCCTTTTTCTTGTTTTACCCCCATATATTGGAGGAGCATATCCTGCAGTAGCTTTCTGAGAAAAGGTGCATTAGAGGTAAATTTTTTGACACTTGACTATCTGGAAAACTCTTCGTTTTGTGCTTGTATTTGACTATTTGTCTGGATAAGGAATTCTAGATTGACAACTTTTTTTTTAAGAGTTTTGAAAACATTTCTTCTTTGCCTTAAAAAAAAATTGTTGCTCTTGAGAAATAGGAAACCATTTTGACCTCTGCTTCCTTTGTCTGCAACAGAATTTACTTTTAAATCTTTTGTTGTTTCCCAGCATTTTGAAATTTCACAATGGCCTGCCTTGCTGCGGGTGTCTTTTCATCCACTTTGTTGGATCTCCCCTTTCAATGTGGAAACTTTCCCCTCAGGTCTGAGAAATTTTCTTGAAATATTTCATTGATGATTTCCTCTGACAGTAGGTTCTTGGTTGTTTTGTTCTGTTTTGTTTTGTTTCATCACTACTGGTAATCTTAGTACCCAGACCTACATGAAATCTGCTGGCTGGTAAGGGCGCCCTCATGTGTTACCATAGTGTAATAGCAACTTGGTCTTGGCAGCTGCAACACAATTTCCTTAACATTTCTCTCCTTCCTGATTTTGTCTCCTTCTGGCTTGCCTGTCTGACCACGTTATGTGCTAGGAGAAGAAACACAGGCTTTGGCTGGTTGGAGCAGCAGCAGCTGGGCTTCTGACAGTGACTCTTCCAGCCAGACTAAAAGTGTTATCTCTTTACACTCTACACACATTTATATGCTTACAAATTATTGAGGGAGTTCCCCTTGTGGTTCAGCAGAAACGAGCCCGGCTAGTATCCATGAGGTTATGGGTTTGATCCCTTGTCTTGCTCAGTGGGTTAAGGAGCCAGGGCTGCCATGAACTGTGGTGTAGGTCAAAAACATGGCTGGGATCTGATGTTGCTGTGGCTGTGGTGTAGGCTGGAAGCAGCAACTCCAATTTGACCCCTAGCCTGGGAACCTCCGTGTGCCGTGGGTACACCCTTTTAAAAAAAAAAGGCAAAAAAAAATTATTGAGGAGTACAAAGGGATCAGTGGGGTCTTGGGAGCACTGGATGCAGGTGCAATCCCCAGCCCAGAGTAGTGGGTTAAGGATCCTGAGTTGCCGCAGCTGTGGCTTAGGTTGCAACTGCAGCTCGCATCTGATCCCTGGCCTGAGAACTCAGCTAAAAAAAAAAAAGGAAAAAAATTGTTAAGGATCCCAGTATGTGTATGTGGGCTATATTTATTGATTTATACTGTCTGAGAAACTAAAACTGAGAATTTGAAATTATTTAGTTATTAATTCATTTAAAATAATAAACCAATATTAACACACTTTAATGAAAAATAACGACTTTTATAAACAAACAAAAAAGAGTGAAAAGCACGGCATTGTTTTCACTTTTGCAAATCTCTCTAATATCTGGCTTAGCAGGAAACAGCTAGATTCTTATGCTTGCTTCTATATTCAGTCTCTGTCACATGTCATGTAACCGCCACTGCACACTTGTGAAAGAATGAGTGAAGAGGGCAACTAACATCTTAGTATTATTATGAAAAGAGTTTTGGCCTCAGCACTCCCCTGAAAGGGTCTTGGGAACCCCTAAGGGGCACCAGACCACTCTGAGAACTTCTGAATTAAGAATATGATCACATGGAGTTCCCTGGTGGCTCCATGGATTAAGGATCTAGCATTGTCACTGCTTTTGTACTGATTGCTGCTATGGCATAGGTTTGATTCCTGGACCAGGAACTTCTCCATGCTATCGTACTGAAAAATATATATATGTGTGTGTATACATACATATATACATATATACATACATAAAAAAATATATATGTGTGTGTATACATACATACACACATATATATAGTGACATGAGTCACAGACCTGGGTATGGACCTATAATCTAAAAACATTTTAATGTGAGTTCCCATTGTGGCTCAGTGAAAACAAATCTATCATCCATGAGGTTGCAGGTTCGATCTCTGGCCTTGCTCAGTGGGTTAAGGATCCAGTGTTGACATGAGCTGTGGGTAGGTCGCAGATGTGGCTTGAATGTGGCGCTGCTGTGGCTGTGGCTCAGGCCGGCAGCTCCAATTCAACTCCTAGCCTGGGAACTTCTATATGCCACTGGTATGGCTCTAAAAAGACAAATAAAATAAAATAAAGACATTTTAATAGCTATCTTTTCTTTCTTTCTTTTTCTTTCTTTCTTTCTTTCTTTCTCTTTCTTTTCTTTTTTGTCTTTTTATTTTTTTATTTCTTTGTCTTTTTAGGGCTGCACCTGCAGCATCTGGAAGTTCCCAGGCTAGGGCTCTAATCAGACAGAGCTGCAGCAGCCAGCCTACACCACAGCCACAGCAAGGCCAGATCTGAGCCTTGTCTGCGACCTACACCGCAGCTCACAGCAACACTGGATCCTTAACTCACTGAATGAGGCCAGGGATTGAACCTGCATCCTCATGCATACTAGCTGGGTTACCACTGTGCCACAGTTGGAACTCCCAGCCGTGTCTTTTCTTAATTGCATGTGACCTGGGTGAGTTCACTGGAGGAAGACCCGACCATCAAAATGTTTCTAGTCTCTGACCACGTCTCACATCTCTCCTGTTGTCATCCCAGTCATCATCATCTTTTGTCTGAATTAATGCAGGAGCCTCCTAACCTATCTCTCTGCTTCCATCCTGGCCCTCCAGTTGAGGTGTCTTCTCCATGCAGTCACCAGAATTAACCTCTAAGTGAGGTTCTGTGGTGGCTCCACTTTAAAGCCTCTACTGGCTTCCCCTCTCACTCAGAACAAAACTCAAGCCCTGCTGAGCCTGCTCTGTCCCTGCTCTGACCCCACCTCCTCCCTCTCACCACTGCTGTCCTAGTTACACTTCAACATGCTGGACATCCTCTGACCCCAGGACCTTTGCACTTACTTCCCTCTCCCGGGAACCTCTCCTCCAAATATCACATGACTTGTTTTTCTTTTCTTTCAGGCCTTTGCTCGAAAGTCCTCTTTTAGAGAGATTTTCCCTGGACACCCCATGTAAAGTAACATCCCCTCCATCTTTCCCTGGCATCTTACTCTGCTTGATTTTAGTCACCATATGGTAGGTGCTCAGTGTTTGGTGAGTTGGGTTGAGTTGGATTATTTGGGCCGTAACTTCTCCCTCTTTAAATGAGAGGGTTGGGAAGTTCCCATGTGGTACAGCGGATTAGGGACTCGGTGTTACCGCAGCGGTGATGCAGGTTGCAACTGCAGCATGGATTCAGTCCCTGGCCTGGGAACCTCCACAGGCTGAGGGTGCAGCCAAAAATACATTAATTAAATAAAAGGAGAGGGTTGGACTAGAATTCTCAGGGCCCTACTAGCTCTAACATCCCATAACTTTGTGTCCCTGTGTTGGAAAATGACTTATGAATGAGTACAAAATTGTATCTACAAATATGTTTTTCTGGTTACATTTCATGAATTATTTAACACCACGAGTAAGAGCCCTGTTACAGTTTCCTGATTCAGCAGACGCCACAGCGCTTGAACTCTGCTCATCTCGGGGCGCTGAAAGTTCTTTGGGTGAACAGAGAAAAGGGAACCTGAATTCCAAGGACAGCCATTAAAGATTTTTTTTTTTAAGTTCCAGATCTGTACCCAGGCGTGGTTCACATTATTAATCCTGTTTTTTTTTTTTTTTGGTCTTTTTAAGTCTGAACCCACGGCATATGGAGGTTCCCAAGCTAGGGGTCGAATCGGAGCTGCGGATGCTGACCTGCACCACAGCCACGGCAACACCAGATCTGTGCGTCATCTGCAATCAACACCACAGTCTGAGACAACGCTGGATCCTTAACCCACTGAGCTAGGCCAGGGATTGAACCTGTGTCCTCAGGGATACTAGTCAGATTCGTTTCTGCTGAGCCACGACAGAAACTGCCTATTATTCTTAATTCAGCAGTTCTCAGAGTGATCTGGGGCCTCTTAGGGGTTCCCAAGACCCTGTCTGGGAGCCCCAAGGTCACAACAGAGGTCTGGGCGGCACTGCTGTTTCTTTCCTGGACTCCTGGCTCCTCCCCTCTATCTGAGCAGCCAGAGTGACCTGCAACCAATGCCACCTGACCTCCTCTCCTCCTACCTGCCTCCCCTCCCAGATTTCAGGCATTTCCACAGTTGGGCTCTTGGGGCAGGTGGACAGAATGATGTCCCCTTCCCTGGGGGAGCATCCTGAAGCAGCCATGGCTCAACGCAATGGAAGTCTCCTGTTTCAGCTTTAAATGAGTGGGATTTTACATTATAGGTTCCATAAGATAAGCATTTTTGAACATTTACATTTATGTATTAAGGCGTTCTCATCATGACTCAGCGGTAATGAACCCAACTAGTATGCATGAGGATGCCAGCTGGATCCCTGGCCCCACTCAGTGGGTAAAGGATCCCGTGTTGCCATGAGCTGTGGTCCCGGTGGAGGACCCAACTGGAATCTGGCGTTTGCTATGGCTGTGGCATAGGCTGGCAGCGGCAGCTCCGATTCAACCCCCTTGCCTGGGAACTTCCATATGGCGCAGGTGCAGCCCTAAAAAAAAAGAGAGAAAAAAAGTTTTATGTATTTAAATAAGTTGCTCTGAAGCAAACTCAATAAAGGCAAGTTTCGTTTTTATCTTGTGACTTCTGGATTTCTTTGCATACCTTCAAATGTCTTTGGAACCATGGGTACCCCCCCCTCCCCCGACACATTTAGCTTGAGAAACAACAATCTGCAGAAAGAGTCCCAGCTCTCCAGTGGGACACTGGAGGACCTCCCTGACCCCGCCCTGTGAGGACCCTGCCCTAGACCTTGGGGCCTCGCCCCTCCAACCTCTGCCCTATTCTGGCTCTTCTCCCCCACGCCCTGGACGTCTCTTGTCCCCCGGAACGGGTCCTCTTGGGTCTCCTGTGCTGTTCCCTCTTCCCCTGCCTCTGTCTGGCCTCAGTCACTCGACTGTCCATTCTGTCATTTCGCTCGGGGTTTGCGCCCTTGACGCAGAAAGTAAGCCAAGTCTTTGTACCCGGTGAGGCTATGTGATGATCAGGCCTGTGGAGTCGGTGGTCCAGGAGGGGAAGGGGGCGCCGCGGGGCCCCGCGGAGCGAGTGGGGGACTCGCCGCCTGTCGCCCGGAGCCCGCAGTTCCCGCTCTGGCCGCAAGGTGGAGCGCGCTGGGCAGGAACGCGCGGCCCCCCGCCGCCTCTGCACCCCGGCCGGGCGGGATGCTCCGCGCTTGCCCGCCTCCCTCTGGGAAGGGCCGGCTTGGGCGGGCAGGATACCAGGAGGAAGCAGAGCCTGGGGTGGGGGGTAGAAGCCCTCCCTGGGTGAGACCGAAGACGTGCGGGTTGACTCTCACATCTTGTCACGCCTCCTGGAACTCAGAGGTCTCTGTACTTTTCCAAACGGTGACAACTGCCATCGTTGTCCCCCGACGGCCTCTCCGTGTCATTTTGGGCCTGAAAGTGGCAATGAGTGTGCTTTGCCACTTAGCAGCTCTGTGACCCTGGAGGAATGGCTGCACGGGTCCGGGCCCGGGCGGCCTCACCTGAAGAAAGCAGAGATGCAACTGGGTAAGAGGACTTAGGAGAAGGCGGCGAAGGGGGCTCCAGGGCGATGCAGGCACACACCCGGCCGTGCTCCACTCCTGGTCTCTGCAGCAAGGGCCGGAACTCCACGCCGACCCGGCCCTTGCCAGAACGCCCAGTGCGCCCAAGACGCTGCAGTGTAGTGTTGCCCCCGGCCCCTCAGAGCCCTCTGGGTTGGGAGCCGGCACGCGAGCCCAGGCCTCCTTGGCATGGATGATGCTCTGATCATCTGAGTTCCAGCAACGTCACAGGACGTGCAAGGAACCTCATGCCGACTCCCCAGGACCTTCCTGGGGACCTCTGAGTACCAGGTTTTCCTGGGTCATCTCCGCCCTGTAACCAGCGTGCTTTGTCGGGGGAGGGGAACCAGCCCCCCGCCCCTTGCCTGTGTGCTCCCTGCTGCCTGTAAATTTGATAAGTAGGCAGTGTTCTTTTGCTGCGCAGCTCGGGAAGGCGAGGACGTGAGGGCAGGAGGGAGCGTGTTCTGAGTTAATATTGTTTGAAACCAATTTCGAGGTGATTGAATGAGAGGCTTCCTGTTTACATTTCACTTTGATAATTGCCTATTACAACAGGCTGGAAGGACCTGGCACCCTGGCTTTGAACTAGCTCCGTCTGAGCTCAGCCTGCCATGCTTGGGGAGCTCAGGCACCGCCCCCGTCGGGTGTCTGGGCGGGTGGCATCTCAGTCCCCCTCCTCGCCTGGCACGCGGCCTTCACACTTGGCTTCCCCAGCCTGGACTTTGACTTCCTGTCTCCCGCCCGCCTCTGCTCCCACGCCTTCTGCTCCCTCTTTGTTTCCTGGATTTCTCCCCATCCCACCCCCAACTCCAAATCTCCCACAGGTTCTCCATCGGCCAGTCCTGAGGGGCTCCCACCGAGCTCCCCCGCCTGTCACCCCTCACTTCTCTCAGGGGCCCCTGCGTAGTTCACCCCGCAGACCTGACAGCAATTTTTAGAACCTGAGCACCGTTCAGTGTTAGCTCCCTCCGGCGTGTGTGACTGCAGCCCCCCCCACAACCCCCCACCCCCCACCCCTGGCCTTCCTGTGTGTTCCCTAACTGTTCCCATGCATTGGACTTGCCTTGGACCCGGAGCTCCTGGAAGGCCAGCCAGTGATCCCCACAGAGTGCCTGGTCGGGTGCTGGGCTCTTAGAAGGTGTTTGCCAGGTGTAACCAAGGGAGGGTGGGTGTCAAAAGGGGGCGGAGCATGGACTGTGAGACTGTAGGAGCAGTAGAGGCCCTGAAGTTTTTGTAAATGATGGCAAACACCAACTGCAGGAAGGAAGGGAAACAGTTCCATGTTAAAAATAATAAGAATCATAATAATAATAGTAATAATAATAAGGAACTAAGTCAAAGAGAATCACTGACACGTTGTGAGTTACAGTCACACCACCCCACCCGGAGCTGTTGAATTTCATGAAGGGAGCATCGAGGGTCTCTGGGTAGTCAAGATCAATGTCGCAGACCCCGTGCCCTAATGCACGTGCACTTCACCCTGAGTTAAACCTGAGTTCTCTGTACTCAGGAGTCTCTGCTTTTCGGGGGGTTGAGGGGTGGGGTGAGAGGGTTCGGCCGTGCCCATGGCATGTGGAAGTTCCCGGGCCCGGGATCAAACCGGTGCCACAGCAGCGACCCGAGCTGCTGCAGTGACAACACCAGATCCTTCACCCACGGTGCCACAGTGGGAACTCCAGGAATCCCTGCCTTTGTGAACGTTTGACAAATGCGGGCATCTGGTTTGTAAATCACAGCAGATTAGGAGCATAAATCAGAGTGTGGTTCAAGGGCTTTGGACTGTCGTTCTGACAGCACAGGGAGGTGACGGCTGACAGCCTTATAAGGGCTGAGACCGGTGATCTAGCCAGGGCTATCAGCGGGAGTTCAAAGCCCAGCAGCCTGGGGCCACCCTGCGCAGGCACAGAGCCACGCCCACACCAGGACGAGAGGTGCCCTCTTCGCCCAGCGTCACTGTGCAGCTCAGTCTGGAAATGGGTGTTCATCGTGATTAACCTTGAGTCACGAAGAAAAGTTAGATGAAATTCAAATGACTCTGTTGAAGTTAAGGAAGCACCTTATTAGTTTTAAGTTAGTTTCCCTTCAAAAGAGTTAACAACATTTTAGGAAGCTTAAAAGGAGGCATTTTTTGCACACTGGAAAACCGAGCGGTAGCTTCCATTTCTGGTTTCCTGAGCCTTTTCTACACACACGCTCGTTTGGGACCTGCCCAATTTATCACCACTTCAGAGATGAGGGCAGGAGACTCACGGAGGGTCCCGCGGCCCAAGTAAAAAGGCCAGTCTCAATATCAAGTGTCCTTGATACGTCCGCCACTCCACTTCCTCACGTCCCTCCAGGATGACTCAGCCCCCCGAGGCCTCCAGATGGGTGTTAACTGTCCTGAAACTGAAAATGTCCTCAAGCAACAAGGTCCTGCTGTGTAGCACAGGGAAGTATATCCAGTCTCGATGGAAAAGAACATTAAAAAATGGAATATGTATGTATGACTGAGTCACTTTGCTGTACAGCAGAAACTGGCACAGCATTGTAGATCAACTACACCTTTTTTTTGCTTTTTAGGGCCACACCCGCGGCATATGGAGGTTCCCAGGCTAGTGGTCCAACTGGAGCTACAGCTGCCAGCCTACACCACAGCCACAGCAACGCGGGATCCGAGCTGCATCTGCAACCTACACCACAGCTCACAGCAACTCCGGATCCTTAACCCACTGAGCGAGGCCAGGGATCGAACCCACATCCTTGTGGATACTAGTCGGGTTCATTAGTGCTGAGCCACAACGGGGACTCCTCAAATTCTTTTTTTAGGATAAGGCTGTTTATAAAGAATCTCGGATCCACTGAGGTAGGTGTGAGCTTTCCGCTTTTGTAGTTGAGGATCCCCAAACACGGAGAAGCAAAGTGACTGAGTCTAGGACGCGGTGCCAGGAGGCGGCAGAACTGGGATTTCTGCCTGCATGTTATGGTCTCAATGTTTATGTCCCCCCAACGCAGGGTCTCAGGAAACGGGGCCTCGGGGAAATTATTACGTCATGAAGGCGGAGCCTCATGGCACCTGTTCTCTCCACCGTGCGGCCTTGCAGCTAGAAGGCGGCCCTGGCCGTGAACCAGAGGTGAGCCTTCACGGAATAGCGCATCCGCACGTGCCACGGTCTCGGACTTCCTTGCCTCCGGAACCGTGAGAGACACGTGTCTGTTGTTTGTAAGGCACTCGGTCCCTAGTATTTCGTTATGTTATGCCAACAGACTAGGACCCTGGGTCCTCAAACGGCTTTTGAGTCTGTTTCTTTCCATGACACGGTTAACCGCCTCCCTTGGTGCAAATGTTCAAGATCACCTCCCTGGGAACGTAAGCGAGCCGCCTTCCCACTCCTGCAAACGGGACTTCCCGCTTTTAAATCTGCTGGGAGAGATCAGATCACCCAGCTACCGCATGTCCAGCGCCTGGGAAGCAAACTGGGCCGGGCGGAGTACTTCCGCTTTTCCACGACGGCAGAGGGGGCCCCAGAGGTGGTTCATCGTGGTCCATGGGCGTCCGGTGATCCGTCACTATGCAACCATCACCTCCAATCTAAGGGAAACAACTCCCCTCGTGCTAGTATTATTACCTTTCACACTTCTGGAGGTTGGCCAGGCTCAGCCGGCTGGTTCTCATTCAGCGTCTTTCCCACCGTTGCAGTCGGATGCTGACTGGGCCTAGAGTCATCTGGAAAGTCTCCTCATTCTCTTGACTGGTGGCCGATGCCGGTGATCGACTGGGACCTAGCGGGAGCCGTGAACCGGAGCACCTCCGTGCGGCCTCTCACTGTGGCCTGAGCTTCCTCACAGCATGGCGGCCGGATTCCGGGAGCAGGAGTCCCTTGAAAATAAAGCAGAGGCACATAGCATTTATCTGAGCTGGCTTGGAAAGCCCCATAAGCGTCACTTCTGCAGTGACTTCTACGCATCAAGACAGTCCCACGGTTCCACACAAGTTCAAGGAAAGGGGACATAGACCACTACTCACGGGAGGCACACCATGGGAGGCATGTCACCTGGGAGACACTGTGGAGGCCAGCTTTGAAAATTGCCGTCTGCCACATGGCAGGCTTTCCTGGAAGAACTTTCCTTTTGAAGGAAGAAGGTGATGAGTGTCAGACTGAGGCTCTAACAAAAACCCCTCCCGGTGGTCACGTCTGATGGTAGCTCCTTCAGGGAACCGGCCACAAGAGACACGTTTGGCAGTAAGATTTACTGCTCTGCCAGAGGTGTCCTGGGAATAAATAGGATTAGGGCCGCAGTGACTTCGTCATCCGGACTGTTCCAATAACATGGAATTTGCAGCCGTGCTGTGACCAGCAAAGCTGCAGGGCCATGAGAGTGGGAATCCCTGGTCACCTCCGGGATCAGAAGTGGGAATCTTGCCAGCCCTTGACCTTGACCCAGAAGACAGAGCTTAAATCCTCCCCTTACTAACTTTTTCTTTTTTAATGCAGATAAAAGCTGGAGGCGATTTAGCTTTTGAGGTTTCTGAGTCAGCTGGAGCCCCAGGAAATGTCCCCCATCTTCCGCCAGCCCTTCTTTCTGAGGTCTCAGCCCCAAGCCTGGGAGCTCTGGAAATCCAGTCAAACCAGTAGAGAGTTTTCCCGCTGGAAAGCATTAAGTGTACAGGGGCCTGGCTCCCAGGGGACCTGGGACCAGCCTCCAGATGGGCTCCGGATCCATCCTCGATCCGGTCTAGCAGGCCCTGCTTAGGGGTGGCTCCTGAGATGTGGAGCGCAAGATGGAAAGACGGCTACCCCAGCCGGTCCCAGCCTTCCCCTGGGTCCCCTGACCCAGGCGGCTCCAGGCTTCCTTGTGGTCTCTCCCCTCCAGCTCCCTGCCCCTGCTGCAGGAAGCATCTGGGACCTTCCGTGCAAACCAGTCTGATGTTGTTCTGGGCCCCTCCCCGCCCTGCCTTCCAGAATAGCCCACACTGCAGAGCGTGCCTTGCTTGCATCCTTGAGGCTCACACTCAGAGGACTTTCTGCTCACTGGAGTCACGAGTGAGACTACGAGTGAGCAGAGGAGCCAAGGAGGGGGCAGGGCCCTGTTCCCTGGGCAAGGTGGGCTGCTGCTACCCACCCGGGATGGGTGTCACTGTCCGGGGTTGCCTCTTCTGCCCTGCAGAAGCTCATCTCCCTGTGGGCCCTCCCAATCCCACAGGAAGGTCCCTCACAATCGAGTGAATTGCTCTTGATCTCAGCTCCTCACCTGGGAATTCTCAAGACAGAGCAGCAATGAAATCCGGAAACTTCCTAAAGTTCTGGGTAAATGACACCCCCCAGATTATCCAGACCTAGAAAGATGTCAGTAGCGGTCATCACTGTTTATTGCGCCTCTGCTATGTGCCAAACACAAGATTAATGCCCCATCCTTAGTATTGCTCCTGACAATAACCCATTTGACAGATGATACAACTGAGGCTCAAAGAAGTTAAACAGATTTCTTTTTCTTTCGTGTCAGAAAATATTTCAGTTGCTATATGAATCCAGATCTGTATGCTTGCTGGAAGCCATGAAGTATTTCTTTTCTTTTCTTTTTTATTCTTTTTAAGCCTGTCGCTGTGGCATATGGAAGTTCCTGGGCTAGGGATCAAATTGGAGCTGCAGCTGCCAGCCTACAGCACAGCCACAGCAACACCAGATCCAAGCAGCAGCTGCGACCTGCAGTTGAGGCAGTGCCGAATCCTTAACCCACCGAGTGGGGCCAGGGATCAAACCCACATCCTCACGGAGACTATGTTGGGTTCTTCACCTGCTGAGCCACAGCAGGAACTCCTCATGAAATATTTCTCACATATCCTGGGCCTCGGCAGGTGGCCTCCGAGTCCACAGGATAACCCAGTCTGGAGCCTCTGATTTTGTCCTCGGTCCGCTTTGTATCATTATCAGAACCAGAACCAGTGGGGCTGGGCCCGGGGAGGACAGTGAGAGTGGCAGGCAGGCTGGCAGGCTGGGACTGGTCTGGGGATGGGGTCCCCCACCGCGGGGCCCAGCTGAGGCTCTTGTGGAGGGAAGTCAGAGGTCTTCGATGGTCCAGAGATGGAGGGGACTGCTGAAGATGACTCCACAGGGCTGGGGGCGCTGCTGGCTATTTTGACAGCTTAGCCAATACCCGGGGAAAGACCCCTCCCCACGACTGCCTCTGAGAGAGCTCCTTGCCCTTCACTTTCCCCGTCCCCAAGAAGTACTCTCAGTGGAAGGTGCATGGTTTTTTAGGGTCAAAGTCCCTGAATGGCCATTTACTAGCTGTGTGACCTCAGGAAAGTCACTTAACCTCTCTGAGCCTCCATTTCCTCCTCTGTGTCTGTGAGTAATAATAATACCCATCTGACCATTGTGGGGAGGATTTGAGGTCTTGGTCCTGAAGGCCTTGGTGGCTCTATGATGCTGGCATGATGGTCCCGGATCCCTCAGAGAGCGGGACACCATGGTCACACTGCTCGAGGCCAGGTCAGAGCGTGGAGGAGTCGCTCCGGGAGGACCCACACCATCAGCAGAAGTTCCAGTGCGGGCACGGCTGGGGCTCAGTGACAGGGCCCCCAGGCTGGCTGGCTGGCAGGACAGGCATTTCTCAGCCAGTGGAGAGCAGCAGCCATGGGTGTGTGTGTGTGGGGGGGTGGTTCCCTGAGGAGGTTGGTTCTGTGAAGAAGAGATAAGAAAAGACTTTGCCCCAGGCCTCCATCTGGAAGGGCTAGAGCAGGGATTTGAACCCAAGACTGTCTGGCACTTTCCCTTGCACCAGACAGAGAAGAGGGGGAAAGTGAGCAGGCCCTGTTGTTGGGAACCAGCCCAGCAGAGCTTTGTGTGAGAACTGGGGAGGGTGCCCTGCCCTCACCCAGGGTGCCTGACAAGGGCTGGGAGCACCGGACAGGAAAGGCAGGTTTCCTGCTGGCCTCAGGCTCGGGAGAGGCCAGGCCAGACCAAGAATTTCCGGCAGAACGGGCCCCTTGCTGCCGCCGCCACCTCGGGCCAGGGCTGCCACTCACAGCCCTCAGCTGTGACCCGTCCCCGTCCCCGCAGTCACAGTCACCGAGGTGTCAAAATGTGGGGAACCACTTTCTCAAAGATTGAGAGGGAGGGAGTTCCCATCATGGCTCAGTGGAAACGAAACTGACTCGCATCGTGAGGAAGCAGTTTCGATCCCTGGCCTCGCTCAGTGGGTTAAGGATCCAGCATCGCTGTGAGCTGGGGTGTAGGTCACAGACACGGCTTGGATCAGATGTTGCTGTGGCTGTGGCGCAGGCCAGCAGCTCCAATTCGACCCCTAGCCTGGGAACTTCCATATGCTGCAGGTGCGGCCCTAAAAAGCCAAAAAAATAATGTCAAGAGGAAGGAAAGGAAGGGCTTCATGGACCCAGGCTCTCTGAGCAGCCATCCCTCACAGGCCTTACTCCACCCTAAGGCTGGGCGCCTCTCCAGACAGTCAGGAGTGTCCCCTGGGGGGCAGGGGTGGCAGCACAGCCCAGGTCCACTCATGGGAAAGAGGGAATTCCCTTGAGCTCCCTGCACCACCAAAGGACTGACAAAGAGGCAGGAGAAAGGGCTGCCGTGGGCCGTTTGAGGCCTGGTTTGCCCAGAGCGTCCATCAGAGGCCGCCCTGGTGCTTGGGCCCAGATGGCGCCCGCCCCACACCCAGCTCCCCGCACGCGGGGCCCAGCAGAGGCTGAAGGCCACGTTCCCACGCCGCTCCTGCTGGAGCTGGGCCAGGCCCCAGTCAGCGCCTTTCACGGCCGTGCCGGCTCAGAGCCCGGAGCACTTCGGGGTTTGGTCTGAGGGAAGGCGGTTCAGTTACCTGCCACCAGGACCCACACAATCAATGCCGCCTTTATTTCCTGGAAAGGTCCCCGCTCGCAGCCACGGGCCCAGGACAGACTCGCGGCCTCTTCCCATCCAGGCAAAGCCCCGGGCCCCTAGTGGCCACCGAGAGGTAGAAATGGTGAAGAGGTGTGTGCAGCGATGAACCGAATCTCCAGTCCTTGACCGTGACCCCTGGTGCAGGGGGCGGGGAGGGGGCTTGAACCCCCTGCGGACCTGAACTCGTTTCTTCTTGGGCTCTGTGGCCTGGGGCCACGGCCGGCAGGAACACCAACGCCTGCAGAGCCCTGGGAGCTGAGAGGAGCAAGCGAGCTTCCCACGCTGTCGACGAGAGGACTGGACCAAGGGGTCCTCAGGGGACATCCTCAGGGGACCGTCCAGGTGGCAGCGTGCGGTCCTTGGTCTCTGTGTCCTGGTCTCCGCCAACAGGAGCCTTAACGCGGAGCTGACTAGGAGAAGAGATGCTGCATAGTCCAGGCCATTCTGGTTATATTATGGTCGTTGATCCATTCACAGACAGGCAAGGTCACGGCCGCCATGATTAGATCCAAAGTTACCAATGAGGACATTCTCTAGGGCCCCTGCTCCCAGTCCTTAAGTGGTTGCTGGGCTGGAGGAACCTAACAGTCAGTGACAAGCAGCTCTCCAGGCCCCAGGCTCCACCTAGGGACCTTACCCATAATGGCCAGGTCAGGGACGGACTTGCCCTCTGGCCCCCACCAGCCATGGCCACAGTGGCAGACACTGGAGAGCCTGAGCTCCTTGCAAGTTTCTGGATGGAGGTTTCCACCAGGAAACCCAAGCAAGGCCTTGGCCGGCAGGCCTAAGGATGACTGGTCAAGGCTCTCCTACCGGGTAGGACCAGGCAGGGCCAATTCAAAGGGCAGCTTCCGTGGCTTCCATGAGAACCTGGCTGGTGTCCTGGAGACCGGCCCCCTGGCCGTCCCCCACCCCCCACTTTGCCTGTCCCAGCCCTCATCCCTCCACCGGAGGCTCCTGGGATACCGAGCTCCTCCAGAGAAAGATGGCAGGACCAGGGTGGGGCCCACAGGGATCTCTGGCATCAGAAGGGCAAAGGCCGCCGGAGAGCAGGTCCCCAGGCCGTCGGGGTCCTGGATGTGCCTGCCCGCAGGGACCTGCTCTGGGCCAGCTTAGGGAGGTCTGCAGGGGCCTGTGGAGGAAGTTAGCCCCAGCAGGGACAGAGCCCTGCCCTCTGGGTACAAGGACCTGTCAGACCCCGGCAAATCACTGAACTTGTCAGAGCCTAAAAATCAAGTGAGTCAGGGAGATAAGACAGTAAACTTACGGCCTCATGAATCACCTCGCTTCCAGGCAGCAGGTTGCCGCCTCCGTTTCCTCCTACGCCACACAGGTAGAGAACACACAGCTGACTCCTGGGACTCTCCCAGAGGGACGGGACGAGATCCTGGGACATGACCCTGCTGGAAAGGATGGGGTAGTGGGCAGGGAGCCCTCAGGGCACTGAGGCAGCCAGGGTAGGGGTTCCAGGGCTTCCACCTGCCTGTTGTGTGACTTGGACAACTTCCATCAGTTCATCATTAAAAGCGGCCACTAGCGCCTGTCCTTCTCTGAGCCTCTAGGGAATGTAAGGGGAGCTAAGGGAAACGGACTTGTTGGGTGAATAGCAGGCTGCGAGCACGTGCGCGTGTGTGAGCATGTACACACACACACACACACACACACACACACACACACACACACACACAGGAGGAACTGTCCCTCCTGCGGTTGGTGTTGTTATTATCTGGGTCCAGCGATACTTTTCTAACATGCACAGTCAACATCAGGCATCATTGTTGGTGTTAGGGACTGAACCATGTCCCCCCAAATTGGTGTGTTGAAACCCTAACCCCTAGTTCCTCAGAATGTGACCATTTTTGGAGATAAAGAGGTGATTCAGGTGAGATAAGTTATAGGGGTGGGGCCCTAATCCGATGTGACTGATGGCCTTATAAGAAGAGGAAAGACCCCAGGAAAGGCCAGGAAAGGCTGCAGTGAGAAGGCGGCCGTCTGCAGGCCAAACGGAGAGGCCCCGGGACACACCAGCCCTCCTGCTACCTTGATCTCAGACTTAGATGCTCCCGAACCATGAGAAAATACGTTTTTATTGTCTAAGCTCCCCAGTCTGCGGGGCTTTGTTGCAGCAGCCCCAGGACACTAGTGCAGGTTCCAACGGGATCACCAGGCTCACCCATAAGCTGTCCTTGCTTGTTCTGGAAGCTCCCCTCAAAGCGTCCTCACAGGTGATGTTTCCTTGGACCTGGCCCCTGCTGGGCAAGGGCCTGCTCCTCTCCAGCCCTCACGTTTGGGGCAAGGTCACCCCCTCACCGTCTCCTGCAGAGTGGCTCCCTCCCAGCCTGGCCAACAGCCCCTCAGCGTCCGTGGCACTTGGGGCCTCTCTCTGGTCAGCTGCCTGGCAGCTGGGCCGGCTCCTGCCCAGCAGGGCCTGGTGAGACCTTCAGCTTGAGCTGGGAGCCAGCTGTGCTCACCCCTCTCCCGCTCGGCTTCTGGGCCCATAACCCACTTGGCCTTATTCTTTCTCTTGGTTCCCAGACAAATTGAAAACCCCTTCGGGAAGGCTCACCAAATTTTCCCTGAGATGGGCTTCTCAGAATTCTTCCATGGAGTTCCCACTGTGGTTCAGCAGAAACGAATCTGACTAGCATCCATGAGGATACAGGTTCGATCCCTGGACTTGCTCAGTGGGTTAAGGATCTTGCGTTGCCGTGAGCTGTGGTATAGGTCGCCGATGTGGCTTGGATCCTGAGTTGCTGTGACTGTGGCATAGGCCAACTGCTGTATCTCTGATTTGACCCCTAGCCTGGGAACCTCCATGTGCCACAGGTGCGGCCCCAAAAGGACAAAAAAAAAAAAATTCTTTCAGATCCAGCTAGCTTTCCACTCCTCGTCTGGCTGACCAGGGCACCCGGGAGGCTCCCAGAGGCAACGGACGGCTGGGAACAGAGAGAGGGTCCATAGCACAGGGCTGAGGGCTCGCCTCGCCTCAGGCCCGGACCCCCAAGGGCCAGCCCACCTTGCAGCCTGAACCAGGACTGGGAGTCCTGCTGGAAACAGCACGACCCCTGACTGGCTGACCTCTGACCCTGCAGTCACTGAGGCGGCCCTTCTGCTTGGAGGGCCCTAGCCTGAGGTCAAGAGCCTCACCATCGCTGGTGAGCCTCCGAGGCCGGTGTTCCAGAGGCCACTCTGGTCACTGAGGGGTCAGGACCAGGAGGTCACGGGCGAAGGCAGCCAGGCTGCTGCCCCCACGGGATCCCGAACTGAATTGACACCAGCCCTTTTGGGCCAGACTCGAGGAAGGGAAGGGCCTGCTCTCTCTCCTCAGCCCCCGAGGACTCTCGTCCGCCCTGCCCTCTCAGGAGGAGCTTCCTCTGACCCAGGAGGGCCTCCGGCAGCTCCCAGGGCCGGTCTCCATCCTCCTGGCCGCGCTGCAGGGAGGGGCCGCTCGGTCTGGCAGGTAGGAGGTGAGCTTTCTCAGCCCTCGGACAGACGGTGGCCCTGCGGTGGTCGTTCATTCGATAAGAAGTTACGAAGCATCTCTGGGACGCGGCCTCGGTGCTAGGCCCTGAGCCAGGGCGGGAGGGAAGGTTGTGGAAAGGCCCCGTTGTTTGCCCAGGACGGATGACTAAGCTGAGGGATGAAGGGGCCCTTTCTCCGGAGGCAAGTGGGTGCCTGACGGTGCAGGAGACACATACGCACCCCAATAAAATGCCTCTGAGAAGCTCTTTGTGGCCAGGCTGCTTGTCTTCCCAGCACAGGGGCCAGGACCCCGCCCCACGTGTGGTATCTTGGGGTTCCCAGGCCCACCGCGTGGGAGTGGCGCCTCCAGGCTGTGCTGCAGGGCTGCGGAGAGAGTTGGGCAAGCAGAGTGGGAGGTTTCAGCGCCGTGACCTCACCCCTCCAGCCCGCCCCCAGGGGTCCTCCGTGGCCAGTGAAAGGGCTGGTGTCTCTTTCTCTCTTTCTTTTTTTTTTGTTTTTTTTAGGGCATATGGAAGTTCCCAGGCTAGGGGTCAAATCGGAGCTGCAGCGGCCAGCCTATACCACAGCCACAGCAACACCAGATCCAAGCCTCGCTTGAGATCTACACCACAGTTCTCAGCAACGCTGGATCCTTAACCCACTGAGTGGGGCCAGGGATTGAACCTGCATCCTCATGGGTACTAGTCTGGCTCTTAACCCACTGAGCCATAACAGGAACTCCTGTCCCTGGCCTTTTCTTTCTAACTTCTTCTCTGTCTTCTAAGGCCATGTGTCCCTTAGCTGATCATTCTGCTTCCTGTTATGTGGAGAAAAGAGAAAATATTGGCAGGAATCCCATTTTCCTTCCACCTTTAAAGGCATCAGCCTCCTGGCATCTGTACCCATCTATCTGCTCACCATCGCAATGGCCAGGTAAAGCAGATTGTCCTGAGCTCTGGACCCCATTCCTGTTGCCTTCTGAAGATCCTTTGCTCGTGAAATGGTTTGCTATCTACGGTTCCCTTATCATAATTTCCCCCCTTCCATGGGATCTTTCTCATCAGCATACAGAAATTCTCTACGAGTGCCCATCTCTTTAATAAGAAAAATCAGGGGAGTACCCTGGTGGTCTAGGGGTTAGGACTTGGCGCTTTTAACACTGCGGCCTGGGTTTGATCCCTCATCTGGGAACTGAGATCCCACATCAAGCCACTGCGAGTTGCGGCCAACAAAACCAAACCAAAAATAAAGCAAAAACAAAACAAAACAAAAAAACAAAGCAAAAACAAAGACAGAACAAACACAAAACTACCCCCTTGATGCCCCTCTCCCTCAGCAGCTACTGCTCTGATGGTTGCTGTCCATCACGATAGAATTACCTTAAAAACTCTCTCTGCCGGATTCACTCTTATTCACTGCCCTTTCCTCTACACCCACCCACTAGGGGCTCCCATTCCCGCCATCCCACGAAAATCGCTCTTGCCAAAATCTCCATGACCTTCACCTTGTTGAAGCCAGTGGTCACTTCTCTGCCCACCTGTTGGATCTGTGTCTCATTGAAATGTCGCCTTCTCTTGGCTTTGGCGAAAACCACCTCCCTGCTTTCCTTCTCTCTCTCTGCCTGTCTCAGGCCCTCTCTTGCTTTCAATCAACCTCCCCCTCTTGTCGTGGGTCAACACATACCTTCTCCTCTTCCTCTGGAGGCTTCCTAAATGGTCTCCTGGAAGCTGTTCGTAGGCTGTTGCCTCCCACATTTGCGTCTTCAGCTCCGACCTCTCCACTGAGACTCACACTTGTCATCTCCGTCTGGGTATCTACCAGGCGTTGCCAAATTAATACAGGCAAAGCTAACGCTTTTAAAGATCTGGTCTTTCCCATCTTGGTAGCTGGCACCAGCATGGACTTGGTCTCTCAAGACTGGATCCCCATTTTCTCTTCCTCACCACGTGGGATTCATAGCCAAGTTCTGTGAACTCCTTTCCGTGAACTCCGTTCTGTGCCTCCCAATCCCTCCTTTCTTTTCCATCTTATGGCTGCCACAGTCACAGCCACATGGCTCTCAGGGTCTCCCCTGTGGCTTAGGCTGGCGTCTATATCTCCTATTAGACCCCTAGCCTGGGAACCTCCATATGCCGCAAGTGCAGCCCTACAAAAGGCGAAAAGACCAAAAAAAAAAAAAAAAATGCAGTATGGGAGGAGTTCCCATTGTGGCTCAGGGGGTTAAGAATCTGACTAGTATCCATGAGGGTGCAGGTTCGATCCCTGGCCTCACTCAGTGGGTTAAAGGATCTGGCATTGCTGCAAACTGTTGCAGATGTGGCTCGGATCTGGCCACACCATGGTTGTGGTGTAGGCCTGCAGCTGCAGCTCCAAATTAGCCCCTAACCCAGAAACTTCTGTAGAACACTGATGCGGCCCTAAAGAGAAAAAAAAATGCAGTATTCTAAGCATTTCCATAATTGCCAGGACCAGTGACGACGTGGGGCCCCTTGAAGAGGCACCTACTCGGAGTGTGTGTGAGCACGTGCAGAGTGGGCTTCCTGGGGAAGCTGTGTGGACTGTAAGCAGGTGCAGGGCAAGTAGAGACACTTGTGTCAGCAGGGACGCCTGAACCTGCAAAGAGCCCGGGGGAGTGACAGCACGGTGCGGGGGCTCTGAAAACAGTGCCTGCAGAGCGGCTGCCCTGCTTCCTCCCGGGGCTGCTCGGTGGAGGGGAGCCATCCCCCCATCCAGATGGTTCGCGTCTTCATTTCCTGCTTTAACACTAACCGGGGGGGTTCCGACAGCAGGCAGCGACTGGGCAGGCACTGGGGAGGCAGAAATGCCGGGGCTAAGGCCTCTGGGGGTGAAGAAGCAACGCTGAGCTACAAAGGTCAAGGAAGTCCCTGCCCAAGACGGTGCCACGAGACCACAGCCCCTCAGTGCAGAGGGTACCGCTGGGCCCTCCCGCCACGCACGTGCCTGGGCCTTGAGGCTGCAGCAGGGACGCTCCCGCTGGCCCTGCAGGGATGTGTCCTACTGTCTGCTGCCTTTCTGCTCCCCTGTGCGTGCACTTACTCCCCACACACACAGGCACGCACGGCACCTCCGCTCTGGCCCCGGGCACACAGCCACACCTGCCCTGGTGACCTCACACAGTCACTCCGGCCCGGTGCGCAGACGCAGCTCACACAACGCACTCCCATCCTCTGAAAGAAGCTCCTTCCCTGCTCGGAAGGCCACACAGCCTCCAGAAACAGACCAGCACAAGGTAATGGAATTTGAATGGAATATACCGTGTGGAGGGGTGATTCTAGCAGGCTTCTTGGAAGAGGAGAATGTGAGTCTTAAAGAAAGTCCTGGAATGGTGAAAATGAAATTTTGTTTCAAAGAAACAATTTTTTTTTTTTTGTCTTTTTGCCTTATTTGGGCCGCACCTGTGGCGTATGGAGGGAGGTTCCCAGGCTAGGGGTCTAAGAGGAGCTGTAGCTGCCGGCCTTCACCACAGCCACAGCAACGCGGGATCAGAGCCATGTCTGCAAACTACACCATAGCTCACGGCAATGCCGGATCCTTAACCCACTGAGCAAGGCCAGGGATCGAACCCGCGACCTCATGGTTCTTAGTCGGATTCGTTAACCACTGAGCCACGACGGAAACTCCATCAGACTCTCCAAGCTACAAAAAGCCAATGTACTGACCCATGGGACTGATAATTCGGGGTCGGTCAGACAGTCTTGGCTAGAATGATGTCACCAGCTCCCCCTGCCCAGCCTCCCCCGTCACGCTCTGTTGTCACCACATGGGAGACCAGAGTGACCTTAATAATTCAAGTGGGCAGAAACTCCTGAGATCTCCAGTAGAAAAAGGCTTGGATCACGCAACATTGTAAATCAACTATATTTTAGTTTTTTTTATATACTTTAATTTTTTTAAAAAAAAAAAGGAAAAGAAGAAAGCTTGGCAGACCCTGACCGGCCTTGTCGGAGGTCACATGCCCGAGTCGGAAGCAATCCTCCTGATCAGAGATAGGCTGCCTCTGATTGCCTAAGCCCGAGGCATGTTCTCACTTCTCTAGCAGGCCGGCCCCTCCAAACCACAAGGAATGAGTTTCCTAAGGGAAAAAAGGGCTCTGCAATCAGAAATGGGGAGTGGGGGAGTTCCCGCCGTGGCGCAGTGGTTAACGAATCCGACTAGGAACCATGAGGTTGCGGGTTCGATCCCTGCCCTTGCTCAGTGGGTTAACGATCCGGCGTTGCCGTGAGCTGTGGTGTAGGTTGCAGACGCGGCTCGGATCCTGCGTTGCTGTGGCTGCGGCGCAGGCCAGTGGCCACAGCTCCGATTAGACCCCTAGC
>PVHT021183518.1:6921644-7025428 GCA_004024745.2 Catagonus wagneri
TGGGGAGTGGGGACTAGAGCGGTAAATTAACAGAGGTCAAATACCCACTCCGCGAATATCAGCCCCTCCTCGGTGGCAGCACTGCACACGTTCGCACAGCCGCGTGAGGTGCCCAGCTTGCTTATCAGGAGATGATCTTGAGCCACACAGGTTATCAGCCTTGTTTTACTGTAGAGGAAGGGCACTTTCAGGCACTGCACTTGATTTCTCTGCTCTGTGATCACAGAGGTCAGAGAATCACCTTGGAGTGCCCTGAGTCATCTCCTCAGAAGGACAAATGAACTTGGAGCCCCGGAGTAAAGCCTTCTCAGGACAGGAAAGCTGGAGAGGCAAGTGGAGGATCCGTTCTTGATGCACTAAGTTTGAGTGTCTTCGGGGCATCCAGGTGGAAAAGCCCAGGAACCAGCCGGGTCTATGAGACTGGAACGTCTTGCAACGGCCACACGTCCAATGCCATGCTCAGAGCTTCTTTTCCCCGGGTGTCACAGTGGCCAGTCAAGGGGCATCCATTCAGAAGACAGTGGGGGAGTTCTCATCATGGCTCAGCACAAACAAATCTGACTGGCATCCATGAGGACACAGGTTCAATCCCTGGCCTTGCTCAGTGGGTTAAGGATCCGGCGTTGCCCTGAGCTGTGGTGTAGATCACAGACGCGGCTCAGATCCCGCATTGCTGTGGCTGTGGTGTAGGCCGGCAGCTACAGCTACGATTCAGCCCCTAGCCTGGGAACCTCTTAAAAAAAAAAAAAAAAGGACAAAAAAAGAAGACAGTGAGAACAAAACCCTGAGCACAGGGAAGTCATGGAGACGGGGTTGAGGGCGGGGTGGGGAGTTGCTGTACAGAAAGAGATCTGCCTGGGTTCGGCCCCTCTGTGCCGGGGAGAGCCAGAGGCAGCCCAGGACCCAGCCCAGCCGACGGGACCTCTAGATCTGCATCTGTCACTGACCACCGACCACTTCTCTCCTCGGCGCCTCCACTCTCATCTCTAGCACCCTGCGCGGCTATGTAAACGGGTCTCCAAGGATGACCCTCATTGATCCACACCTCCCAGCACTCATGCCACGATGTGGTCCGCTCCCCACTGAGTGTAGGCAGGCCTGTGACACATGCTATTCCACGGAACGTGGCAGGAGTGATTTCACGCCAATTCCAGCCTTAGCTTTACAAGGAATGGCAGTTTCTACTCCTCTTTTCTTGGAAGCTTCACTCGAGTTCACCATGTAAGATGTCTGGCTACCCTGCTGCAGGGACCCTGTGCGGAAGAGAGGCCCTGGCACCTGCCTTCAGCCTCTAGATGACTCCAGCCCCTGCTCTTACCTGAATGCACCTGCGTGAGAAACCGCCGAGCAAGACCAGCCCCTGGAACCCACTCAACCTGCAGAACCACAGGAGATAGCACAATAGTGCCTGTTTTCAAGCCACCGAGTTTTGAAGCGGTTTGTTATGCAGTGGCAAATAAGAAACACAATCCCCCCGTTGGGGAGACTGGCTGGTATTCCTGTCTTGTGCCATCCTCCTCCCAGCCCCCAAACTGGGGCCATTAACCATTAACTAAACATGGTTAATTCAGGATCACGTAAATGATCCTGTTAATAAAGATTCTGAGCAGGCTGGCCAGCTTTGGGGACAGGCACAGGACGGGGTGGACATATGCTGTCAGATTCCAGGATTGAGCTTCCAAAAGGCACACAAAACCCAGTCCCCACAGGGCTGGGGACAAAGCAGGGGGACTGGCTGGCTACCAGCTCCACCCCTGCTGGTCCAGAGACACAGATGGCAAGGTGCAGGTGCCATTCAGAGGGGCTTGCATGGCTCTGGGATTGGAGGCTCTGGTGTAGCAGGGCTGGCTGTATGAGCACATCTCACCCTGGCTCACAGGGAAGTGGGCCAGCCGAGCATAGCTCTGCCATCTTGATCCCGCCCAGGTCCCCATTCTCTTCCCCATCCTCTAGGGCCGACCCCTCTTCCGCAATCTGTGCTTCGTCTGTCCTGGATCAGCCCTTTCCTGACTTCCATCTTTGACAGACCCAAGCATCACCCTGCAACTCTAGTCACTTCCTCTCTGCTCTGGGGGTGCTTTCCTTCTCCTTCCCCAGATCTCCAGGATCCCAGGCTCACTATCCTATGTGGCCAGTATTGACTGAAATGTGTCATGTGTGACCCTTGGGCCACTACCAGACCAAGAACTTCTAGGGAGCAGGGACAACAGCTTCATTTTCTCTCTAAGTCATTCACTAGTGAATTCCTTTGGTCATTCATTTGCTCAACAATCCACCATAGGCTGGAATCTGTTTGGTGCCGGGATATAAAGCATAAAGGTATTGTCCCCGCCCTGGAGTCACGTTTGGTCCGTGGTCCAACTGGACAGACAGATGTGGAAACAGACAATTATTCGGCAAGAATGCAATGCTGTGTGGAGGTGTGAACACACCGCAGTGGGGACACAGGCAAGTCCCCCAAGGCAGCCTTGGGGGAAATAAATTCACCTGTGATCGTTGTACGCCAGGCTCTGTTCTTAAGTGCTTCGTTTATTTTATTTACGTTTTCATGATTTTGGAGTGCTTACAAGCATAAAGTATTACTATTTTAGAAAGGGCAAATCTAGGCAGACCCAGAATCCAGAAGGCCCTGATGTCACTCTTGGAGCCTTTCCGGGGGGGGGGGCTACCCTCGCTCAGCTGTGCCTTCCTCCACTTTACACGCAGGTCTGCGTGAGCAGCCAGGCACACTCACGCACAGTGTTTTACAGAAATGATCACACAAGATTCTGCATCTTGGCTTTTTTATGTCTAAATCTTGAAACTCATTCCATCTCACTATAGAGAAATCTCATTCTTGTTCATACCTGCACAGCGTCAGTATTTCCTTATTGAAAAGTACTGTATAATCTGTTTAACCAACTGCCTATTACTGGCTATTCATTCTTATTTTAAGTGTTCACCATCACAAATGATGCTGCAGTGATAACTCTGTGTGCGCATTATTTTGAAGTGTCATATATTTACAGGGTAAATTCACAGAAGTGTAATTGATAGGCCACGGGTAGCTGCACTGAAAATTTTGACTGTCCTGTATCTAACATTCAGTTCTTAAAAACACACCGCTAGAGTTCCCTTGTGACGCAGCAGGTTAAGGATCCAGCATTGTCCCTGCGGTGGCTCACGTTGCTGCTGCGACTCGGGTTTGATCCTTGGCCCTGGAATTTCCACATGCTGTGGGAAATCCAGGCTGGCAGAAGAGAAGAGGAAAAAGACAGAACTTCCTTTTAAAAATGCTTCTCTCTTTCCTTCTTTATCTTTTTTTTTTCTTTTCCCCCTTTCTATGGCCACACCTGCAGCATAAGAAAGTTCTTGAGCCAGGGTTCAAATCGGAGCAGCAGCTACTGGCTATGGTACAGCCACAGCAATGCCAGATCCGAGCCCTATCTTTGACCTATGTTGCAGCTTGCCCCAATGCCATATCCTTAACCTACTGAGTGAGGCCAGGGATCAAACCAGAATCTTCTTGGACACTATGTCGAGTTCTTAACCTGCTGAGCCACGAGAGGAAGTCCTGTCTTTAAAATATAAATATACATTTCACATGGAAATATATATACTATATGTAACATATAAATACAATTTAATAATACAATAACATTTAGTCATACGAAAGTGAATGGTATATAGATAAAAAACACACATTTAAATATAAAATTCAAAGAGGGGAGGGGGCATGTGGCCCAGCAGCCACCTGCAGCTGCCTTGGGACCGCAGGGCAGAGTCTGCCTGAGGAGGGCGGGCGGAAAACCTGGCCCCAGTTCCCCAGTCAGAGTCCTGGCTGGTGTCTCGCCCACAGCAAGTTCAGGTTTATGAGCCCATCTATGGCATTTCTGCTTATGCCAGTTTGGTTGGGCTTTTTTTTTTGCCACTGCCTCCAGAAGGGCCTTCCTGGGGCCCCAGCGGGTGAAGGGGCTTCCTCGGAGAGGGAATATTTATGGCCGTGACACCTGGAGGGTCAGCAGGGGTTGACTGGTTGGACCAGGAGTAGGGAGGTTACGCAGAGACGGGGACCGAGGTCTGCAGAGGTGGGGACGCAGGAGGCACGGTTCAGAGCTGCTGCGGCTCCAGTGTGCGGCTGGGTGGGCCGGGGTGGGCACGAGCAGCCCAGGCGCGGCCCTTTGTGATTCATTTGAGGCGTCTTCATCTTTCACTTGAAATGGCCAGAGTTTCACCTACAGTGATCACGGGTGTAACCGAAAAATCAGCTTCTTGCACTCTCTGTGCAGCCCCACCCAGGAGTCACACCTCTAGGACACCCCACACACACACACACACACACGCAACCGGCTCCTCGGCCTGGTGGCCCCTAAAGACAGTCACGCTTGGAGACCTGGCATCAGACAGGCCCACAGGGCCACCCCTGGCTGGGGTGCCCGTGTTGGCCCCTTGAGGGAGAAAGGCTATGGGCGTGCCAGCCCCTTCCCCGCCCTGTGGGTGTGCCCGTGTGTGTGCATCGAGCCCGGGGAACGTTCGGTATTTACTTTTCCTCCTTATCTCAGATGTCCCTCTGGAGCCTTTGACCCCAGAGCTGGGCGAGGCAAGAAAGGAAAGGACGGAGAACCGGGAGTGGAAGCGGGAAGAATCTGCTCTCTGCTGTGTCTCGGGCCCCCGGGCCTCCAGGGGAGCAGGCTCAGCCTCCTGGGGTTGCCGCTAACTGGGCACCCCCAGCAGGTCCTCTGGCCACTGCCTCCGGTCACTTCCCGCCAGCCTGCCATCCACAGCCGGAGCCTCCCCTCCTCCGCGTCACCCAGCTGGGCCGCCTTCAGACCGAGGCGCAGTCCCTCCCGCGACTCAAAAGGCCCTTTGTCATCCCGGCCTACCTGTCTGGCCTCACTCGTCCCCGTTCCCACCTCACTCTGGGCTCCAGGCACAATGTCCCACAGCCACGCCCTGAAAGCACCACGGCTCGTGCACTGGCTGCTGTAAGCAAGGACCACAGACCAGCGGCTCCAAACAACATAGGTGGCTTATCTTCCGGTTCTGGAAGTCAGACGTCCAAGGGTGGGTCGTCAGGGACTACCATCAAAGTGCCAGCAGGGCTGTGTCCCTCCGGAAGCACTGGGAAGAATCCATGTCCCTACCTTTTCCAGCCTCAAAATGCCACCTGCTCCCCTGGCCCGTGGCCCCCGCTCCGTCTTCAAAGCCAGGGGTGCAGCATCTTTCAGTCTATTTCTAACTCTGTTTCCAGTAGCATCTTCCCCTTCTCTCTCTCTCTTTCCATTTTTTTTTTTTTTTTTTTTTTTTTTTTTTTGTGTGTGTGTGTGTGTGCTTTTTAGGGCCACATCTGCAACATAGGGAGGTTCCCAGACTAGGGGTCGAATCCGAGCTACAGCTGCTGGCCTACGCCACAGCCACAGCAATGCAGCAGTTGGAGGATCAGAGTTGTGGGGGGACCTCTCTTCATGGACTCCCTGCCCCCCAATGTTGAAGGTGTGGCCTGAGACCATTAAGCACCCTCCACTTCTGGGTGACGCTTGGTTTTCTGTAGCTTCAGAGGAAACCTGGAAGCAAAAAAGCAGAGACCAGCCACGGCAGCTTAGAAGGGACATGAGTAAGGAGCCTGGAGGTGTCCGCCGCAGCTGTGTGGAAATCAGGCAGGCCGAGCTGTGCCCTGGCACCCCAGCACATCGGCTCTGACCACCTTTTTTTTTTTTTTGGTCTTTTTAGGGCTATACCTGCAGCATGTGGAAATTCCCAGGCGAGGGGTTGAATCAGAGCCGCAGCTGCTGGCCTACACCACAGCATAGCAATACGGGATCCAAGCTGCATCTGTGACCTACACCACAGCTCACGGCAACACTGGATTCCTGAACCCTTGAGTGAGACCAGGGATCGAACCTGCATCCTCATGGATACTGCTGGGGCTTGTTACCACTGAGTGACACCGGAACTCCCATCCGCCCATTTTAATCCCCCACCCCCACCCCAGGGCACCCCAGCTGCTCCTCTGAAGGGCGACGTGGGTGAGCTCCCTGCTGCCTCACACCGCAGGCCAACCTGGTGTCAGGGAGAAGTCTGCCATCTGCTCTGGTGTCGCACACATGTGGCCTCTCTGGGTGGCCAGGAGGGCCTCAGGACCCGGTATGGGGGGGTGGGCAGTAGGAAGTCTGGAGGGCTTGGCAAGGACATTGAGAAGAAGCTGGGGTGTTGCCTGGGCTCCACGGCGGCAGGAGAGCTTGGAGAGGGCAGGCAGTGATGCAGCAGAAAGGAGAGGAGGCTGTTGAAATGAAGGCCTCCAGGCAACACAGAGGGAAGCTGGGGGGGTGGAAGACGGGGCTGCCGAGAAGTCCCCGCCCCCGGGACGTGCCTGGGGGACTTGACCAGAGAAATATGTGCGAGATGCAGGTTAAGTGGAGGCTTAAACACACACACACATCTAGTTTTGCCTTTGCCCACAATCTCACTAAAACAATAGAAAGAAAGAAGGAGGAAAACAAAAGAGGAGATAACCGCAACAAAACTTGGGAAGCAGACGAAGTTTCCAGAAATGGAGGTTTGGAGAGAAAAGACGTAAACTCTTGGAGGATTAGTCCAGGGGAGCCAATATTGAACTAGCAGAAATTACAGAGGAGAGGGTCTGGGTAAGGCATGAAAACAGACCCCCGCCAAGGTCGCAAGCTTACCTTTCAGATAACCAGGGACAAAGACAGAATTCTACAAGCTTAAGAGGCGGCAGAAAACAGTCCCCCGCCGCGGATGAGGGTCAGAGTGGCTTTGATCGTCTCATCAGCAGTACTGGGACACGAGAAGACAAGAGGGAGTACCCAAACAGTGGAAGGAAATGCTCTCCCATCTGGAACCCTCCATCTGGCCAAAAGATCAATTATGTGGGAGAATAAGGACGCTTTCGGATTTGTGCTAGCGTGAGAAAATTCCTTCCCGCACAACCTTTCTCAGAAACCTGCTGGAGACTGTGCTCCCCAGACTGAGTGTGAACTGGGGGCAGAGAAAGGGCACAGGAGCCAGGACGGCCAACCCAGGAAGGAGGCAACGTGCCACCCGGAACACGGGGCTGCAGAGCGTGGAAGGAAGCCCGTCCCACAGCGGGTGCAAACTCACCCACCTCAGGTCAGAGGCCTGGGAGAGCCTGCACCAGATCTGCTCTGCCCACGTCTTGCCTTGACCGTGGGCTCTGAAGGGCATGTCCTCCCCTCCTGGCCTGGAGCCGCCCTGCAGGAATTTCTGATTTGTCCTGAGAACAGGATCCAGGCCATAATGAGCTTAGAAGGGACCACAGCCCTGCCGGGCGCCCCACTGTGGGGAGCCCTGCCTCCCCCGGCTCACCCCTTGACTTGTCCGGGGATGTCCCCAGAAGGGCTTTTGTAAATTGTCCAGATGCTGAAGCCACGCCGTGGCCCAGGAACTCCGTCCAGCTCACCTCCTCTAAGTCTTCAACAAATGCTAGGAGCCTTTTCCTTAGACGTTAAGACCGGTGTCTGCCCCTCAGGTTTTCGGGTCTGGCTCTGATTGTCCCCTCGCCATCCCCTAATCGGTGCCCGTTCTTCCCTCTGCACCTGCTCCAGGCCCAGGATACTGACTTCTACCATCGTCTCGTGGGATCTCTGTGCACTGGGCTCTCTGGTGTCACTTTGGGTTCAGCATGGAAGTGCCGGCAGGACATGGAAGGAAGGGGCCAGTGAAGTCCGGCAGTACCGGCTCTGACCCCTTCCTGCCCCCTCATGGTGGCCTCTGCGCCCTCCAGCCAAGGCCAGTGCATGGGTGTCTCCCGGGACCGTGGCGAGGGTCCCGTCCCTCTGGGATCTGGTCACTGCTTCCTCCTCCTGATCCTCAGGCCTGAGAGCGGCCGTGGCGCCTCGCTGTGACCTGCCTAGGTTTTCCTGAACGCTGCTCACCCCTTGTAAATGGTCCCTTCATCTGTCTCTTCTCGGTTCCCCTGCTTTTGCTGCTGCACCACAGGCAGCCCCGCGCTAGCGGTCACCCCAGGAACTGCCACCGCTGCCCCGGGAGGGCTGGATGGCCCCACAGTCGTGCTTCCCAGTAGAGGACCTTACCAGTGCCACACAGGGACATGTGATAGGCTGAGCCCCGTCACAGTGGCTGCCCCTCGGGAGGCAGGGGAGTGAGCTCTGGCCTTAACCTTGACCGGGAGGGACTCACATGTGGAAAATTCTCCGGGCATAGGAAGTGAGTGCAAAAGATACAGGAAGGTGCATGACAAATGCTTACGATTGCAGGGGCAGAGAAGGGTGGTTGGGTGAAGGGAGTTATTTTTGAGCCCAAGACAGGAGCCAGGAAAGCAGGACTGAAGGGAGCTGTCTTCCCAGGGACTCTGGGTCCTGGCTGGGGTTGGGCAGTGCAGACGGGGGGCTGACCCCCACTCGCTTTCCTCAGGTCCTGCCTGGACCACAGCTCCCAGGCCCCCCTAGCTGCTCCCCGTGCCTGCAGCCTTGCCCAGCCTTCATTCAGCCACCGCTCCCCCACCGGGAGCCAGGATCACAGCCTTGGTGCCACCATCCTTCATCTCACTGTGCTGGCCACCCCCCACCACCTGGGACCTCAGGGGCCCGGTCTTGACCGAGGGGCCAGAGGCTGAGGACAGCCACGTAGGAGCAGCAGATGGAGGCTGCGGGGCAGCCCCGAGGAAGATTTCTGTGCCCCGTAGAGCGTCTGGGATCTGAGGACAAGTCTGGGAGATCTGGGCAGGCTGGTTCCCTAGAGAAGGAGATGCTGGGACAGGCACAGCCAGAGTCGGGAGTGTGATCCAGCAGGGGGCAGCCCTCAGTGATGAGATGGCACCGCTGCGCAGGATGGGCCCGGAGCTTCCACTGCGGGCACTGCTCCCCCCAAGTCCATCTGTCCTGACGGCATCATCGTCCTGCTGGGCTGGGGGCTTCGGTGCAACAGGGGAGAGCCAGGGCCCCGAGAGAGATGGGGATTTGATAGCGGGAGAAGGGGGGAAGGGAAGGCCACTCTCAGGGACACAGAAGAGTTGAAGGACTTCCAGGAATGTCCAGGAAGCCAGGAGAGTTAGAAATCATCTGCGGCCAGTTTCTAACCAAGCCCGATCTGTGAAAGAAGAGAATCCTGTGTGTCCCCAGCTCTGAGACCGTCCCCGGAAGAGGTCAGGGAGCGAGCCAGCCCTGCCCTCCGCCGGCTGCATCTCGGCGCGGCCTTCCCAGCCCACCCTAGACAAGGTCAAGGTGCTGGCAGCTGCTTCCCATTAACTGCAGCCGCACCCACAGGCTGAGGGGGGGCAGGCAGGGGGCCGAGGGGGCACCTTCATTCCAGGAATGTGGCACTGGGGCCAGGCAGGCAGGAGCCACGTGCAGCCACGGAGGAGAGGCGGGGACAGCGGGGTGAACTCATTCTTTCCTTGGTTCAGGCGCTGGGGATCGTAAAACCGGGACGCTGGGCCATGGCCCCAGGTGTGTGCGCTCCCAGTTTCGCTGGGATAATAGCCGGGAACTGCAGGAGGGTGACCTGGTTTCGATGGCACAGCTCAGACTCTGGCGCCTCCTCCCCTGCCTTCCCCACCCGCTTTCTGGGGGCGGGGGATGCGGGGGGCTTCATCAAGGCCCTGGGGAGCCCAGGCAAGAGAGAAAAGGGGTGTCTCCGAGGGGCCCCTGGAAAAGCCCTTCTCCTGGAGAGGCTCGAGCAGGTGTCCGGAGCAGGGACAACAGCCTGCTCTCTCCTCGGGGGTCCTCCTGCGCTCGGAGAGCCACCGTTTACGCCCCAAAGACCCAGAATCAGATGCAGGGCTCTCAGAGTCCTCGGGTCCCCAAATCTGTTTGCTTTGCAGATGGGGAAACTGAGGCCCAGAATAGCGAGGGAGCCGTCACAAAGCTGGGTACTGGCAGGGCCAAGACTTCCTGGGATTTCTGATTTCCAGCACATTCTTGTCCCTCTGCCTCCGTGGAACAGCAGGGGAAGGAGCCAGAAACGGAGCAGAGAACCATGAGAGGCGCTCCCAGGAGGCGTTCCCAGGCTGCAGGGAGTGGACAGCGACAGCTCTCCTGGGTGACACTCAGACCCATAGGAAATGGCCTTGCTCCCAACACACCCAAGGCTGGGCGTCCTGCAGGAAAGTGGGAACCCGGGCGTGGAGTGCAGAGGGCCCCACAGGGCCAGTTCACATCTCCCCAGTCCTGGGACCACTGGGCCTTCCCTTCCCTGGTCCTCCAATGCAGAGCTCACACCCCAGGTGGCTGAGGCGTGGCGCAGCAGCTACAGCTCCGATTCAGTCCCTAGCCTGGGAACTTCCCTATGCCACAGGTGTGGCCCTGAACAGAAAAAAGAAAAAAAAAGAGGAGCTCACAGCCAGGGCTGCCAAGAGGGCACCCCTCGCCCTCAGGAGACAAGAGGATCTCCACCCCCTCCCCAGGCCGTGGAGGCAGACAGCCTTTGCACCCCTGGACCACCCCCGAGGCTGCAAAGGGCCCTTTCCAACCTCAGGGGACCTCTACCTGCCTCCCTGACCAGGCTGGTCTCATTGTCTTTGGCCTCAGGACGAGCCCGCCTCCTCCTGGTCTCATTGCCTTTGATTTCAGGACGAGCCCGCCTCCTCCAGGCGGACAGCCTGGCGAGGCAGAGCCCCACAGATCAAAGCTTGAATTCTGGGTTTTGTTTATTTGTTTGTCTTTCTTGTCCACGCCGACAGCATATGGAAATTCCCAGACCAGGGATCAAACCTGCGCCAAGGCAGCGTCCCGATCCACTGCAGCGACAACACCAGATCCTTAACCAGCTGAGCCACAAGGGAGCTCCACTGAGGTCTGAATTCTAACTGGCCACTTGCAGCTTTGTCATCTCCAGCTGCCTGGCTTTGATGAGTGACTTTTGTCAGGCTATGGAATGAGGTCATACTTCTCCCTTCGTGGTGTCAGGACGGGAGCTGCGCCCCATGGCGGGCTCTCAATCATGGAGGCTCTTTTTGTCAAAAATGTCTAGGAAGTTTCTCCCACACCCCAAGCCTGGGCCTCCTTCTCTGGGGTGACATGGTGCTGTCGGGTCTGGCTCTGGCCTCCTTCCCCACCCCTTTAGGCAGGCGGTGTGAGAGACACACAGCCTGGCGGTGTGAGGAGACACAAGCTGGTGTCATCAGCCGGGGAACGGACAAGCGGGGGTACACGCATGCAGTGGGGTGAAGAGAACCAAAGCCGAATGCATTCAACAACGTGGCTGAATCTCAGAAGCCTTACACTAAAATCAGCTGCCGGATGAAAGAAGATGAACACAAAAGGCTACGTACTCTGTGGTTCCATGCACGTGAACTCCAGAAAAGGCCAAGCCACAGTTGCGGAAGGTGGCATGGTGGGTGCCCAAGGCGGGAAGTGGGAGTTGGGATCGACTGCAGTGGGGTTCAGGGGGACGTCAAGGGGAGATAACGTTCTTCAGGATCTTGTTGGATGGTCAGCGTACGGCTGTTTCCATTTGGTGGAGTTTATCAAACCGTATGCTCCAAATGGCTAGATTTTACTGCATGTAAACTACGGCTCAATAAAGCTGGTGGGGAAAATCTTCCAGTTTGGGAAGCGTGCTCTGGAAGCAAACCACATTCTCCTGGGCCGTATACCTAAGGAAAGGTTTCTCTCCTTAGAGGCAAGGTTCCTTCTCTGTTCCAGGGTACAACAGAAGTAAGAAATTGAGTGACCAGGGAAAACGAGGGACGCTTTGAAGATATGCAACACCAGAGCATCTGGCTTTAAATAGACCCTGCAGATAATGGACTCCAGCCTTGGGGCCTCACCTGCTGTTTTTCTGCCTGAATTACAGCCTTGGTCCCTTAGCTGTTCTCCTCATTCCCCTTGGAAAATCTGGGAAAAGCTCACCCGTCTTTCATGAATAATAAAAGCTATCCTTTCATTATTATTATTGTTGTTGTTGTTTTATTATTGTTGTTGTTATTGCTTTTTTTTTTTCCTCCTCTGGCCCAGCACGAGGAGAGCGCCAGCCCACTTGGTCACCGGCCCAAGATGCGGTGACATCTCCCTTCTCGGCCCTGTTCCCGAGGCTCCTCCAGGCCCCCAAGGCAAGGCGGCCCCGCTGTCCTCCGGGTCTGGCGGCTCTCCTGCCCTCGGCAGCCGCCAGCCCTCGCCCCGGGCCTCCACCTCTGCATCTTCCAGCCTCTTCCATATGGTCAGAGTGTTGGCCCCTGGGCATCGAGGCCAACCCTCCTTCCCGCCACCCCCTCCCTCGAAGGCCCGGGGAGGGGCAGGCGTGGAACACGCCACCGACGCTTGGGAACGTGCGTCCGTGTTTGTTAACGATGGCGTTCCTGGTGTCGCTCACTCACACTGTTCAGGAGGGAGGCCCGGTCAGCCTGGCTTAAGCCCAAAGAGAGCTGATCAGGGCCGAGAACTGAGGAATCCCGGCCTTTTCAGCCAGACTTAGGTTCGAGGCCGTGGACCAGCGTCCCTAGAGCCCTCTGGTCCTTCCTCCCTCTCTGCGAGTCCGTCTCAGCGCGTCTCCCTGCCTCTCCCTCTCCTCCCTTCCCCTCCCCGGTTTTCCTCGACTGTCTCCATCGTCCCGGGTGCATCCGTCCCCCCCCTTCAGCCAAGAAAACAAAAGAATGAAACATAGTAAAACCCTCATGTGAATGGACGCCCAGGGCTGAGCAAGTCTCAGACTGCAAATCACAATCTATTCTCTAGTCGCCTTTTTTTTTTTCAGCCAGTTCCGTATCTTGCTTTTCTGTGGGACCTGACTTATGTAAGGCACGCGGCACGGGGCCAGGCACGGGGTGACCCCTCGAGGAAGAACACGACTCTTGGTCCAGGTGAGGCTGGAGCGGGGAGGGAGGAGGTCAGGGTCAGGGTCAGGGATGGGTCAAGGCTGGGGAGGGGCTGCAGGGAGGACCATACTTTGTACCCATTAGTTCTCCCTGCTGGCCTGTATGCTGGTGAGCCCCTGGAGAGGCACTAGCTGTGAACAGGCCCTGTCCCCCTCCCAGACACCGGCAGCATCATTCGTGGAGGCGGGGCTGGGGGCTGGGATGGAGACCTGGTCAGCATCAGCCGGCCTGATGTCAATTAAAACCCAGGAATTCCCTGCCCCTCGCCCTGGGCTCAGATCAAAAGACCTTGGCCCTTGGATGAGGGGCTCCAGGCTGTAAATCAGAAGGAGCCCGGCCCCCAGCTAACGAGCTGCCCTGGCTCGGGGTCCCGGATCCTGTTTCACTGCAGGGAGCAGCCAGCCCCGCGTGAGCGGCCAGGGAAGCCCTGGACCCCAGAGCGCCTGTCCCCCCGACAGTACCCAGCTTTGCTAGGTAAATCCTGGCCTCTGTATCCCCGGGGGCACGTGTGGAACCCCACTCGGTGCCTGGGCGGCTCCTGCCCCTCCCGCCTCCAAGAGCCCTCTCCGTGCCCACAGTCTGGCCCCGTAAGAATGTTAACCACTAACATCTGGGCTCAGGAGACTTGGAAAGAGCAAATGTCTTCGCCTCTTTTGATTCCCTTCACAAAGAGGGCTTTTTAAATTTTAATTTGAGGTGACCTCTGACTGGAGCTCCCACTCCCAGACGTTCCAGTTACTTCCTGCGCCCTCAGGTAACCTCCCCAGCCAGCCCCCCACCCCACCCCCGACCAGGAGCCCCTCCTAAGGGGGTCTCCCAAAGGGCCTGAACTGGGGCTGGGGGCCGCCTGGCCTTGAGGTCCCTCCTAATACCCCCCTCCGCTCTCCTGGGGGCCAAAGATGCCTTCACGCCCACCAAACCTCTCCCCAGGCCCTGGGCCGAGCTCATCGCAGCCCTCAGGAAGCCACGGCTGCTGGCAGCCTCCATCTCCTACTGCTGGGATTTCCAGTCACAGCAGTAGAACCCTTGGTAAGGCAACAACATGTACGGGGGAAACTGGTTGCTCAAGAATAATCGCCCCCAGAGTTCCCACAGAGGCGCAATGGGATCAGTTTTGTCTCTGGAGCCCCGGGACACAGGTTCGATCCCTGGCCCAGTGCAGTGGATTAAGAATCCTCTGTTGCCACAGCTGCGGCCTAGGGTGCACTTGCAGCTCGGATCTGATACCTGGCCCAGGAACTTCAGGTGCCAGGGGGTAGCCCAAAAAGAAAAACTGCTCCTAAGTCACAGATGAGGAAGCTAGCGCTGGAGAAGGAAAGGACCATACAGAGTGCACAGGCAGCCCGGCCCGAGCCAGGTCGTACGTGAGGTGCCTTCTCCCCGCAAGTGGCATGAGCCCCGGGCACTGGGCTGCTTGGTGTGGGACCTACTGAAGGGTGGGTGAGTCCAGCCGGTTCGTGAGCCTGAGAGGCTAAGGTCCTCCCAAGTGTGGCCCACCCATCTCAGCAAGACGACCAGCGTGGCGAAGCCCCGGGCATCTCAGCAAAGGGCACAGAGGGCAGAGAAGGGACAAGCGGGAGGGGGAGGGGGGGAGCAGGGTCCCGCAGAACTTCAGCCTCCACCTCGCTCTTTCCAAGTGGCCTTTGGACTAAATTGGAGCAAAGCTGCCTCTCTGTGGGTCCTGGCTGCATGCCCGGCACTATGCGGAGCTAAACTGTGCAACGTCGGGGGTGACAAAGCGGGGACATCTCGATCCCGGCCTTCGAGGCACTAAGAGACCAGCAGAGGAGTAGAGACACACGTGTGTGAAGTGGCCCCAAGACTGGAGCTAGAACTGAGAGGGTCGCTGTGGGCTGGGCTGGGCCGGCTCCTTGCGGGTGGGAATTTCCAGCCTGGCCTGGTTACACAGAGACCTTCCTAAGTCACCCGCACACTGCTGGGTCAGGGCCCGCAGCCACCACTGCGGTGCGGCCACTCCCACGGAGAGCTTGCGGTTCCCCGGAGCGTGGAAGATCAAGCCGGAACCGGGCAGTGGCAGGAGGGCCCCCTTCCCCAGGCCAGAGGCTAGCCGGCACCACAGGGCAGCCTCCCTGGCCGCAAACCCCAGCCCCAGCCTTCTTGCCGGTGGTTTGACCACACGGCTCCCCATCAAAGCCCTCCCCTGCTCCATCCCATCGCTGGCTGTCATGCGCAGTGGCTCACGCTGCCTTTCCAGGCCCAGCTGGCGGCCGCAGACAAAGCCACCGTCCCCCGCCCCTTCACAGCTAAATCCTAGTGAGACTTCTCTCTCCTCTGAACCGTCCTCGTCCTCGAGTCGAGGAGGCTGGAAAGCATCTTAGGGAGGACCTGGGGCAGCCTCGCTTTGAGCTGGGGACACCGAGACCCTGAGAGGACCCCAAGTTCAAGGCTGAGTGGGCTCCAGTTCTTAGGCTGATGTCTTTAGAACTTGGCTCTTCGACTGAAAGGGGCTGGTTTAGGGCCCCCTCGGGCTGTCAGGGGGTCAGTCACTGCTCTGCCAGTAGCTGACCTTAGCCCTTTTCCTGCCCAGTGGGGCCCGGAAGCCACGCCTCAGGCTCCCCGGGGCCATGGCTGCCCTGTGCGCACTGAGGCCGGCCCAGCCCCGGTGGGGGGTAGCCAGCTTCTCCTCACAGGGGTCAGTCCTTTCAGAGAACATGGATACCGGAGGGACAGGGCGGGTAAAATCCTGCCCGGAAGAGGACGGAGCCTCGGCTTCAGTGTTAGCGGGTGAGGGGATTCTCCAGGCACCCCAAGGTGACAAGGAGAGTCGGACAGGAGGCAGGTGTTCTCCAGTCCTCAGAGAATGCGCTGTGCTTCAGGAGGTAAGACTATTTGTGGAGCAGTGCCTTTCAAAGAGTGATCGCTGGTCTGGCAGCATCAGCACCGCCTGGGAACTGGTTAGAAATACAGATTGCGAATTCTCCGGCTCCACCCCAGACCCACCGGATCAGACACTTTGAGGTGGAGCGCAGCAAGCTCTCCAAATGATTCGAACACAAGTCTGTTTGGAAAACTGCCGTAAAGAATAGCCAGAGTGGGAGTTCCTGTTGTGGCTCAGTGGGTTAAGAACCCAGGCTAGTATCCATGAGGATGCAGGTTCTATTCTGGCCTCGCTCAGTGGGTTAAGGATCCGGTGCTTCCGTGAGCTGTGGTGTAGGTCGCAGACACGGCTTGGATCCTGCGTTGCTGTGGCTGTGGTGTAGGCCGGCAGGTGCAGCTCCAATTTGACCCCTAGCCTGGGAACTTCCATATGACACCGGTGTGGTACTTATAAAAAAAAAAAAAAATAGTCAAGGGAATTAGCAGGTCTGGTACATGGTCAGCCCCTGCCAATCCTGGTGCCCAGTGGGGCTCACCAATTGTCCCACAAACCCATTCTGCTTGCCCTTGCTGTGATCCCTGCCGAACCAGGCAGGACTTCTGTGGATAGGACAATCCGAGGGGTCTTGAATGAGTCTTGGGACCAGCGATGGGGCCTGTGGGCACGAACAGCCCCAGAGGCTCATCCCCCACCGCTGTGCCTCTATCCGTTTGCAATGTCACCTCCGCCCACACAGACAGGATTCTACCTCAGTCTCCCCGTCTCGGTTCCAGCTCGCCATTCACCTTGGCACTCTGCCCTGGACCTCGGCCCACTCCCCTGGGCCCTTTACCATGCCAGGGACAGGGCTGTCCCCTTCCCGGAGCACCACGTCCAGGCCCTGGGTTCACGATCAGCTCTTGCCGGGATCATTTATGGACAGTCATCCACAACAGTACAGAGGCCACCCAGGGCCTCCGTGCAAAAATGCACAGGCTGTTTACTGAATAGCTGGATGAGGAAGCCAATGGAAGGTTAAAATCCAGCTCGCATGCCCCTCACCCATGTCCCTGTGTCCCCAGCGGGGGTACCTGTTTCTAATTTGCACGAATGTGTCATATGGGTTTGTGCTTTCATATCCCACGCTGCTTCCTCGAGGCTCCTCTTTCTGAGCTGGATCTCCACCTGCCTCCACGTCCACACCAGCTGGACCTCCCCTGTCTCCTCGTGTCTACACCCATGGGGAACCACCCTCCCACACTAGCCAGGCCTGCCGGTGGCACACATGCCTTGTCTCCTTTCTTTGGAGCCTCTTGGCTGGATCCATGGTCCCACCTTTTTTTCTCTTTACTGCTCATCCTTGCTGACTCCTGTCGTGTTTAAGATGACATAACAACCAGCAGACAAAACATCTTTGTCCATCGAAGTTTGAGGTCATTTCATTACGACATCTCCTAAGACATTCCAATCATAGACGTGCTGGAAAGGCCTTCCTTATATGGCCGGCCTGATGTTTCTGCCTTGTCCCGTCTGCATTTTAGGAGCCCTGGGCTCGCTCTGCCCCAGGGCTCCTAATGGGAGAGCCTTGGAAACCGTGCTCTATGCCGGCCCCACCTGGATCCACTCTTCCTGCCCTTATCTTATCCGTGTGTGGCCTCCTCTCTCCCATCACTGCAAGTCAGGCTCTGCTCTGTTGATTCTGTTAAGCGATTTTTCTAGACAACCAAACACACACCAGTAGGCACCAAAAATTTTCCTTTTTTTTTTTTTTTTTTTAGTCTTTTGTCTTTTTAGGACCCCACCCGCAGCATATGGAGGTTTCCAGGCTAGGGGTCAAATCAGAGCTGCACCTGCCGGCCTACACCACAGCCACAGCAACGTAGGATCCAAGCCACGTCTGCGACCTACACCACAGCTCACGGCAACACCGGATCCTCAACCCACTGAGTGAGGCCAGTGATCGAACCTGCAACCTCATGGTTCCTAGTCGGATTCCTTTCCCCTGCGCCATGATGGGAACTCCCCAAAATTTTCTATACTAACCATTTGGGATCAAGAAAAAAATCGTTCTGAAACATAAAGCTTTCTTCTCCAGCTCCCGGAGCAGATGAAACCAGACATCATGTAGCCTTTTCTTGGGACCTCTAGATAATCATTACTTTTTGAGCCACTGTAAAAGTATTTACAATAGCTCAAGTAATTACATAATCACTGTAGGGAAAAAAAAAGGAAATTATAGATGAATGAAAAGAAAAAAGAATGGAATCACCTGATATCTTACCAACCAGAGGCAATGAGTAATGACTTTTCGTTGTATAACTTTCTGGACTTTTTCCTAAGCAAACACACTTTACCAGTCTGGGGCATAAATTCAGTCACTCTTATTTATTCAATAATTGCTTGAGCTCCATATGCCCAGATGAACAGGAAGCCTCATTCCATGCCCATATTCCATACCCACCCACTCCCCTCAAGGAAACTGGGGGCTTACTTAGCCCTACCAGTAATTCTGATCGCAAATGGCAATTGGAGAGAAACTGGAAAATCAAGAGGTCCTGGTTTCCATGGCTTCTGGTGCAGCAATAAGGTGTCTCTAACAGGAAAATGGCCTTGCAAATTCTGCTGGGATCGTGCCCGGCTGGGTCTGCCCTTCACCCAGTCTGCAGAGGTGCCCAGTGTCCGGCTCCGAGGTTATCGCTCTTAGGGCTCATTGTCCAAGTTTCGCCCTGCTCCCAAGCAGAGGGTGACCATGGCAGAGGCAGCTGAGTCCAGGCGGGCTTCACTCCTCAGGCACACTCCAGGCCCAGGCAGGTCAAGTACAGAAGATTAAGCCGAGTCACCAATTCTGACCGCTCCTGTCTTCCTAGGACCAGCCCGTTGCTGGCAGTGGGCCTCTCCTGCAGGGACCCTTCGCCAGGGGAGTTCCGGATTAAACATGCAAGGGGCCCCTGTTTTTCGTCCTTTTCTTCCTAGGCATGCCTCAGCACCAGCTCCCAGGTCCTCCTTCCGGGCATTTTGACAGGTCTGCCTTTATCAGGCTACTCAGGAAGTTTCTTCAACCTTTCCCCTGGGGAATTCCCGTGGTGGCTCAGTGCGTTGAGAACCTGACACAGTGCCCGTGAAGATGCGGGTTCGATCCCTGGCCTCGCTCAGTGGGTTAAGGATGCGGCGTAGGTCGCAGATGCAGCTTGGATCTGGTGTTGCTGTGGCTGTGGCGTAGGCCTGCAGCTGCAGCTGCAATTTGACCCCTAGCCTGGGAACCTCCACGTGCTGTAGGTGCGGCCTTAAAAAGCAAAAACAAAAACAAAACCAAAAACCCAAACTTTCCCCTGGGAAATCAAGATCCACTAGCCTAGCCTGAGGGTAACCAAGAGGGGCCACTCAAAGGACAGTTCCCGGCAGAAAGATATCAGGCCTTAGCCAGTTGTCTTGGTAAAGAAGGATCTGAGAGCAACTTGCAAGAAAGAGGTCTGACCTACCAGCCTACGGGAACAAGCACATGTGCCATATGCCCATTCTCCAGATGAGGACACTGAGGTCATCCACTTACTTCTTAAGAGACAGAAGTGCTAGCCTCCAGCACCAAAGATTTCATCAAAGGCAGTGTCCTCGATGCAGTGGTACCTTGGGAATGCCTTTCTTGCTGGGAGAAAGTAACTGAGGGCACCCTCCGCCCCGGGGCATGTAACTTCGTGCTGACCTGACAGCACTACTTACTGGGCTTCAGGGGCAGCAGTGCCAGCCACTCAGCCCCAGGGACAAGGGAGGATTTTGCTTCCAGGCCAGAGGCAGCCATCCTCTGTCCCCTGCTGTCTGGGCTGGGGACGTGTCTCCTTGTCGGTTCAGGGACCTGGCAGGAGCTAAGCTGGGAGCTTCCCTGTGGTCAGCGCCCTTCTTGGCCACCATGCATGCAGAAGGCGGGCTCGTTGGTGCGCACTTATGCATCGACGTGCGGAGGTAATTCGAAAGTGAAATGTTTCTCCTGGGGTGAGAGAAGAGGGGGAGGAAGGGGGCCGCAGTGCTTGGGAGCCCGTCATTCTGCTTCTCTGCTTCCTCTCCTCTTCCCAAGACCCCACCCGGCTGCGGACCACGAGTTTGGCACCAGGGCTCCCCGCTGCCTTCGGCTAGGGGCACTGCCCAGTGACGGGGAGGAGAGAGTCTGCGCCTTCCTTCCCCTCGTCCAGCCCTTGAACCCACACTCGCTGCTGCTTTGGGGGTCAGAGGACACGCTCATGGCCAAACACGCCAGGGGCCTGACCTGGCACCACCCGCCCAGTGGCCAGCCTCAGGGAAGAGGAGGCCCACACACCACGGCGGCTGGCCCAAGCCCTCGCTCAGGGCCAACACACCCCGTTCTGGGGCCTCCGGCCCGGGTGGGACAGGTTCCTATCTCACCCGACAAGCTGGGCCCGGCCGGAGACAAAGGGGAGAAAAGGCCTGGACAGCAGCTCCTCCCACGGACCCTTGATCAGAAGCTGGGGGAGGAAGGGACAACTGGGTTCTCCCCAAGAGGTAGAAAGTCTCAGGGGAGTGGCCTGGACCTTGCGGGGCTGGGCCTGGCACCGAGGTGGGGTTCTGGGAGTCTCAGTTCACAAATGAGCAGTGGGAAGTGTACAAACAGCCCTCAGGGGCCTTCCTGCTATTCGCTGCTCAGGGGAAGCGCTTGCTGTCCCGCTTCTCACCCCTTCTTAACGTGGCTGCTGCAGAACTTTCGAGAAGAGGCAATAGGCAATGACTGGAGGCAAAGGACTTGCCTTGAAGCAGCCCCTGCCCAGCCAGGGCACTATTTTTATCCGGAGTGATCTGGAGGGAGTGCTTCTCATTCTCTGTACTTTACCTGCCTCCTCATCTCCCCAGCGCAGTCCGCCTCCGAAGCCCTACCCTTCCTGCCTCCAGCCTGTCCCTTCCAGTGGATCCCAGCTTCCTTTATCTTCTTAAAGCACCGAGTGTATTGGGTGCCATTGTTCTGCTCCAGAATCTTCAATGGTTCCCACTTGTGATGAGGTGACATCGAAATCCCAGAGCCTGCGTTCAAGGTCTTCCGGGATTAGAGTGACCATACAGTCCAGTTTGTCTGCAGCAGTGTAGGTTATATCTGCCATCCTCCCTTCATGCAAAAAAGTGCCCTGGTTTGGACAATGAGTGACATGGTCAGCTTGCCTACAGTCCACTCCCACCCCAACCCCGCCCCCACCCAACGCTCCAGGCTGATGTCCAACTGTCTCTCCTTGAGTCTTTGAGTCAGTGGTTCTTAACTCTGGCAGCTCATTTGAATCACTTGGGAAGTTTTTAATAAATGCTGCTGCCTGCGCTCACCCAAAAGCAATTTAATTAAAACAGTAATCTCTAGGGGTGGGGCCCAGGTTTCGGTATTTTTTTAAGCCTTTGCTGACTCTGTCGTGTAGTCGGTGTTGAGCACAATTGACCTCAGCAAAACAGGTGTCCTGGGAACTCTGTCCCTGAGTCCATCTCTGTCCCTGACTTTTCTGCTGACTTGTTCCCATCGTCTATCACCCTTGTAAGTCCCACCCAAGCCCCCTTGGCAGCCCAGCTCAGCTCCAGTTCTGCCTCCCCCTTCACCTTTCCTAGCCCCTGGGCCAGAAAAGCCTCCCCCTCCACCCGCCTCTGCCCGCTCCCTCCACAGATACCCTCCAGTGTGTTGTAACCTAGTTCTACGTTTTGCCTCCTTCGTAGTCTATGAGCTCCTTGGAGTGGACCAGGTCTGATTCATCTCTAAGACTCTGGGGGCCCCCAGACCCAGCTCACAGCAAAGGCCCCCACACGTGGCTGAGTGACTGTCACTGCTGGTCCTGAACTTGGGCAGCACCTCCGCCACTGGCTGGGCACCATGCTGCCTCTCCAAGCTAACTTCCTTCTCCTGTGTATGACCTCTCATTCATTCATTTATTCATTCATTCATTCATTCTGCTTTGTGCCAGATGCTATGATCCCCATTACTTCTTCTTGAGTCTCTATGTTACTAGAGAACTCATCTCCAGCCCCTGGAGAGCCCAGCAGACTGTCTTCCGCAGAAATGGTGCTCAGCAAATATGGATTAACAATCAGCTGATGAAGAGATAAACCAAACGTGATAGATCCGTATAAGGGAATATTACTCAGCCACAAGAAGAAGCAAATTACGAGATGCAAGCTACAATGTGGATAAACCTTGAAAACATTATGCTAAGTGAAAGAAGCCAGACACAATGGGTCATAAATTATACAGTATTATTTATATGAAATGTCCAGAATGGGCGGATTCATGGAAACAGAAAATAGATTGATGGCTGCCAGAGGCGGGGGGAGGGGGAAATTGGGACTGACTCTTCCTAGGTATGGGGTTTCTTTGGGGAAGATTAGAAAAGCTTTGAAGTTGGATCGTGGCAATGGTTGCACAACCTTGTGACTACGCTAAAAACCACCGAACTGTACCCTTTCAAAATGGTGAATGCTATGGCATTGGGACTACTGAGCAATTAAAAAGAAATACCCGCTGGTGGATTTTTTTCCTCCTTTACCCCGTCCTCAAACTTTAGCCTTCACAAGAATCACCTGGAATGTCTGCTAACATCGCAGGTTCCTGGGCCTCACCCTTGAAGCTTCAGCATCAGCAGACGAGGGCCAAGCCCAGGAATCTGCATTTGGTGGTGGTGTCCTAAGTGCCACTTCCCTCTGCCCCAGAGGACTCGGGTCAGAGCATTTCTGAGCCAACCTCAGAACCTCGGAAGACAAATAAAAATTTTAACCTATTATTTCAGGAGAAAAACTGAGGATTTCAAACACAACCGAAACTTTGTTTTCAGTCTGCTTCTTATTAAAAACAGACTGGGACCCAAAGAAACCCCATCAGGGGTAGGTAATGAAGTAATCATGATCATAATAAAAGAACAGAATGGAAAAAACTGCCTGGCCTTGAGCAAAACCACAAAAAAGTCGTCTTCTGCCTCCAGTGCTCAACTGAGCCATTCAGTTGAAAATATCCCACTAGCCACATGGAGAGCTTAATTTGGGGGAGAATTAAACATTAGGAAACCACTGCTCTTGCTCCTATACAAATATACGCTTAGAGACACCCACGCCTACGCAGCCGAAATTCTAATTTTTGGTATGTGCTCCGTGATTAGGGCTTTCTTTGGAGTTACGAGGAAGCGGAGTTGTAAATCGGTGTTCGAATGTGATCAAAAGGAATGTCTGTATGCAATTATTTTGTTTTGAGACCGGCATTCAGAGGCCAGGCTTTAAAGCGCTGGCTTGGTCACGTGACAGGCTCTCGCATACATACATGCCCATGGCTTCGGTCCCCATGAAAGACGGAGGACGAAGACCTGGGTTTTATCATTGTTGCTTCTTTGTTATGGGATGGAGTCTACCCCCATCAGTCAGAAAGAAACATCACTTCATCTTCCCTGGCCGGTCCCGAACCATTGCAAAAGGAAGTCTTGCTAATAACCTCTTGCCCCGGAAAGAAGTAGTTACTGTAATTTGAGAACAGACATCCCTTACTTAACAGAAATTCATTTAACAAAACTCCAAATTGAATAAGGAGTAAACGAGAGGAAATAACATTTGTAAGTCACGTCTATCGAGTTCCGGGGAGTGTGCCGGGCAATTTCACGTGTATTTTCACATTTCATTCAATGAGTCATCACAACAGCCCCACCACGGAGGTATTACTATTCCCACTGGAATCCTGGAGGATCTGAGGCTCCCGGGGCTGTGTAACTTTCTCATGGTCACAAGGTTCACAAGCGGCATCGTTAAATCAAGTAAAAGCTCTCAAAGGAAGGTCACAGAGAAAAAGATCCAGGAAATGTGGGTGTCCTCTGGGTCTATGTTGTGGCAGCAAGCTATCTGTCATACCTGGACGTGGAATGAAAAACCCAGCTCATCTGATAACACCTGAGATGATCAGCACTTTGCCACGCCCAGCGAGAGCCACCATCGCCAACGCGCCTAAACCCACAGGCTGTGTTTGGGAAGGAAACGTAACACGAGCGTGTTCCAGTGATTGTGTCAATGGCATCCTAAGTCCTAAGCGCTGGTCTGGGACCCTGTCTACCAGTCCAGCCTCGCCTGTTAATGCCCTTTCCTTCCTCTTGGCTCCCGCCAAATAGATCACAGCTGGCTCTTGAAAGCTCCGTGTTCCTTGGACCCTTGGTTCCTGCTTTCCCGCTGACTGCCCCACTCACGACCCCAACTTCACTCACGAACGACGACTAGAAGAAAGCTCCACAAGGGCAGGGGCTTTGGCTGGCTGGTCACCCCTGTCTCCCCAAAGCCTAGAGCAGTGCCTGGTACACAGTCAACGACAATAAATGTCTGTCTAGAGAATGAACGAATAAATTAATTGACCAGTATTTCAGTCCTCAGCTCACACCTTACTTCCTCAGCTCAGCCTTCTCTGGGTCACGTCCCCCTCATTAAATGGTCTGATTACTGCCCTACTTTGCCCCTTATTTTATATATATAAAATGTATATATTTCTTTTATAGAGAGAGAGTGTGTGTGTGTGTGTCTGACTCTCTCACAGACAATATACTCTGTGAAGGCAAGGACTATACTGGTTCCGTTCCCGTGGTGCTCTCAGTGACAGCTACATTGTAGGTGTTCAATAAACGTGTGATGAATGAGCCAGTGGCCAAGCACGTTCTAGAGAGGTCAGGTCTTCCCGAGCTGCTACATTCATCCTAAAGTACCCAGGGGAACTGAGGGGGAAAAAATGCGTCAGGAATCAACCACAGAAAAAGTCAGTAATCTGATTTAAAAACGGGCAAAGGACCCGAATAGACATTTTGCCAAAAAAAAAGGCAGAAAACACACAAATGGCCAACAGGTCCACAACGTCACTAACCATCCAGGAAATGCAGATCAAAACTGCAATGAGTTATCACTTCAAACATGCCAGGACGGCTGTTGCCCCAAAGACAAGAGATAAATGCTGGTGAAGGTGTGGAGAGGAGGAGCCGCTGTGCACTGTTTGTGGGAATGGAAGGCGTTGCAGCCACTGTGGAAAACAGTATAGAGGATCCTCAAAAAAATAACAGTGGGACTTCTGGGTATACATCTAAGTAAAAGAAATCCATACCTCAGAGAGCTATCTGCATGTCTGTGTTCATTGCAGGCACGTTTACAATAGCCAAAAAATGGAAACGACCCACTCACACACATATACACACAGAGGAATATTATTCAGTCATTAAAAAGAAGAAATCCTGCCACTTATAACTACATGATAAATCTGGAGGGTTTTATGCTAAGTGACAACAAGCCAGATGAGGAAAGACAAATCCTGTATGGTATCACTTATATGTGGAATCAAAAAAAAAAAAGAAAAAAAGGAACTCATAGAACCAGAGAGTGATTGTCAGGGACTGGGGGTATGGGGGGGGGGTTATAGGTCAAAGGTTATAAACTTCCAGGTATAAGAGGAATAATTTCTGAGAATCTAATGTACGACATAGTGTCTAGAGTTCATAATATGCTACCATATGCTTGAAATTTGCTAGGAGAAGAGATCTTAAGGGTTTTCACACACACAAAGGTAACTACGTGAGGTGATGGATTGTTAACTTGATTGCGGTAATCATTTCACAGTGTGTGTTTGTATCAAATCAACATGTACGCTTTAAAAATATACCATTTTATTTGCTAATCATGCCTTAATAAAGCTGGGGTGGGGGAAAATCTTGTCTCAGCGGCCAATTATTTTTTTCCTCCAGAAGAACACATTCCTGATTTTAGAACAAAAATCAGTGGGGAAATGAGGTTCACTTAAAAGTCTCTCTCGCCTTGTAGCCATTTTTGATGGAGCACATGTGCTCCGTTAAGTGAGGGGACCTTCATGAGTTTAATTTGATTTACTGCTCCTGCATTTCCCAAAGCATATGGTGGCGGGCAGAAGATGTGGGCTGTGAAAGTTGGGGGCGGGGGGGTATGTGTAAAATCTAAGAGCCGAAGGCTGTTTCGCTTTCATGGCTTAGTTCGAAGAGGCTGCCTGGCAGATCCCGGTGCAAACCTCAGCTGCACGGGACAGGCTTAGAACCTGGACATGTGGAGGCCAGAGATTGGGCTGGGCCAAGCCATCCATTGACGAGTTCCCCACAGACCACCCCACCACTTCCTCTATGCTGGCAAAAGTTTTGTCATCTGTGCCCCCACAGGGATTATCGTGGTGGTTGGTGTGCTGATGGGCACAGGAGGCCTGGGTCCTCTGTAGCTCTAAACAGCGCAGAACTCCTGGATATAAGGCAGAAACCAGTGGTGCTCAGAAAGTGCGGAATCCAGGGGGGAGGGCTGGCTGTGAATGTCCACAGAGGACCCAATAATCCAAAGCAACATCTGGCTCCTAGGGCCAGATCTTATATTTCATCTTTATTTTAGAGCCAGCTCGGGGAGAGAGTGTCTGAAAACAGAGGAGATTTTTTTTTTTTTAACCTGTGCTCATAGGCTGGGTGAGTCCTGCTGAATAAAAGGAAGAAAGACTAGGAGTTCCCGTCATGGCTCAGCGGTTAACGAATCTGACTAGCATCCATGAGGACACAGGTTCGATCCCTGGCCTCACTCAGTGGGTGAAGGATCTGGCATTGCTGTGAGATGTGGTGTAGGTCGCAGACATGGCTCGGATCCTGCATTGCTGTGACTGTGGTGTAGGCCAGCAGCTACAGCTCTGATTTGACCCCTAGCCTGGGAAACGCCTTATGCCACGATGGTAAGTCATGCATTATACTTACCGTTTTAACCTTTTCTAATTTTATAACTCAGTAGCATTAAGTACATCCACAGCGTTGTGCAACCATCACCACTATCCATTTCCAGAACTTTTCATCATTCCAAACCCAAACTCTGTACCCATCAAATAATAACTCCCACATCCTCCCTCCCTGGTAACCTCTATTCCACTTTCTGTCTCTATGAATTTGCCCTCATCTAAATGAAATCACACAGTGTTTGTCTTTCTGTGTCTGGCATATTTGACAGCATAATATTTTCAAAGTTCATCCATGTCGTAGCATGGATCAGAATGTCCTTCCTTCTTAAGGCTGAATAATATTTCATTTTATGGATAAACCACAATTTGTCTACCTATAAATCTGTTGGCAGAGATCGGTGTCCACCTTTTGGCTACTGTGAATAATGCTGCTATGAACATAAGTGTGCAAATATACCTTTGAGATCCTCTTTCAATTCTTTTGGATATATAAATTGAAGGGGGATTGACAGATCCTATGGTAATCCTATTTTCAATGTTTTTTTCTCGGTTGAAGTTTGAAGCAAGGTTATCAGCTGGCTGTGAAGTGGGGAGGAAATGTGGGAGATGGGAGGAGGCGACAAAAGATACAACACAGTCATTTTCGAAAAAGAAAATAAACTTAATGAGAGAAACGCTTTTAGGATAACCAGCTTGTGTTGCCTCATCATTTGAGGTTTGTGGTCATGAGTGCAAAATGAAAATTACTTCCGGAAACTGCGTGTATGTTTACCTGAATGGTAGCTATCATTCTTTCTGCGTTATTTAGCCCTTTGCCTTTCACTGCTTCCAACATGCTGTAGATGGAGTATTTCAAAGAATCCAGGCACCCAGGGTTATATAACCATTCCCTCTGTGACAGACAGCAGGTCATTTCCAATTCTTCACTAAGATAAAGAAAGCTGCAGGGAGCACCTTTTACCTGCTGCCTCAGGCACACAGGACTGTTTCTCCAAGGAGGTACCAAGAAGCAGATTTACTGGGTCACAAGGTAGGTGCATTTTAAAGTTTAACAGATTCTGTCCTTGCGCTCCAAAGTAATTCTACCAATTTATACTTCTACTAACAAAATATGTAAATACCCTCCCAACTTTACCAGCCCTAGATCCATCCAACTCTCTGTTTGTCTGATAAAATAAAAAGTTTTATTCGAATTTACATTTCATTTACATTTTTGTTTTAATTTACATTTATTTGACTATTGGAAATATTAATAAGTTTCTTGATCATTTGAATTTCTCCTTTTGTGACCTGTCCTTTCCCATTTTTTATTTCCCTGTGCCTTGTTTACTTTTTCATATCAATTTAAAACAGACACATATTTTGAATATTAATTATGTATATACTGTAACTGTTGCAAACATTTTCTAAGGTGGTTGTTTTCCATTTTGTTTATGGTGTCTTTTGATTTTTTTTTTCTGTCTTTTTAGGACCACCCCGAGGCATATGGAGGTTCCCAGGCTAGGGGGCGAATTGGAGCTGCAGCCACCGGCCTACGCCAGAGCCACAGCAACACCAGACCCGAGCCACATCTGCGACATACACCACAGCTCACAGCAATGCCAGATCCTTAATCCGCTGAGCAAGGCCAGGGATCAAACGCACAACCTCATGGTTCCTAGTCGGAACTCCCCTGTGGTGTCTTTTGATGTTGAATTTATTGATATTGTCTTTAATGGTTTTTTGTGTTGAGTGTCTTATTTTATAAGTTTTCCCTGTTATAAATCCAGGGAAGTTATATTTTCTTCCAATTCTTTTGCAGGTTTTTTTTTTTTTTTTTTTTTTGGTCTTTTTAGGGCTCATCCTAGTTCCCAGGCTAGGGGTCAAATTGGAACTGTAGCCACCTGCCTATGCCACAGCCACAGCAACGTGGAATCTGAGCCGTGTCTGTAACCTACACCACAGCTCACAGCAATGCCGGATCCTTAACACTGAGTGAGACCAGGGATTGAACCCGCATCCTCATGGATACTAGTTGGGTCCGTTAACCACTGAGCCACAACGGGAACTCCTTTTGTAGCTGTTTTAATTGAACTTTTTATCTTGAGATCATCGTAGATTCACATGTGGTTCAAAGAAATAATACGGAGAGATCTGTGTACTCCTTTTCCAACCCCGTTTCCCCCAGTGGTAACAGCTTGCAGCATCGTAGCCCAATGCCACAACCAGGAAATCCACATCCTGAATCATTCCGTCACCACAGAGAGCCCTCATGTTGCCCCTTAGAGGCACATTCATGTCTCTTTCCCCCACTCCCCACCCGACCGCCACCCTCTCCATAACTCTGGTAACTGCTAAGCTGTTCTCCATTTCTAGTTCAAGAAGTGCTCCGTGATTAGAAGTCTCCAGTATGTGATGTAAACTTTTGGGACTGGCTTTCTTCACTCAGTATAATTCCCTGGAGAATCATTTAAACTGGCTTGTGTATCAATAATTTTTCTTGCTGAGACATATTCCCTGGTGTAGATGCACACTGCTTGGTTTAACCATTCTTCCGTTGAAGGTCTCTGGGTGGTTTCCAGTTTGGAGTTGTTACAAAGAAAGTTGTTATAAGCATTTGTGTACAGATGGTTCAAAAATGCAGTTAGGTCAAATGACCATTGCATGTTTCGTTTTTTTAAAGAAACTACCAGACTGTTTTTTTCTTTCCTTTTTTTTAATTATTATGATTGATTTACAATGTTCTGTCAATTTCTGCTGTACAGCAGTGACCCAGTCATACATATATGTACATTCTTTTTCTCACAATCTTCTCCATCATGTTCCGTCACAAGTGATTAGATAGATGGTTCCCTGGGTATAGATCCTGTCCACTCTAAATGCAAGAGTTTTCATCTACTAACCCCAGACTCCCAATCCAGCCCACTCCCTCCCCCTGGCAACATGAGTCTGTCCTACGGTCCATGATCTTTCCCATTTTGTAGATAGATCATTTGTGCCGTATTTTACACATATAAATAACAAATGGTATCTGTCTCTCTCTTTCTGACTTAACTTCACTCAGTATGAGAGTCTCTAATTCCATCCATGTTGCTGCAAATGGCATTATGTTGCCGTTTTTATGGCCAAGTAGTATTCCATTGTATATTTATACCACATCTTCCTAATCCATTCATCTGTCAATGGGCATTTAGGTTGTTTCCATGTCTGCAATGAACGTATGGGTGCATGTGTCTTTTTCAAGAAAGTGTTGTCTGGATATATGCCCAGGAGTGGGATTTCCGAGTCATATGGTAGTTCTATATTAAGTTTTCTGAGGTAATTTCCATACTGTTTTCCGTAGTGGTTGTACCAATTTACATTCCCACCAGCAGTGTAGGAGGGCTCCCTTTTCCCCACATCCCATTGAACCCTCTCCCATTTGTTGTTTGTTGACTTGTTAATGGTGTAGAGTTGCTCATAGTAGTCTCTCATGAGCCTTTGTATTTCTGTGATGTCAGCTGTAACTTCTTTTTCGTTTCTAATTTTATTGATTTGAACCCTCTCCCTTTGTTTCTTGATGAGTCAAACAGAACACTAAACGGAGTTCCAGTTGTGGCTCAGTGGTTAATGAACCTGAGTAGTATACATGAGGATGCAGGTTCGATCCCCCCAGGCCTTGCTCAGTGGGTTAAGGATTCGGTGTTGCCATGAGTTGTGGTGTAGGTCACAGACATGGCTCGGATCTGGCATTGCTATGGCTGTGGTGTAGGGGGGCAGCTACAGCTCCAATTCAACCCCTAGCCTGGGAACCTCCATATGCTGAGGATATGGCTGTAAAAAGACTAAATAAATAAATAAATAAATAAATAAATAACACGAAACATGGTCAGCAAATCACAAGACAACAAAAAGAAGAAGGGAAGAAAAAAAGACCCCAAAATAGCAATTCAAAAAATAATTAAATAAGTGATAGTAAATACATACTTATCTGTAATTACATTGAATGTAAATGGATTAAATGTTCCAACTAAAAGAAAAAGACTAGCTGAATAGATTCAAAAGCAAGACCCATATATATGTTATCTACAGGAGACCCACTTCAGTTCTAAGGACACATACAGACTTAAAGTGAAGGGATGGAATAAAATATTACATGCAAATGGAAATTATAGAAAAGCAGGAGTAGCAACACTCATATAAAACAAAACAGATTTTTTTTTTCAAAACAGATTTTAAAATAAAGAAGGTCACAAGAGACAAAAAAGGACACTACATAGTGATCAATACAAGAAGAAGAAATAACAATTTTAAATGTGTTTGTACCCAGCATAGGAGCAGCACAATATGTAAGACAGCCATAAAAGGGGAAATTGACAGTAACACAATAATAGTGGGGGCCTTTAATACCCCACTTGCAGCAATGGACAGATCATCCAGACAGAAAATCAGCAAGGAAACACAGGCCTTAAGTGATCACCAGACCAAACAGATTTAACTCATATCTGTAGAACTTTTCACCCCCAGGCAGCAGAATATACTTCTCAAGTGCATACAGATAGATAGGTCACATCTTGGGCTGCAGATCAAGCCGTGATAAATTAAAAAAAAAAATTGAAATTATTTCAAGCATTTTCTCTGATCACAATGCTATGAGACTAGAAATAAACTACAAGAAAAAAAATTACAACAAAAAACACAAACTCTTGGAAGCTAAACTATATGCTGCTAAACAACCAATGGATCATTGAAGAAATCAAAGAGGAAATTAAAAGATACATAGAGGCAAATGATAATGAAGATACAACAATCCAAAACTTTTGGGACACAGTTTGTGCTTTGGGGACATAGCAAAAGCAGTACTGAGAGGGAAGTTTTTAGCAATACAACTATTTTTTAAAGGCTATACATTTTGACATTCCTACCTGCAAATATAAGTGATTCAATTTCTTCACATCCTGGTCAGCAGTCGATGCTGTCACTGTTTTTCACTGTGACTGTTTTGATAGGTGTGCAGGGATAGCCTGTGTGTTTTCAATTGGCGTTTCCCTAATGGCCAATGCATTGAATACCTTTTCCTGTGCTTTTTTACCACGAGTGTGTTCTCTTCAGTGAACTGTCTCTTCATGTCTTTTGCCCATTTTTGAATGTAATGCTTTTTCACTATTCAGTTTGCAGAGGTCTTTATATATTTTACATGCTAGTCCTTCGTGGGATAAGGGTTTTACGTGTATTTTCTCCTAGTCTTTTGTTTATTCTTTCATTCCCTTTACTAAATCTTTCACAAAGCAAAAGTTCTTAATTTTGATGAAGTCCAATTTATCAGTCTTTCCTTTTATGGGTAGTGTTTTTTTGTGTCAAACCTGAGAACTGCTCAGCCCAAGATGTAATAGATGCTTCTCCCATTTTTTCTTCTTAAAAGTTTTAGTTTTATGTCTCACATTTTAAGTTTGTGACCCATTGTGAGTTAATTTTGGATAAGCTATGGGGTCTAGGTTGAGAGTCATTTTTTTTTTTTAAATCTACGGATGGCCAGTTCTTCCGGTACCGTTTGTTTCAAAGGCTATCCTTCCTCTGCTGGATTGCTATTACACTTTTGTCAAAATCATCTGGGCATATTTGCATGGGTCTATTTCTGGATTCTCTGTTCTATTCCACTGATCCATGCGTCTTTCCCTGGCCAGTGCCACACAGCCTTAATTACTGCTGCTGCATAATGTCTTGACAATTGGGTAGACTGATTCTTACCATATTTTTCTTTTCACTATGTTTTAGTTCTTCTACTTCCTTTGTTTCTACATAAATTTTAATTAATTACTTTTTCTTTTGTGGCCACCTGTGGCATATGGAGTTCCTGGGCCAGGGATCGAACCCGAGCCAGAGCTTCAAACTCTGCCACAGCTGCAGCAATGCTGGATCCTTAACCCAGTGCACAGGGCTGGGGAGCGAGTGCGCACCCCCACTGCTTCATCGACACTGTCAGTCTCGTTGCACCACAGCAGGAAGTCCTCCTCATAAGTTTTAAAATAAGTCATTTACACCTATCAAAATTTTTCATTTATTTCACAAGCTTTCTCCATCACAAAACCGTAAAAATAATCTCATATTTTGCCTAATTCTTTTGTAGTTAAAAAAAAATGTTGGAAGTTCCCATGCGGTGCAGTGGGTTAAGGATCTGGCATTGTCATTGCAGGGACCAGGGCCTCCGCTGTGGTGAGGGTTTAGTCTCTGGCTTGGGAACTTCCACATGCTGCTAATAAATGTTTTGTTTTGTAAGTAATCTCAAATTTTTTACTTTGAATCACACAACATAAGGATCAAACTTAATTTTCATTTGTTGCAGTCATTTCTCCCAACATTTTTAACTTTATCATGCACTAAATTCTTACACATTCAAGGATCTATTTCTGCGCTCACGGTTCTGTTCCACTGGTCTGTTGTCTATTTATCCCTACGCTGGTTTTAATTCTATAACTTCATGATGTGTTTCAATATCTTGAAGGATCTCACTGTTCTTCCTTTTCAAAAATTGTCTTTTCTTAAGTATTTTTCTTCTGTGTGAATAATAATAATGCTTTCAATTTTAACCAGAAATCTTAGTGAGATGGTTATTGGGATCGTGCTGAATTTACAGATAATTTCCACAACAGGTATCTTCATAATATTGAGATTTCCCGATACAGTATACATTCCTCTTTATTGGGTCTTCTTTTACATACATTATTAAGTTTTACGGTTTTCTTCTAGTAAGCCTCTCACATTTTTTCTTAGGACTGGTTCGAAAAATTTTGTGAGTTTTAATTTTGTGATGAAGAGGATCTTTTTTCATGCATATTCTCAAATTTGATACTATTGTGTAGAAACAAAGCCTTTTCACGGGGATGTTCCCGTAGGATACTTGTAGGAACCTTTTTATGAAAAAAGAGACTTGGAGCTCAGAGAAGAAAGCCTGGGGCCAGATACGAGGTCTCCATCCCCTAAGTGCCAGACACTTCCCGGAAGGTTCTAGAATGGAGGGGAGGCGGGCACTGCAGAGTCTCCCTTTCAGTTGCTGAGTGGAGACCCAGCAGATAGCACTGGTTTTTTGTTTGTTTGTGGCCTCCGTGGCTTGCAGAAGCTCCCGGGCCAGGGACCAAACCCGAACCACAGCAGTAACCAGAGCCACAGCAGTGACCATGCCTGACCCTCAATCGACTGAACCGCCAGGGGACTCCAGCACTGCATGGTTTAATAGAACCTCCCTCTTGATGAGGCTCCAAAAAGAGCCCACAAACCATGCACGCCCGCCACCCCCACACCCCTGCCTCCCCACTTGTCATGTTCCCCGTTGCTTTGCAACTTGTCTCTCAGAGGCCAGGCCTGCTCTTTTATCTGGCTCGGTGACCAAGGCCATGGTCATTAAAAGATTAAAGGGTCATTACTTTGTGGATTGATAATGGGGGCTCAGCAGCTGACGAGTCCATGAAGACAAGGTGAGAGGTGAGTATGGAGGAGCCTGATGGGCTGGGTTAGAACCGGATCCCTGGCTCGGGCAGCAAAGGGCCAGGAATGAGGAGGCCGGCCCTCACACACCAGGGCCCAGGATGACGCCCTCTCTGGGGAAGCAGGCCTGCAGCCAGAGTTGAGGGGCCCGGCCAGGGCTTGTGAAGTAGCCACCGTATGAGGTGGGGTGTGGGGTGAGATGACCTGGGAGCCTGGGAAGCAAGAAGGCTGTGGCTCCGCTTCTGAGACTCGGAAGTGGGCTGGGGGAGCTTACTTCATGTGACTCTCGGCTTCCTGGTTTGTTTCCATGTAAGTCTCACTCGGGACTCATGATGGTGTCGGTAAGAGTTCCAGCCTGTCTCAGCGGAGCCCAGAGGCCAAAGGAAGGAGCGTCAAAGGGGATACGGGACCGGAATCCTGGGGGCCAGCGTAGGGGTGTCAGTGCGAAGCAGAAAGAGAGAGACCCTCAGCGGGAAGGAAAACTTGGGGCCAGAATCCACCTGCTCTTCCTCCCCTGAAACACTTGGTTTCAGCTGCATCACATGCAAATTCGGGGTTTCGTTAGGAAGTGAAGTTTACTCAGCTTCTTAGCTTTGTGACCATAGCTATTTCCTCATCTGAAAAATAGGGGTAATAATTCTACAAAGTTTCCTAAATTGTAGAATGCTTATCACTAGGGACTTTGAGTGGTGTAATGGATTATTTTACATAGTATGTTGACGTAGGTTTATTTAATAGATTGACCGATTTTTTTTTTTTGTCTTTTTTAGGGTTGAACTCCTGGCATATGAAAGTTCCCAGGCTAGGGTCGAATCGAAGCTGCAGCTGCGATTACTGTGCCAGTCTACGCCATAGACACATTAACAGGAACACGGAATCCAAGCCACACCTGTGACCTACGCCACCGTTTGCGGCAATGACAGATGCTTAACCCACTAAGTGGGGCCAGGGGTCAGACCGACATCCTCACGAACCCTCTGTCAGGTTCTTAACCTGCCTAGCCACAACAGGAACTCCGACATACTTTTAAACAATGATGCATTACACAGTGAGAAATTTATGCTTTTTTCTCTTTTTTTCCCTCAAGTCTTCTGATTATATAAGAAGAGAGTCTCTGACGCTTGTACAAGTCGGGATGCTTTGGGTGTGAGAACAGTACACTCAGAAGTGAAAAGGAGTTCCCTGATGGCCTAGTGGTTAAGGATTCATGGCTGTCATGGTTGTGGCTCAAGTTCAGTTCCAGGCCCAGGAACTTCCATATGCCAAAAGTGCGGCCAAGGAGAAAAAAAAAAAAAAAGGGAAATAAAACAATAATGAAAAGGTGTTATTTCACAGAACTTTTCAGAGGAAGGCACTTGCAGGGAAGTTCAGCATCTCAATGAAATTATCAAGGACCCAGTTTCTTTCCTTGTCCTCTTCATCTTGCTGGCTTGGTCCTTAGGCGTGTTCCCTCAGAGCTACAAAATGGCTGCCCCTGCACCAGGATTTGTATGCATCTATGACATTATTTAGACATTAAGAGTGTCTTAAATTTGTTTATTTTAAGATAAACACAAAATAAATTTTATTAAGTGAATTCACATATAATAACCATCTTAAAGTGTACCATTCCGCAGTTCACAGTATTGTGCAACCATCACTGCTCCCTAATTCCAAAACTTTTTTTTATTGTGGGTAAAAAATATGTAACATAAACTTTACCTTTTAACCATTTTTGGGTGTACAATACAATGGTAACTATGTACATGTTGCTATGCAACAAGTCTCTAGAACCAAAACACTATACCCAGTGAACGATTTCTCATTTCCCCCTCTCCCCAGCCCCTGGCAACCAGCATTCTATTTTCTGTTTCTAAGGTTTGACTATTAGATACTGATATAAATATAAATGAAATCCTGAAGTAGTTTTCTTTTTGTGACTGGCTTATTTCACTTAGCATAATATCCTTGAGGCGCGTCCATATTTTAGTATATGACAGGATTTTTGCTTTTTTAGGGCTAAATAATATGCCATCTGTGTATTATACACCACATTTTAATCTGTCACTCTTTGCATTGCAGTTTCCAAAAGATTCGTTTTGTAATAGGGAAATAACTCTTCTCTAGAAGCTTCCAGCAGACTTTATTCAGATCGCAGGGGTCACAGCTGGGCCATAATCCCATGCCCTGGCTGAAGGTAGGCTGGGCAAGGCGCCGCAGCATTTCCAGCCTCTCTAGGAGGGGCTGGGCTCTTCCTTCTAGCAAGGAAGAAAGTGTAAGAGCACTGAAGACAACGGCATTAGCCACAGCGAGGGTTCGGACCCTCTCACCCGTGGTTAAAATACCTGCTGACAGCCTACCACAGGAATACAATAACACTGCATTTAAGTTTGCATCTATTTATGATGGGTGACAGTGGATACAAAGCTTCCTTTAAAAACACATGTCTCTTGGAGTTCCCGTCGTGGCTCAGTGGTTAACGAAACTGACTGGCATCCGTGAGGGTGCAGGTTCGATCCCTGGCCTTGCTCGGTGGGTTAAGGATCCAGCATTGCTGTGAGCTGTGGTGTAGGTCACAGACACGGCTTGGATCCCGCGTCGTTGCTGTGGCTCTGGTGTAGGCCGGCAGCTACAGTTCCGATTGGATCCCTAGCCTGGGAACCTCCATATGCCACGGGTGCGACCCCAAAAAGAGAGAAAGACCAAAAAAAACAAAAAAAAGAAAAAAAAATGTCTTTGGAGTTTTGGCTCGGCAGGTTAAGAGTCCAATTAGTATCCATAAGGATGAGGGTTCCATCCCTGGCCTCGCTCAGCAGGTTAAGGGTCTGGTGTTGCTGCAAGCTGCTGTGTAGGTTGCAGATGTGGCTGGGATCCAATGTCACTGTGCCTGTGGTGTAGGCTGGCAGCTGCAGCTCCAATCAGCCCCTAGCCTGGGAACTTCCGTATGCCACACCTGTGGCCCTAAAAAGAAAAAACAAAACAAATGGCTTTGGGGGTTCTGGCTGTGGCATAGCGGGTTGATGATCTGGCGTTGTCTCTGTGGCAGCGTGGCTTCTGTCCCTGGCCTAAGGGACTTCTGTGTTTCTCAGATATGGCCTGGAAAAAAGAAAAGAAAAAAGCCTTTAGGTTCCCTTTATTTTTTTTCCCTAAGTAAATCAATCTAAAGAAAATAATTAAATTAAAAAATAGTTCAGTTGGGCAAAAAGTGTGGCAAACTCTTAAAGATATAGCAGAAAAAGCATCCAGGTTTGGGATGCAGGGTAATGGTGAGGTTTAACGCAAGAACACATTTAAAGGCTCAGCCCAGGACCTGGAACTCAGAAAAGACTCTCTCACTGACTTGTGACAATAATTGTGGTTCCATTCAAGTTAAGGCTGCCAGATTCAACAAATAAAATCACAGGACGCCAAGTTAAATTTGCATGTGAGATAAACAAACAATGAATGATTTTTTTCTTAGTACAATTATGCCCCGTGCAGTATTTGGAACATAATTGTACTAAAAAAAGTACTCGTTGCTTAACGGAAATTCAAATTTAATGGAGCCACCTGTGTTTTATCTGGCAGCCCTACTTTACACACACTTGCCCTGGAATGAGAAGACCCGGGACTTAGCTGGGGGACCCTGGGATCCTCTCCCCCAAGAAGTCGAGCAGAAACTAATCAGGCAAGACTGCAGTCCCTTGGCAGGCTGGCAAAGCCATGCCCCAACCCCGGGGGGGCAGCCTCCACTGTCCCCGCCACCCTGGGGGGCCACCTGGACCAGCCATCTGCTTCCCCCTCTCCCAGTGGCTGTGATGTGGCTGGGGCAGCCCTTCGCAGCTGGGTCTTATGGACACACGGGAGTCTGCTATGTGACTTTAAAGGCTTGGTGCGGGGACCTGGGCCCATAAACACTCAGATGAAGAGGTTTTACGAGTATGGGGGCTGCACCCCTCCCCCTCTCCCTGTCTCTGGGGGGGTGGGCAGGGAACCACTTCTGTCCACAGAAGGGTGGGAGCCTGGTCCGTGTGCTCCCGGAGCACAGGGGACTCCGGATGTGTCACTTATCCTTTCTCCACCCTCTCTGGCCATCCTGAGCAAGATCTGCGCGCGCGCGCGCGCGCACACACACACAAAGTGTCAACTACACAAAGCATGCCTTATCGCCTCCATTTGCTTAACTCGGCCTGTTTTTGGGGGGCGGGTCTTCAAACCGAGAGTTTCAAGCAGTCACCTACATCTCTGCATTGACAGGCCAGCTCACTGACCGTCCCCAGAAATTATAGCCCGCAGCCGGGCAGGGAGATGACGTTGACCTCGCAGACCGGGACCCGCCCCCCCCGCCCCCGCAGGACCTCTGCACCTCAGACCCCACCTAAGATCCCCAGAGCTGCCTGCCGCTGCCCGCCAGTTACGCGAGCTGGATTTCAACGGGATTCACTCCAGACGGCGGGAGAATATCACAGTCGCCAGGGCGAAAAGCCTCAAAAATCTCTTGGATGCTGATGTCGGGGCCAGTGGCGACTGAGATTCACAAGAAGCCAAGGAGAGAGTCACGAGCCCTGTGTGTCTTCCGTGTGTCCCACGGCATCGCTCGGCCCCATTACTCACACCACAGGCCAGGGTGACACAGCCACCGGCTAGGGCTTACTCACACCCTGCTTATCCCCTCGCTGTCTGCGGTGGGGGTGGGGCTGGGGTGGGCGTGGCTTTCCAGGACGATGAGCGGCGGCTCCTGTCATGTGTGTGTACATGAACACGACCATACGTGCCCACACCCACACATCTAGCCCCCACATATTCTGCTAGTGGTCATTATTACTGCTCGCCTTACTCTCTGTCCATTAGGCTCAGGCAGAGGGTCCCAGGGGCAAACCCAAGCAGCCCTTTATGCGAGGGTCACGTATGCTAGTGCCCGCAGAGGCGCCGGTGGGACGGAGGTTCGGCTAAGGTGCCTCCATTCTATTTCATTCACCGCCTTGCTCACCCCTGGGGCACTCACAGAACCTCCTCATTGGCCACTCCCCTCTGTCCCCTCCCAGAGCTGCTAATGTCCTTCTCTCTTCTCCCTTCTGGCAGGACACTGACCCTTTGTCCCCTGACCACTAGCTTGTGTGGTCAGCTACTCTGCTCCATCTGTCCTCATGCGAACTGTGCCCAGAGGCAGAGAGCTGCCTTCGGCTCCCACAGCTGTGGGCTCTGAGACAAACAGTCCACCCACCTGGTCACCACGGGCCACCTGTCAGTGGCCAGCCAGCGCGGACTTACTCCCAGTCTCTCTCTCTCCACCTTGATTTCAGTACCCCATTTTTTACCACTCATATACACCAGGGATACAGGTGTTTGCCAGGCCCAGAAAGGGGGATGCAGGCAGCATGGAAGAAAGGAAAAAAAAATCCCATCTGACGACACGGGGACATGGGGGCACCGTGGGCCCCACCCATCTGCTTACTCATCTTACCTGGTCTCCCGGGTCTGAGGATGACTTACTTGTTCCAGCATGGGGGTTGGACGGGGAGGCTCTGAGAGCAGGTGAGCCCCAGCACTGCGAAGGGAGGGGAGGGGAAGGAGCGCTGAGGTTTGTGGCCAGCACTAGGCAGAGAGACAAAGCCCTTCCAGGGGTCTAAAGTCCCCTCTCCCCCCGAAAGCTCTGTGGCAATTCCAGGCAGCAGGTGGACCAGGAGACGAGGACCCAGAGGAACCAAGAGAGCCTCCTAGTGGGTCGTTGCCCTGAGATGCCCCCCCCCAGTTCCCACCATGGAGTCTACATGGCAGGGGGCACCGGGCCGGGGGGGGGGTTCCCATCTCTGGGCACACCGTCCCCTGGGAGGGCTGTCGGCCACAGAGCCAGGGAATGTCATCCTGCTTCCTTTACAACCAAAAGACCCCAGAGTGAAGACTCATTTCAGACAATCAACTTGCACTTGGGGTGCCCCAGTTACAGACCCCACCCAGTTCCCACGGGGACGCAGTCCCTGGCTCAGGAGAATGCGGCGTAGAGCCCTTCCAGCCTGGGCGTCGACACTGAGACGTGGCCGTGACACACAGGACGAGGCTGGCCTGCCTTTCCATCAGGGCAGCTCTGTGATATCAGGGACAGAGACGTCCTCCTCTGTCGGGGGTTGGGGGGTGGAATAAAGAGAGACGTGGATGCTCTTTGGAACCACGGTCTCCACGGTGGGGACGGCCCCAGCTGCTGGGCGCCCCTCCATCAGCCCGGCCCTGGGTCTGACAGGCTGCTTTTATGTCGATAGTTAGCTTTTTATAGATGTTTCTCCTGCAGCAAGTTAAATCGCATATGCTCGGGCAGACATCCAGGCCCAGGGCAGGCGGGCGGATGGAGTGGCCGGCCCCGAGGCTCTGGCGGGCAGGCAGGCCTGCCGTAAAGCCCTGCGTCTAATAGGAAACTCAGGCTGGGGGTGGAGCACGGGGCAGCCCGGGTCGCTTCCTTTGTGGCCTGAGAACCTCCGAGGACTCAGCCTTTTCTTGGGCAGCGTCTTCATGTGGATTTTGAGCCCTCGCTCCGGGTAAACCCTCTTCTGGGAAAACAGCCGTCAGAGCTGCTCGCAGCCTGTGGCTTGTACCGCCAGCTGGGCACAAGACCAGCTGTGACCCGGCAGGGGCTGGAGGAAGCCGGTCCAGCGGGCAGTGGGTGGGGAAGCTGGCGGGAGCCCCAGCCTGGGACCCCATCCCTACAGGACCAGCAGCGCCGGGCAGGTTATTGCCAGGGGATTTGGACAAGGACCGTGGCCGCAAAGCAGGACAGAACCTCCAAAGCCGGTCGGAGGTGAGCGTGCTGGCCTCTCCCTGTCCCCACTCTCTTCTCCCCACAGGGAGGGCGGGGCGGGGAAGGGTGGGGGGGCTCCCACCCCGATCCCTCAGTGTTGGCGGGGCCCCTTCATCTCCCCGCCACCCCCTGCCCTGGTCCTGGCTACTCAGAGAGATGCTTAGAGACCTTCAACACACACTTAACTCGAATTGGCCTGTGGATTAAGTTCTGGGCTGACAAAATAAACAAAGCACAGGGCCTTCCCTGAGGCCATCCTGGTTATGAGGAGGCAGGAGCCGCCAATAAGTGCGTGGTGGTACGGGGATAACGGGACACATAGCCGGTCTCAGAGGCACAGAGGAGAGGTCCCCGGCCTCGGGGGGTGGCGGTAGGAGGCGGAGGCACAGACCCCAGACGGTGGAATGGCAGGTGTGGAACTGCGAGGACCACTGTCACTCAGCCCACTGCCCCAGGCCTGCCTCGCAGCCCCGCCGCCACCCCACCTCTCTGGGAACCTTGCGGTGGCCAACGGCCAACAGGAAAAAGAACGCCTTTCCTCTAGGTGCTTCCCCACAAGGGCCTGTTTCTGGTCTGGGGACACTACAACCCCACACATGTACACCCCCGCAAGGAAGCAGCTGATTGGCTAGCCTGGGGTGAGTAACCCGCTGCACCTTCAGAAAACCCCAAGTGGCTTAGCTTAGCTCCCTTCAGGTAGTGACCAGGTCATCCTGCAACATGCCCGGCAGTCGCTCACACCGGCCCGATTTTAGACCACACGGATTCGGTTTTATTGAGTGCCTACCATGTGGAAGGTATCCTGCTGGGTGATAGCTGCAACCTCCTTTGAAGGAAGGCACCGTGTTGGGTTATCATCTAATACAGCATAACTAACCACCCCAAGACTTAGTGGCTTAAAACAACAGCAACCTGTATTTGGCTCAAGAATGTGCTAAGTGAGCAGAGCTAAGCAGGGCCAGCTTGTCTCTGGTCTGCTTGGCATCAGCTGGGGCAGCTCCAAGGCTGCAGGCAGCAGTCATCTGAAGCCACTCAGTCGCCTGTCTGGCTCCCAGCCTAGGAAGACCCCATAGGTGGGGGCAGGACAGCCGGGGTCCTCTCCCCCAGCCCAGAGACCTGCCTCCAGTCTCTCCAGCGTGGCCACTTCTGGGCTCAGGGCTCCTGAGGCGTGTGGTCTGAGTGAGAAAAAGCTGGGCGGACGCTGTATCCCCTTTTCTAAACTGGAGTCTACGCAGTATCATTCCTGCCTCTGTTAATTAGAAGCGTCTCATCAAAGCCAGCCCGTATCGCAGGGGAAGACAATCAGATTCTGCCTTTGGATTGGAAATATATCAAAGATGTGTGAACATGACCGTGAACATGTCTTTAACTCACCACACAGGACAAGGGTTGCCGTCCCGTTTCAGAGACAGCCTGGGATAAAGTGGCTCATCCGGTTCATGCAGTAATTTGGAACCAGGTGAGGACTCAGGCACGCTCCCTGGCTCAAAGCCAAGCCCTCTTTCTATCCACCTTCTGGCTCAGTGACAAAGGGCTCAGAGCTCCTGGGAGCACCTGACCAAAAAGTCTCTAGACACTTTTCCTGGAGAAAAACACGAACATACATTTAAAAAAAACGTGTGTCTCTAAATAAATTTGCATGCGCGCCTCCTGTTTCCTGTCCAGCACACGAGAATCTAAACAAGTTGCCCCTTCATCCTAACAATGAGTGAAAAGCTGGACAAACTGAAAAACCAACATCTCTTCCTAGATCCCTCGGGGGGGTGGGGGTGGTGACCAAGCAAAACCACTGCCTCCAAAGTGGCAGAGACTGACAGGTGAAGGCAGGCAGCTTGCCTAGCGCTGAAACCTGGCAGGAAGCAGTGTTGAGCACGGAAACTGAACTGTGATGGATGGGTTGCTGGAGGCTCTGCTCAGGAGATTGAGGAAGAAAAACTGCAGAGGGACCAGTCGGGGGGCGGGGGGCGGGTGGTGGGGGGGTGGAGGACACTTGCCTGAGTTTTATCTCAAAGAACTCCCAGGTAAATAACAGAGAAAAAAAAAAAAAAACCTTCGGCTTCCAGCTTCGTGCAGGGGGAGAAGAAAGGAACCATTCTGAAAGTTCTTGACAAACCTTCCCTCAAGGGAAACTCCTTGACCGAGCCTAACCTGCGGGGATTTTATCAGAGCCCAGCTGACCTGGGGGATGGGAAAGGCCCATCTCCAATGCACTCTAGCCCCACTTAAGGGAGGAGAAAAAGACTAGAAACAGAGTTCCTGTCGTGGCGCAGCGGAAACGAATCCGACTAGGTTGCAGGTTCAATCCCTGACCTTGCTCAGCGGGTTAACGATCCAGCTTTACTGTGCCTGTGGCGTAGGCTGGAGGCTACAGCTCTGATTCGACCCCCTAGCCTGGGAACCTCCATATGCCACAAAAAAACCAAACCAAACCAAACCAAACAAAACGACTGGAAGCAGAGTCCAGAGGCCTAGGCTCCCTAAAAGTTGGAGACCCAATCACAGGCCTAGAGGATACTAAAGACCTATTTACCGCAACTCCTTTACCTTAGACATCATGCCTGGCTCTCAAGAAAAATTATAAAACAAACTAAAGGACAAAAAAAAAAAAAAAACACTGTTTGAAAAGACAGAGCAGGAGTTCCCGTCGTGGCACAGTGGTTAACGATTCCGACTAGGAAGCATGAGGTTGCGGGTTCGATCCCTGCCCTTGCTCAGTGGGTTAACAATCCGGTGTTGCCGTGACCTGTGGTGTAGGTTGCAGACGTGGCTCGGATCCTGCGTTGCTGTGGCTGCGGCGCAGGCCAGTGGCCACAGCTCCGATTAGACCCCTAGCCTGGGAACCTCCACATGCCGCGGGTGCGGCCATAAAATGACAAAAGGCAAAAAAAAAAAAGAAAAGAAAAGAAAAGACAGAGCAAGCATCAGAACCAGACGTGTCTGGGATGTTGGAATTCTCAGAGCAGGAAATTAAAACAACTATGATTAAGATGCTAAAGACTCTAATGGATAAAGTAGACAACATGCAAGAACAGATGGGTAACGTAGGTAGAGAAATAGAAATTCTAAGAAAGAGCCAAAAGAAAGGCTAGACATCAAAAACCCTAACAGCAATGAGGAATGCCTTTGATGGGCTTATAAGCGGACTGGACACAGCTAAGGAAAGACTCTCTGGGCTTGAGGTTATCTCAGGAAATTTGTGGGGATACAGAACAGTGTCCAAAAATATGAGGCTGGGCTAAACAGTTCTGCCCTCCGCCTGCTCACAGCACAGCCGGCACCAGGAGCAGGCACCATCCCTGAAGTCGAGAATCTCACATGAGCAGAAGCCATAGAGGCTGTATACATGGAAAAGCGGGGTACCCTCCCTGGCACTGACCGATGACATTTGGCAAGTCCCGCTCTGGCGGTGTTCCCCCATCTGCACTTGGGGGTCGGAGTGAAATGGGACCCACGTGTGCAGGATGGGAAAGGAAGTCCCCACCTACGCAGACGTGCTGGTGAGGCCAACGAGGAGTCTCCATGAGTACCCTTTTAGGCAAGTATTTGCCCATGGGTTTTCTTTCCGCTTTCATTTAGTTTGGGGAGGGGTTAGTGCTGGAAAAGAAAGGAAGGCTCGGGTGCAAGAGGCATCTGGCCAAGGAGTGACTCTCTCTGATAGCCTCTGCTGTACCTCTTCTCTGAAGTACTCAGATATTAGTACCTCCTGCATAGCTGCTGAGTTTTTCAGATGCTAAAAACCACCACCCAAAGGAAGAAATTAACTACTTGGTGATCACGAGCAGGAGCCGCTAGACCTTAAGGCGCCTAAGGACTGATAATATTAACCACGCTCTTACCTCACCATTGGCCAATCAGAGAATCATGCAGGGCTGATCACCCCGGGACACCCCTCCCTCACCTGGCCTCTATAAATGCTTTGCTGAACCCCTTCAGGGAGTTCTCCAGGCTGGATCCTGCAATAAACCCTTCTCTGCTCCAAACTCCTACGTTTGACACGAAATTGCATTTGGTAACACGTAGGACCAAAGGGCGATGTGACCGCATCTGCCACTCTGCCTGCCCCCTGGGCTAGTTTTGAGGCTCTAGAGAGAGGAGTTATAGACAAAAACTGAAAATTGTTTTGTTTGCTTTTATTTTCTTGAAATAAAGAGGTTTCTGAGAGCCTGGGCATCAGCAGCTTGCTACCTTAAAGTTCCAGGTGACAAAACGGGGGATAATTTGGAAAGAGAATGGACCTGGATGTGTGACCCATCCCAGGGGGAACTGAAGGGACGGCTGCCCCGGGTTGGTGGCTCAAGCATTTGCTGCTTTGGAATGAGGAGCAGCAGGAGTGGAAGGAGCTGGTGACAAAGGTGCTAGCGGGCAGGTAAATGCCTCCGGGCCTGCTGGGAGAGAAAAACGCAGCGTCCAGCAGGTGTGGCTTGCTCTTGAACACACAGGAGATGTCGTGGGGGAGGGGAGGGACCGTGCTCTGCTCTGCAGCCCAGCGGTGAGAGGGGCGGCCATGCCCTCTGGGCCTCACCTGTCCCACAGGTGACACTGTGAGACAATGACAAAAGTTTAATAAAGGGCTATCCAGAGGGCAAGTGAAGTCGAGAAGATGGAGATGGTAAAACATCACATTCAGCTGGGAAAGTAACATTGAACTTGGCCTTGAAGGACTAGAAGGGCTGAGACACAGAGCTAGACAGATGTCAGGTCATTTCAGGTGAAGGAAACACCTGATTTGGGGACATGACAACGCACCCTCTGAGTGTGGTCATCGTGAAGTTCCTACAGGACAGTCACACATCTTTGAATGACGCTTGGTAGGGCTTCTCTGGTGTTACTGTAATGTCACTGTCAGGTTGTGGTCCTGGACTACTGCCGGCCTTCTTCTGAGGGTAGGAAGTGTCCTTAAACATTTCCTGGCTGACGTGGGCATCCTCTGAAGTGTGGCTTTAGCCCTGGTGGCAGAGATGGAGAGGTTTACCCTCAGACCCAAGGTAGCCCCGAGAGGTTCAGGTGAGCAGAATGGGGGTGGGGTGGGGGCAGCCTCAGCCTGGGCTGAAGGTCTGTTAGAGGCCCGTGGGAGAGAGGTCAGGACTTGGGAGGGCTTGCAGCCCTCCGAGGGAGGGAGTGGGTGTGGCCTGGGCTGATCCGAGAGCCCTGGGCACCAGTCCGAGCAGTGGGGACCTGTACATACCCGTGTACCTGTCTTCAGTGTGTCCCTGGGGGCTCCGAGAGGGCTGGGAGTCTCAGCCTGCACTGCTGCTAAGAGGGGCCAGAGGAAAGCCCACCACGACTTCCTACCATGTGGAGGAACTGGTGGGACGCCAAGGCACGGCTGCCAGACAACCCCAGGTCTGAGCAACCTTGCGGGAAGTACCAGGGCCGTGGCTCTGCCTCACCTCCGCTTCCCAGATCTCTCGTAAGTACATCTATCTGGTGAAGCCAGTTCACCCCCAGAGCCCTAGCTGCACAGAAGCACCTAAATGCAGTTTTCTTTCTCGCCTCTCGTGAATGGGGAGGCACGTTGGGAGGGGTAATGAATGCTGAAAGTCCATCAAACTTTCTGACAAGTTTGACTGAGTTGAATTTCCATTTTACAGATGGCGACACTGGGGCTTAGAAAGGAGAAGCATTTGAAATAGTCACCCTGCCAGCAACTGGCAAAGCCAGGACTTAAGCCAGCAGGGAGCTGGCAAAGGTTTAGAAACCAATTCTCCATGCAGAGTTCCAACATGAACGTTGGTTGATACTTTTCTGTATGGTGATGGATAAAACAGAAGTGAAGCAACAAAGACATATGTTGGAATTTCACTCTTTCATCACTGACACAAGTGACTTCTCTGCTGAACTGGAGAAGAGTTTATTTACAAAGATGTAGAGAATATTTCTTTAGTTTCCTGTGCTATTCGCAACATACTAACTACAGACACAACAGATTTTACCTGCACTATTAACATTTCCTCCAGTGCTTTCTTACATCTAGGCAACCAACTAAACAATAAACCAAACCATGATTTCTAGCTTTTGCCACTTCCCACAGTGTAAATATCCCCAACGTGGCTGATTTCAAGCTATCAAAGAGACATTATAGAAAAAGAGTTGGTAGGAGATACAGAATCGTACGGTGTTATGTAGAATTTCCATCTACAGACACAGTAGTTGTAAATGACCTCGGAGTGTAGATAATAGGAAAATAATTTTGAGTATTTATTATCTTTGTTTTTTGTATGATTTATTCAAAATAATCATTAATGATGGCCATGTTTTTTCAACTAGCTTGCAAAATCACCAAAAACCTAACAACCATTCTTGTGAAATGTACATGCTGGGCAGAGCACACCATAGATTTAAACCCAGGACCTCGGAGTTCCCCTCGTGGCTCAGCGGAAACGAATCTGACTGGCATCCATGAAGACGCAGGTTCAATCCCTGGCCTTATTCAGTGGGTTAAGGATCCAGCATTGCCGTGAGCTGTGGTATAGGTCACAGACACGGCTTGGCACGGCTGCGGCTGTGGTGTAGGCCGGCGGCTACAGCTCTGATTCGACCCCTAGCCTGGGAGCCTCCATATGCCTTGGGTGCAGCCCCCCCAAAAAAAGACCAAAAAAAAAAAAAAAACAACCCAGGACCTCAGACACGGAACGCCATGCTCTGGATGCCACTTAACACAGATCAATGCCCCGGAGGTCCACAGGTAGTAAGCAGTGGAGTTGAGGTTTGAAACCAGCCTGGATCCAAAGCCAAGTTCTTAACCACTACCGCCTGAATAACTGTCTCCAGTATTTTCCTTTGGCTCTGGAAAGCCATCTCATTAGCTGTTGGTGGTCCTGATGGGGAAGCGGGCAGAAGCGAGGAAGGATGTCTGGTTGAGCTGTGCCTCTCCAGACCTCGGGCCCCACGAGAGCCGTGAAGCTCAAACACCGTCAAGCCTGGCCCCTAATGACGGAGTGGCAGACTGGCCCAGGGCCACGCACAAAGTCTGTGGCTGAGTTGGGACTAGAACCCAGGTCCCTTCAGTCATCCCCAGGCCGAGGTATGTCCTCAGCCACTGTGACCTGGGCCTGGTGGGGTGTGGCCAGCGGGAACCACCACTGCAGACGAACATGAACTGGGAAGAAGCTCCATGAGACACACAGATGCAAGAGTCAGCCTGAAGCTGGCCATGCGACCAAGCCTGCGCCTGGCCCCTTATGGCGACAATGCATGGGAGGAGAGAAGCCATGGACCTAGGGAGGCCCCCGTTCACGCCTGCACCGTCCCCTTCCACTGCCACCAGCCACATTTAACAGTGTATATTTAAGCTAATTAAAAGTAAGTAAAACGGGGAGTTCCCATTGTGGCGCAGCAGTTAACGAATCCGATTAGGAACCATAAGGTTGCGGGTTCGATCCCTGGCCTTGCTCAGTGGGTTAACGATCCGGCATTGCCATCAGTTGTGGTGTAGGTCGCAGACGCGGCTCGGATCCTGCATTGCTGTGGCTGCGGTGTAGGCCGGCGGCTACAGCTTTGATTACATCCCCTAGCCTGTGAACCTCCACATGCTGCGGGTGCGGCCATAAAAAAAAAAAATGACAAAAGGCAAAAAAAAAAAAAGTAAGTAAAATGTACAATTCAGTTCCTCAGAGTTCCCACTGTGGCTCAGCAGTTATGAACTCAACTAGCAGACGCAGCTCAGATCTGGTGTCACTGTGGCTGTGGCGTAGGCCAGCAGCTGTAGCTCTGACTTGACCCCTAGCCTGGGAACCTCCATATGTCGCAGGCGCGGCCTTAAAAAGCAGAAAAATAAAAAAATAAAAACAATTAAAAATAAAAATTCCATTTCCTCAAGTACGATAGGCACCTTGGGTTAGGGAGGATGGTCTCGGACAGTCATTCATAGGAATTCTCATCACCACAGAAAATTCTGCTGACAGCACTGTCCCTAGAAGGAAAGTCAGGTGAAAGGAAAAACGCTGGAATTGAGCCAGGTTCGAAGGAGTGGTTCTTGAAGGGAGAAGACCTTGAAGGACCAACTACCCGAGGCGGGGCCCCAGCCCCGGGCCTGGGCCCTCCCTCCCTCTCCAGCCCAGCCCCAGCCCCAGCCCCAGCCCCAGGCCTGAGCGCCTTTCTCGGGCTGCCTGACCCGACCAGAGGCTGGTCTGCCGCTGTCCCCACCACCCAGAGGCGGGGAATGGGGCTTGTGAGGGCCTGCAGGGAGCTGACCAGGAGCCAGCTGAGCCAGCTGAGCTGCCTTTCAGGCCGCAAGTGACTGGCCCAGCGGGGTGGGGCCTGTGACGCCCGCTGCCCACCTGCCCGTCTCTCAAGCTTTGATGGACAGAAACCTAATGCTGGGAAGGGAGTCAAGGCTCTGTGCCTTTTGGAAGTCAGTCGCCCCGGGGTCCTAAGGAGGGGCCTCGGGAGGGGGCGGGCGCTGCCTGTTTGTTTTGCGGCATCTTTGATGCTCCTTGGAGCCTTTGATGTCAGAGGATGTCCCTGGCCAAGCTGGCCATGTGCCGTTTGCTCTGGGGTTTTCCTTTTATTCGCTGTTAAACTCACCTCGTTAAATTGGTTCTGTAAAGGGCAAGAGAAGGAGCCCAGCGGAAAAGAAATGCTATAGAGTTTACTGGGGACGGGGAGGCGGGCCCGTTTGTGGTGGGCGGGGTGCAGCTGAAAGCAGGGGCTGCTCCTCTAGCTCACACGCCCGGCTCCAGTGCTGGACGCAGTAAAATCGCCTAGGATCTCTACAGAATCTGTGTAGACATCTTGTGCGTGAACATAAAATCCTTACCAGAACTTAGTGGGATCCATGGAGAAGGTTCATAGCATCACTTTAGAAGGCACGTAAAATCCACACAGCATTCACCAGACTGTTCCTAGGAGCCTAAATCCCCGCTGACACACACACACACACACACACACACACACAGACACACACACACACACAATCTCTCTCTCTCTCTCTCTCTCTCTCTCTCTCTCGCTCCCTCTCCTGTCTCCTCCGAAGGAAAAAGCAAGTCACTTTTTTTGTTTTTGTTTTCTTTTCAGGGCTGCACCTGCGGCATATGGAGGTTCCCAGGCTAGGGGCTGAATCAGAGCTGCAGCTGCCGGCCTCCACCACAGCCACGGTAACATGGGATCCGAACCACATCTGTGACCTACACTGCAACTCATGGCAACGCCGGATCCTTAACCCACTGAGCACGGCCAGGGATTGAACCTGCATCCTCCTGGGTACTACCTAGGTTCCTAACCCACTGAGCCACATCAGGCTCCCAAAGGAGCAAGTCACTTTGAACTTCATCTTCTCTCCTCAGAGAAAAGCCACTTGGCAGACCCACGGCGCGTGTAAATGTAGAGGATGGAGTCCCCGTTGCCCAGGGTAATGGGGTAATGTGACATTTTGTGGCCTGACCAGGGCAGGTCTCTATTTAGGCCCCCTGGCCTGCATACCTGGTGCCTTGGGAAGAGGGGAATCATTTGCCTGAGAGTCCCAGGGCCTCCAAATAGAGAAGGGACCCCAAATCCTGTACAAAAACTTGTCACAGTGACCTGGGTGCAGTGGCCCCTGGAATGTGAGCCCCACGAGGCAGGTTCGGTTACTATTACTTACAAGACCCTAGTGGAACCCGGACACGTGGAATTGCTTGCAGTTTACCTTAAAGCACAGCTATTTGAACTGGAGGAATGCATATCTGTGTGTGAGTTCACTGTAATTTATGCTCTAGAGGTGATTAGTTAACACCAAAAGGAAATCATAGTCTAGGAGTGGCTGGTAAGGGTATCAGATATAGTTATCTAAATCGGCTTCCCAGAGAGTTCCCGCCGTGGCTCAATGGAATCGAATCTGACTAGGACCCAGATTCGCTCCCTGGCCTCGCTCCGTAAGTTAAGGATCCGACATTGCCATGAGCTGCGGTGTAGGTCACAGACGTGGCTTGGATCTGGCGTTGCTGTGGCCATGGTGTAGGCCAGCAGCTATAGCTCCAATTCGACCCCTAGCCTGGGACCATCTACGTGCCGCGGGTGCAGCCCTAAAAAGACAAAAAATAAATAAACTGATTGAAAAATAAGTCTGCTCCCCAGAATCCATTAGTTAGCATGAAAGGTGTTCTAGATGACTGACGAAGTCATGTTCAAGAAATGTGTTGATCTGGAAAGATGGTATAAGCAACATGTCATTGCTTAAGCAAGAGAGAAGAATCTAGCAAACCTGGATGCCTTATATCCATGGGCTAGTGCTCTGGGTCTATTCCCATTTGGTTCTGGGTTCCCTTCTGGTCCCCAACCACCTCCCAACTCTGATAAAAATCTCCGTCTCCTGGTCCAAGCAGCAGGTGGGCGGGTCCTGCCGACAGAACATAGGCTTGTTGGGGGGCACTGAGCTTGTCATTCAAGTGATTGTTGGCCTACCTGGTGGCAGAGAAGATGCCCCCAAGTTTAGCGAAGGGGTTGTATGGCCGTTTGGTGTTTACTTGCTATTAAATATAAGTCACTGTGGCAGATTCTGGTCTAAAATGTTCTTTCATTGTCACATACTCTCCTTGGGAGCTTCAGCTAAAGACCCAGAACTCCCAGCTAATGCCTGGGAACAGCAGCGTTTACCTAAGAAACGTGTCATCATTGAACAGGTTGGCTAAGATCGGGGAGATAATGTGTGTGGGGGGAGGTGAGGGAGATTAGACCTTTCTTACTCCCTTCAGGAATTTTCTACTATCTTCCAAGGAACCCCTGGCACCAAAACCACATACAACCCCTCTTCCCACCCTGCCAGGGTCTCACTCATGTCTCCCAACACCTGCATCTGTGGCTTCAGCCATAACCAGGAATGGTCTCTTTGTGTCCAAGGTCTCCAGGGCACGACAGCGACCTGTGAAAGCGCCTTAGCCTGTGTCTGGCCTCTGGGCCTAGAATTCATCATGGCGGCCACGCAGGTTTTCACCCTCCCTTCCTCTGTCTCCTGCTGCAGCCAGGCAGGAACAGGCAGCCTGACTACCCTGTGAAGCCAGGGGCCTGGCTGCTCAGTGCCACAGTCCGGGGCTCCCCGGTCACAGTCAGGAGCCATGCATTTAGGGGCAGGCGGACAGTCAGTGGACAGCGGGAGGCAGAAGGGGTTCTAGGCCTCTCCCCAGCCAGGCCAGGTAAACATACCACAAGAACTCCCTGCACGCTGCCTCGAGTCCCCGGTCCCTCCAGCTCCCACCCTGCCCCGCTGTCTTGGGATCCTGGGGCCCCGCGGTGGACTGGGTTCTGCAGGGCTGCTCCTGGCTCTTCCCGTCTACTCTTCCGTCTGGGGCTCTCTAAGCACACAGACTGGGTGGGGCGTTGATCATCTCTGTACTTCTCACAGCAGAGCTCAGCCCAGAAACCCCTGGCCGCATCCCCGCCCTGCTCAGAGGATATCAATGAGTGTGGGCAGAATTTAATTGCCTGACAAGTTCAGATTCGCATCTTTGATCTGCAAACCTGGCAGTGCTGGGTAGCGGCGAGAACTTGGGATTCAGGCACAGAGGGACCTGGGCGTGGAGCCCGGCTTTATCACTTGCACCGTGTGACCATTTCACTCCCAGAGCCTGGGTGTCCCCGTCAGGGAAATGGGGACAGTTGTGCCTGACTCACAAGGAACCACACGAAGGGGGGTTACACAACGTGCACCGACTGCCCAGCCCAGCACCACGGCTTCCTCTTGGGACTTAGCGGAGCCCAGTGATGAGTGTTTTTGTCCTGGTTCCGGGCACCCAGGTTTCTGTGTTATTGGCACAGTAAGCACTTTATATCTGTCCTCACAATGGTCCTTTAAGGAAAGCATCATCACCGTCAGCAACGGCTTTTTATATCCCAGAAAACGGAGGCACAGAGAGGCTATGATGCTTGGCCAGCGTCACACAGCTGCGAAGTGGCAGAGCCCAAGGCATATGGGCGTTGGTGCTGCCCTCCTGCCTCTGACACCCAACTGCTCTGCGTTCACCCTAAGAGAGGAAATCGATAAAGGGATGCTCTTTGTTGGGATCAAAAATATTTGCTGAGTTCCTACGGAAGAATTAGGAGAGGTGGTCCCGGCCCCACCGGAGGATGCTCGGTGTGGGGTCCTGGGGAGTGGCTCTGGCCCCAGCTTCGCCGAGAGCTGGCCGAGGGGGGCCTGCCGGTCGCATCTTCCTCCGCAGCCCGTTCGCCTGCCAGGGCGTTTGAACAATGATTAACTGCAGCGGGCAGGCCGGTGCAGGTCGGGGCGGGCACGGCGGGTGAGCTCACCCCTTGCACAACAGCCGCCCCACCTGCCTGCCCAGCTCGGGGGCGACCCAAGGGGCAGGACCGGGCAGGCTCCCAGAAGCTGGGGGAACGGGCCTGGGAGGGACAAGGGACACCCGGGGCTGGACGTGAAGATGAGGACGTGATCACCACCCTGGGGCGCCCCTCCCAATGCCCAGCCCGGCTCGTGGGGCCTCTTCTGGGGGCTCCCCTGCGCCCCGGGAAGAGACTCCAGCCCCAGCGTTCAGTGGGGTCAGCACCCAGAGCGCTGGTGGCAGTGAACGCACACTCAAACCGGGCCAAGTCTGCCTCCGGACTCACGGCCGTGCCCACACCCTGGCACTCCAGCCTTGCCCGAAGCCGGGCCTGTTTGTTGAACAGAGCACTAAAGTCCTTTGTCCTCAATAAACTCTGTGCCGCTTTCAGGCCCAGCGTCACTGCTCCAGAGTCTGGAGGAGGCTGGGCTGTGTGGGGGAGGAGGGGGGGTGAAAGGTCGTTTGCTCTGAAAGCGGGAGGGGTCGGAGCGTGCAGCAGAGGAGGCACCCCCACTCTGGTTCCCCCATTTTCCAGAAAGGCCAGTCCCTGCTGGTCTGGCGAGGGGGTCTTGCTGCTCAGTCAGCCTTGCCGGGCCCCCCAGCAGCAACCTTGCCCCACCTCCCGGTGGTGCCCGGGAGTCTAGGCCCGACTGGGCGGCCCACAGCCCAGGCACATTGTGACCCCAAGCATTTCCAAGAACTTTGCAGCAACGAACAAAGGCTGGGCTCCTCCTGACCGACAAGCTGGGCCCTGTTTTGCCCCAGACTCACCTGCCCGGCCTTGGGGACCCCAAAGTCTGGACTGTGTACTTGGGGCCCCATCTCCTGTTTATCCCCCACAGGACACCCCCTCCCCAGCCTGGCCGGGGAGGACCCGGAGTGCATCCCCTAAACCCACGTGACACCGCTGCCCTGACCCCTCCCACCGCCTCCTGATGGCAAATCCTTGTTTCCTGAGCACCTGCTCTGGGCGTGGAGAGAACAGAATATTCTCGCTGTCCTCCGGGGCACATGAGCAAATGGCAGAGAACAGGTGAGAAGTTCCACGACAGCCTCCTAAGCGGTACCTTCTCTATACCAGACCCTGTTCTAAGCAGGTCACGTGTACTCACTTGTGTTCGTCACGTGAGCTTTATAGCAACGTATGAAGTAGATAAATTCATGATCCTCATTGCAGCCAATGAGGGAAAGAAAAGCAAGGTCGAGAGAAGTCGAGTAACTTGCCGAGGACGTAAGCAGGAGGACTGGGATTTAAACCCGGGCACCTGTGCGCTTAGCCGCCATGCTGTGCTGCCTTCGATGCAAGGTGGGTGGGAAAGGGAGGGGCCAGGGACAGCTTCCCAGACCAGATGGTGGCAGAGTGGGCCTGAATCGCAGGTGCCATGTAAACACAGCACGGACACGCTGAAGCCCCAGTAGCAGGTCAAAAAGCAAGGCTCTGAAACAGGAGTTGGCAAACTTTTCCCATAAAGGGCCGGATGGTAAATATTTGAGGCTTTGCGGGCCATGTCTTTCCTGTCACAGCCACTCAGCACAGCCAGGGGAGCCCCAGAGCAGCCACAGAGGGTATGTGAGCAAGTGGGTGTGGCCGGGTGCCAATAAAACTTTATTAACAGACATCGGATGTCACGTGATTCTCACATGCACAACATATTATTCTTTCACATTTCTCAGTCATTTAAAATGGACGGCGTGCTTTTAGCTCGCAGGCTAGACCAAAGCAGGCCCCGGGGAAGGGATCGCGCCATGCGACAGGGTTTGCTGACCCCTGTCCTACAGGCTCGGAGAGGTGAGAGGCATGGAGGCTTCAGAGAAACAGTTATGCAGATGGCCTGGAGCCCAGGAGGCCCGGGAGTGAGGAGCAGGCCTGGCCGAGATTGGAGGGGACCCTGAGGACCCTCTGAGAGGATGAGTTACGGCAGCGGGGTCAGCCCCAGGCTCAGGCTCTAGGGCCACCAGGCTCTGGCTGTGAGACTCAGGCATCTGCACCTCTGAGCTTCAGTTGCTTCAGCTGTAAAAATGGGAACCTGGCTTTGACCTTGAAAGTCCCCGTGAAAGGGGTCACCTGGGGTGAGAGGTGGTCCTTATTAATTCGAGTGATTGTTTTGGTTATTCCCAAGATTTTAGGCAGGAACCTGCTCAGTTACGCGTTTTGGAACCAGCATCCCGGCGGCCGTGTGGAGAGTGGGTGGCATCCGCGTGAACGCCTGTGTGCCCGGCAGATCCCTCCTCCAGCCTCCTCCCTGCCGCCCTGAGCTGGGAAGAGCAGCCCGCATGGACAGCATCCAGGGCCCTCTGCTCTCCCACTGCTCGCTGGGCTCAGGCAATGGGGAGCCCAGCCTGATGAGGTGGGGAGAGGGTGTCGGCAAGCTGGCGGCCTTTCTTGGGAAAGCCACAGCAAGAGGCCGAGGAGGCTTGCCTCACGTGTTCTGGGGGCCACTCTCTACCCCTGGCCCACATCTTTGCAAAATCTTCTTCGTTTACCCTAACTCGAGTGCCACCTGGCTGATGGATTCAAAGAGAGTGAGGCTGGGAGTTCCCACTGTGGCTCAGTGGGTTATGAACCTGACTAGTACCCATAAGGATGTAGGTTCAATCCTTGGCCCAGCTCAGCGAGTTAAGGATCTGGGATTGCCGTGAGCTGCGGTGTGGGTTGCAGCCATGGCTTGGATCCTGAGTGGCAGTGGCTGTGGCTGTGGCGTAGGCCGGCAGCTAGAGCTCCAATTCGACCCCTAGCCTGGGAGCCTCCATAGGCTGCAGGTGCGGCCCTAAAAAGCAAAAGGAAAACAAAACATACAACAACAACAAAACACGACGACAAAGAGAAGTGAGACTGGTTAGGAGACAGTTGCTGTGATTTGGACAAAGAATAAAGCAGTAAAGTGGAACGACGGCAGTGAGTGGAGGGAGGAGCTGGGACAGCGACAGATTTAGGAGTTAAACAGGCCAGAGGAGGCGCATGCAGAAGAGGGGGACGTTCCCGGACAGACGTGCCGAGAGAGGATCCCCGGGACAGGGGCAGGTATTTAGAATGGAAGTGATGAGTTCGTGGAGGCGCCCGAAGGACATCCAGGGGGCCTAACGCACCGGTGCACCCCAGCCTTCCTGCGGTCCCGATTCTCTACTTGACCTTCAGTCATAACCCACTCAGTTCTCCCAGTTCAGCCACTACACTGGGAACGGCCTGGGAGGCCTCGGAGAGCCGTCCGTGCCTGAAGGGTTGCTGGATTTTTCCTTCCTTTCCCCCTGCAGGGGAAAGGCTGTCAGACGTGTGACCTTAGCCAGAGGAGGGCTGCGGGGTGCTGGGGACTCCAGGAGAGGACTGAGGGGGCTCCGTCCCTAGAGAGGCTGCGGGTTACATCAAGCCGGAGCAGGAGCTCCCTTCGTGTCTCAGTGGTTAACGAATCCGACTAGGAACCATGAGGTTGCAGGTTCGATCCCTGGCCTTGCTCAGTGGGTTAAGGATCCGGCGTTGCCGTGAGCTGTGGTGTAGGTTGCAGATGCGGCTTGGATCCTGCGTTGCTGTGGCTGTGGCGAAGACCGGCAGCTACAGCTCCTGTTAGACCCCTAGCCTGGGAACCTCCATATGCCATGGGTGCGGCTCTAGATAAAGGCAAAAAGACAAAAATAAAATAAAATAAAGCCAGAGCAGCCAGCCAGTGACTCTGGCAAGAGCTGCTTTTCCCCATCAGCCAGAGGTGCCGACCCCGGCCGGGAGTGAGTTGGCTTAAATCTTCCCTCTGACCCTCATCTCTTGGGGCTGGCAGGAGGCAGGGGGTCAGGTCCAGGCTTTCCTCTAGGGTGGGTCCTGGTGTTGGGGACAAAAGCCACATGGGGTGGGGGGATGGGGCTAATTCCTTCAAGCCTCTCTGGGGCCTCAACCCCTTCAGAGCTGAACTCTCTTCTGATTACATTGTCCTTCCAAAAACACACACTTGATTGAATATTTCTCAATTGAGTCACCGTTTGGTTTGCCTTCTCCCAGGAAATCAGACACATTCTGGTCTGGCCTCTCCCTCAGGCTGACCCTACTCAAGCTTCACCCTCTCCTGGGACTGACTTCCGGGCTTCTCTGCTCACTCTCACCCACAGAAGCCCGGCAGTTAGAGTCTTACCTGAACACTCGCCGCCTCTGCGGGGGTGGTGGTTTGCACAAGGCTTCGCTCCCTATGCCCACGACGAGTTACCACGTGGCTTTCCCCTGAGAGGCTGGCCTGCCCTCAGGCCCCCACCCCCACCACTTCGAGCCCCAGTCTTCGGGTCTGGTATCCATTAATGTCTAGTCAAGGCCTGATTCAGCCACGTTGCTTCACAGACAGCCCAGCAGGCGGACAGCTAATGCTGTGGGCAACCCTGACCCACTGCTGGTCTATGCAGCTCACAGGAACTGCTGTACGGACGGTAACCTTGAGACGGGGCCCACAGAACGGCCCCTCGCCCTGACTCACCAGATGATGGCTGAAACCTTGAAACACCCAAGGAAGCCTTTGTTCCCAGAGAGCCTTCCTGGCCCCGCCATCAGGCCTGGGACCTCTCCTGAGTGCAGCCCAGCCATGGATCTGGCAGTGGTCTATGCTCGGCGTCGGGTGTGGTCATCGGCTGAGCACCGCCATCTCCATCTTTCTTCCTGCTGAGGACTCAGACTTTCCAAGACGCCCCTTAGACGACCAGCCGGGGAACTGACACCCTACTGGGCATGGAGGAATTAAAGCGTAATTCCAGGGTTCCAGCTGTGGGGGTGGAAGATGGAACGTGATGACGTCATCCGTCCCGGAAGCTGGGGTGTCTTTACTTCCGCAGATTCATTTTCAGCTCAGACCCCATGCAAGAAGTGGGTCTGAATACTGCGCTCCCAAGGCCCCGTTCTAGACCCATTTTCCCAAGTGCCCTGAAGAGGGGGAGGAGTGTCGTAATTGCCTTTGGATAGGAAGACCCACTTCCTCCTGGGAGGCCCCCCCATAGACTCTCCGAGCCTCAGGGCCTCTGTGGCAGCAGCTCTGAAGAGCCTGCAGGGGTGGGAGGGCCCGGGAGGGCCCGGATCCCGCCGGATCCCGCTGTCCAGGGTGGGCCCAGCCCCAAGCAGCTCTGGGGCTTGTTCTGACCATGCACGGGACATTTTCAGAGGTCAGGAGCTCCAGGGGTCATTTGTACAGGAAGTCCTCAGGTCACATCAGATGTTCCATGTCACACACACACACACACCCATTTAACCCCTTTTCAGGAAGTCATCAGTCTCCCTGGCAGGGTGGGGGAGGGGCACAGTACTATGACCGTCGTGGCTCCAGCATCCAGCCACCTCCCCGGTCACTGCACCTGGCTAAAGCATGGGCTCTCTGCTCCGGACACCCAGGCTGGACTCTGCAGCAGCCCCCACCACAGCACAGCATGGAGGGAAGGCCTCTTTGGGAATGGGCATCACGAATCATCCGAAAATCACCAGGCTCCAGGGAAAAGCCCGGAGGGGGCGCCTGGCAACAGAGATGCCAAGACGCTGGTATGAGAGCCGGGAGTGGAAGCCATGTCATCACAGTCCCACGAGACATCCTTTGTTCAGGATGTGGAGGCACCCGGGAGAGACGGCCTCACCCTGTTCCCTCTCTGCCCCGCTGGGCTCTAAATCTTCCTGAGTCCCCAAGGCAGCCCCAGACCTGGGGACCCCACCGGGGAGACAGAACTCTTTGTCTCACAGACTGAAACTCCTCAGTCTAGTGCTGCCTTCTCCCGCTGCTCAAGCCCCCTCTCCGCTCCTACTTCCCTGAAGAGAATCTGCCTGTCAGAATCTCTCAGATTCTCCTCTCACAGCCTCAGCCCTCCCCTGGAAGCTCCTAGAAAATGCCAGAAGTTTCTAGAGTCACAGACAGAATGCCCTAGCATTGCAGGATCCAATCGAGTGAACACCTCCTCCTGGAAGTCTTCCCTGTGAGTGCTGATGGTTAGAGCACAGCTTCTGAGGAAGCCATGAAGAGCAGAGGCCGGGAGAGTACACTGAGGGCAGGGAGCGGGCGCCAAGAAAGAGAGAGGAGAAGCCCCACAGTCCATCCTGGGCTCCCGCTCCCCGGGAGGCTGGTTCTGTGAGTTTGAGGACCCCGCTCCTGAGGACCCCTCCTCCGGTGGCCGCCCTGGCCCAAGAGGGGCTGTGGGGAGAGGCAGTTGCAAAAGGAAGGCTACTCTGGGCAGGACAAAGGAAGCTTCCAGAAAGCCCAGGAGAAGCCCTTCCCCCGACAAAGGCACTGGGTGGGTGGGGGACACACACTGACTGCGCTGTCTCAGCTCCCGCCTGGGGGCACCCACAGAGCTGACTAAGCGGCACAGGAAGTCGTCCTCGACCACGGAGGGAGTGCTGGGAATCAGGGGTCAGGGCTGGCCCCTGACTCACTGGAACCAGTGTCATCACAGTCCCACGAGACCTCATGTCCTTGGAGGGTGGCCTGTTCTGACCGCCGCTGTGGCTGCTGCAGGGAGCTGCTCACAGAGAGCCAGCACCCTCACCAGCGCCACCCAGAGAGGCTGGGGTCCAGGACCCAGGCCTGTCGGCTGCCAAATCACTCCCCCCGCCTGGACTTTGGTTTCCTATCTTCTCATGTCTCTAGACTTTTCCCATGGGAAAATCCTACCACGTTCCAGGCCAGCCCGAGGACCCCTCCCTGACACCCCCCTGCCCTCGGCAGGCTTCTCCCTCCTTCCAGAAACCCTGAAAGACTTGGGGTCCAGCTCACACTCTGCTAAGTCCCCCGATGCATGTTTTCCCAGGAGGATCATGGGGTCCCTAAGGGCAGGGTACCTATTCCGGGCGGCGAGCCTGGGCTGGGTGTCTGGGGCTGCCCAGTGGTGGACGGATTCCTCAGCTCCAGCCCCTTTTGGTCTCCACCCTCCCGCCCCTCCCCACACCCCACTGGCCTCGGGGAGCTGGCCCACCCGCCCGCCCCGGCGAGAGCCACCGGATTTCCTGCCTGCAGGCTCAGCCCTGCTGCAGGAATGCAGGCAGTGGCCCAGCTTCTTGCAACCTGCACAAACCTGAGGACTGGTCTTAGCAACTGACCCGCCCAGGGAGCTCTCAACAGCTTCTTTCCATCCGGCCCCTGCTCCTTTCCCTTCAAGGAACTAACTGGTCTTCTGTGAGTCAGTAACTAGAGGCAGAGGGAGAGAGTGGCCGCATGTGACAGCTGCAGTCATGGAGGGAGGCGGGTTGATCCTGCTTCTCCGAGGGGAGGGGGCTGCTCCTCCACCAAAAGGAGGCCCCCAGTCACAATACAGGCTCAACCTACGTGCGTGGGTTCTAGACCCCACTCTGAGCAGCAAGAAGAACACTGCGCTGGGAGCGAGGAGACCCAGGAGTCTTGGTTCCCCCTCTGCCTGGCAAATCACTTCCTTTCCCTGAACCTCAGTTTCAAGGGTGCGGCCGCAAGAACCCTAGGGATCCTTGTAATTTTGTGACTTCCAGAAGTCCGTGCGCGAAGGAGAAGCGCTGAGGGGCAGACCTAAAGAAGCCCGTGCGGGGCACGTCCCAGACAGCACTGTCTGCCCCGCTGGTGAGGGAACCCGGGGGGGCCATGAGGATGCTTCTTTTAATTTTTTCCTTTTTTTTTAAAGGGCCACACCTGTAGCATATGGAAGTTCCCAGGCTAGGGGTCAAATTGGTGCTGCAGCTGCCGGCCTACACCACAGCCACAGCCACGCAGGATCCGAGTGGCATCTGCGACCCACACCACAGTTCTCAGTGACATCAGATCCTTAACCCAAACACGCGTCCTCATGGATTAGTTAGTCGGACTCTTAACTCGCTGAACCACAACGGAACCCTCCCATAAGGGAGATTTGAAGCCAGGCGGTTCTGGGTTCTGATCCCAGCCCTGCCTGTCACCTGCATGTTGTGAAACTTTCTGACCGTGTTTTACAGACGGGAGCCCACGGGGCGGAGAAACGTGCCCATAATCTAGGGCCGCCCCTGGGCTGCTGGCTTAAAGTTCTGCGTATTTTCCCTCCGTTCCTGGAGGACTTGCCCTAAAGGGTGGATGTTGGGAGAAGGCCGGGGAACTGGGAAGGGTGCTCGGCTTTCGAAGGCTGACGTGAAGGCAGCCACCTCTTATAGCCCAGCTGGCAAGACCAGACGGCCGGGTCTGGAGGTGGGGAGGCGGCCAGACGGACTGCATGGCCCCGGAGGGAAGCCCTGGAGGGGCGGCAGGGCTGCCTCCCGTGCAGGGGGCTGGGGCCCGCGGCTGCTCCCTTGCCTTTCATCTCCAGATGCCTGGGCCTCCCTCCCCACGTGGTGCCCAGAAGGATGAGGCCCGCCTCTCCCGGAAGCGCCCTCAGAACTGTCAGCAGCAGGGGGCTGCAGAATGGGCGACATCACCCACGGCCCTTGAAGCATGTGAGGTTTCCGCATCCATGGCACCCCCTCCCCACCCTCCAGCTCCTCCAATCCACTTCAGGGCTGTTTATGACCAGGGCTGGGGTGGCCCGTGGGTGGGGGCGGGGCAGGGAGGGTTCGGCAGCCCTGGGTGTGTGTGTGCAGACGGAGTCCCCTCCTCTGATCGCTGGAGGGTGTGCTCAGGGCCTGCTGGTCACCTCGAAAGGGCTGCGTCTCCTTGAGGAAAGCATCCTTCTCCCAGTTGCAGTCAAGGCCATGTCCCCCCTCCAAGCCGTGTGCCCACAGGGCCGGATCTGCCCGGAGAGGGCGCTGTTTCCCACGTGCACAGAGGCGCTCCGTGTGGCCCTGAGCCCCTGAGACTGTGCCTGGGAGTCACCCATCCCCGGGCAGAATTTGAGTGGGAAGGAGGGCGCTGAAGGTGCTCAGTTCACACACTGCCATCTCCCAGTGCCAGAACAGCCTTTTCCCAATTTCTGACCCACCTGGTTGGTGACCACTGGCACTTTCATCTGGAAACCCCATTGCTCTGCTAGTGGGCGTAGGTCCTTGGCTGCCTCTGCCCTGGCCCTCAACCATCTTGAGAAGCCAAAGAGAAATGCTGCCTAGGAGTTCCCATTGTAGCTCAGTGGATTAAGAACCCAACTAGGATCCATGAGGACTCGAGTTCGATCCCTGACCCCGCTCAGTGGGTTAAGGATCCAGCATTACCGTGAGCTGTGGTGCAGGTCCCGGATGTAGCTGCAGCTTGGATTTGACCCCTAGTCTGGGACCAGCCATATGCCTCAGGTGCAGCCCTAACAAAAAAGAAAGAGAGAGAAGGAAAGGAAGGAAGACAGTGGGGGACATGGCGGCCCGGAGATGGGGCGCTCAGCCTACGTCCTTCCTGCTCTCTCACCAGCCAACCCCTCATCCCCACACAGGACTCTTCGGGAAGACAGGAAGAGGGGGAAGACCCAGTCCCCTACCCGATGTGGCTCTGACACACTGTGACCTCGCCCAGCGGCTTCCATAGCCTCAGCACCCACATGGTCAGCGCTTCGGCTCAGGCAATGCCCAGGGGCCACGGGGCAGTGATCCCAGCACGTGACTTCTCTGCCCTCTTCCCTGGGTGCCCATTCTCCTCACCCAGGCCCGGGGAGCTAGCAAACCAGCAAACAAATGCATGGAGCGCCGGGTCTTCTCCCTGTCACTTCCAGTCCCCCCAGCCCCCTGTCCTGGCTCTCAGCCTGCGCGGGGGGCAGAGCCTAGGTGTTTCTCATTAAGGGTTTTATTGCAGGTTCTCAGGCGGAGCGGAGCGAGGCTGAGGGGCTGGCCCGGGGGCGGGGAGGGGGGGTGTCAGGTGACCGCCGGCCTGTCCTCTCCCCTCCCTGCCCCTTACCCTTGCTGGGAGGTGGCCCGAGGCTGAGCTCCAGTCTCCAAGCGTGTGGCCTTCCACCCTTCATGCCAGAGCACTCTTCTGAGGAGTTAATTATCCCGCGCCTGCTTTCCCGCCCCTTGCACGGCACTGCCCGCTGGCCAGGACCTGCGGGTCCCTGAGTGCACCTGACGCGAGCCCCAGCACCCCTCTTCAGCTCGGCCTGGCCTGCTCCTTTAACAATAACCTGTTCAGACCTTTCCCCCTCCAGGCCGCTTCTCGAACTCTCCAGGCTGGATCAGGTGCCCTTTGTCTCTAGAAGACTGCCTTGGACATCTGCTTCGTTCAGTACTGCCGGTCTATGCTGGCCATGACTCTGTGGGCTCTGTGGTGGCTCTGAGCCCAGAGCGCTCAGTGACTGTGTGGCCGGGATGAAAAATGTGGACGGGCAGGCTCAGGGCTCCAGGGAAGGGCGACTCCAGGGGCTCGAGTCTCTCTCTGGCTGTTTCCCAGCAGATTCCAGGGCCACCTTCTTGGCTAGCACGCTAGGAGAGTGGCAGGACAGGGACAGGGCACTGCTGGGGGAGGGGCACCCCCCGGCTCCTGAATCTGAGATTTGCCAGGTGTCACCCCCAGCCTGCCTTCTGGCGCAGAGGGGCACAGGGCTGGCAGGGACTGGGGCAGAAGGGAGCTGCCACCCCTGGTGTTTGTGTCCCCGTGACCATGGTTTCCTAGAGGGCAGGTGATGGTTATTGACTTTGGCACCAGCACGCATTTTGGGGCGGCCACCCCATCCTGTGCCTGGGAATAGCCCTGGCCCGGAAGAGCCTCCCGTATGCCCTGTCCAAGTGGTCCTTTGGGACCAGAATGTATGAAACAGGAAGCCCCAGGGTTCACGGCCGTGCTGTGGGCTTCCAAGTGAGGAAGACCTGGCTTTGCAACGTCAGCCTGGCCACTCAGGTAGCTGGATGAAGTCATGGCTTGGGGCCTCGGTTTCCTCATCTGTAAAATGGGGTGGTAGTGCCTGCCTCTCAGGGTTTTCATAAACGAAGAGTCATAGCCATTATTTATGGAGTGCTTACAGAGTGCCACAGCAAAAGGCAGTTTCTGGGATGCAGTTTACTCACACAGTCTTATTTAATCCCCCCACAGCCCCACAAGATAAGGTCTGTTAGCCTCATTTTACAGATAAACACCAACTGAGCTGGGCCCCGAGTGGGAAATCTTTTCCAATTCACCAGGTGCTCTATGCAGGCTGAGGACAAGCCTGCCCCAAACCAGGTGGGGCAGCCAGTCCCAGAAGTCCTGTCCCGCCCTCCGGCCCCACCCCCTCTCTTTAAGAGGGGCCTGTGGACCTCTTGAAATTAAGTTCTCACCGTGAGACAACAGGGGCCATGCCTTCTGGATCCTAAATTAGAATTTGTACCTGGACAAAGGAGGTATTCTGATTTATGATTCTAGAAATAAGGAAATCTTTATACCTGGAGAACATTTGCACTTCCCTCGTTGTGGGCGATAGCAAATAAAACGACCATAGCAGTACCATGGAATACTACTCAGCAATGAAAAAGGAGCAGCACTTGATACACACAACAGTTCAGGTGAAACTCAAATGCTGCCTCCTAAATGAAAGAAGCCAGACTCAGAAGGTTCCGCGCTGTAATATTCCTTTCATAGGACACCTGAAAAAGGCAAAACTGCTAGGACAGAAACAGACCAGTTGTTGCTGGGGCTGGGGAGGTGGTTGTGGGGCCTCCCCAGGGATGGGAAGGAGTTTTGGGGGTGCTGAGATTGCTCTAATTTTTATTTTGGCAGCACCAGCAGCAGAGAGAATTTCCCAGGCCAGGGACTGAACTCGTGCCACAGCAGTGACCCATGTCTGCAGCTGCACAACACTAGGTCCTTAACCTGCTGAGCCACCGGGGAACTCCTCTAAGACTGCCCTGTATCATAATTGTGATCGTGATGACATGAGTCTGGATTTGGAAGAGAACTGCCCAGCAATAAGAATGAATTATTGATTGTAAACCAATCGTACTTCAATTTTTAAAAACTGGATTTTGATTTTTTTAATTAAAGAAGGAATTACTGTACATTAAGTAGACCTTGATTTTTTTACAAAAAAAAAGATGAAATTACATTTCCTTGTCAGTCTCTTTTCCCACTCATTTTGACCCTAACATAAATGTGAATATTGACGAATTTCACTTGGTGGATATTCCCAAAGCACCCCCGCCCCCGGCCCGTGTGCCAGGCCAGGCCCTCTGCTCCGCGCGGAGAAGGGAGTGGGACCCAGAAGCCTCTCCTTCAGGAATTCCCCCCGCCCCTCCTCAGCCGTGTGGTCAGCCCGTGTCCCCCAACACCTCCTAACACACGTGCTCCGGCCAGGGCACCCCTGCTTCCCTTTGGGGGGGACTCTGGAGGGCTTCCGCCTAACACTGACCGATGTGGGTCAGTCGGTAACTATGTGCTGAAACACTGGAATTTCTGAGACGTTTCCATGGTTTATGGGACCATAATATTTGAAGTGGGAACCTGGGAACCGTCCTCAACGCCTCCCTGCTCGTCGTCACCCTGCCCGTCTCGTGCCCCACAGTCGGGGAGGGTGGGGGCGGGGGGCACAAACTACCAGGCGGGAGCTCAGGCCCAGCTGTGTGTCTTATCAGCCTGAGTCCTGGGTCGCAACTTTGGGGGAAGGGGAGGGCAGCTGGCCATGTTGGTTTTTTTTTTTTTCCACTGACCCAAAAATGCCCTGGACTCTTGTGCAAAAAAATCAGCCTTGGAGTTCCCATCGTGGCTCAGCTGTAACAAACCTGACTAGCATCCATGAGGACTCGGGTTCGATCCCTGGCCCTGCTCAGTGGGTTAAGGATCCGGCGTTGCCATGAGCTGTGGTGTAGGTTGCAGACGAGGCTAAGCTCTGGCCTGGCGGGGGGAACTTCCATATGCTGGGGGTGAGGCCCTAAAAATAACAATAATAATAATAATGACAAAAATAATAATAATAATATTTTGTTTTAATTAAAAAAAAAAACCAATCTCCTGGCTGGCCCTGTTGGTGTTGCTTCCGGTGTCTTCACAGCCCCTTCCCCAAGGCCCCTCCCCTGGCTCCAGGCCATGCGCCTCCCGCCCCGCCCCTCGCGCGGGCCTCCCAGCAGACCGGGCCCCCAGTCCCCTCACACCACAGCCAGAGGGACATTTTGGACACCAAACCTTGACAGGCTGATCTCTCTCAAGATCATTAGCGCACAAGGAACCCATGCCAACGCACAAGGAAAAGACAAGGGGCCCATAAGAAAAACGGCCAAAGAATATATGAAAAGGCAGTCCCCCTGTGGAAAAAAAAATGCAGATGGCAAAAACATATGAAAAGATGCCTAACCTCAGTTACAGTTAAATAAATGAAAATCAAAACAAGCTCGGGACACCGTCTCCATCCCCCACTCCGACGGAAAAAAGAAAATGGAACCATCTGATGACATGTGCAGTGATGGGGGGGGAGTGGGGCGTGGCCTCTGGGTCCCTCCCACTCAGTCTGGGTGTGGCGACAGGTGTGGCAAATTGGCAGAATTTTTGGAAGGTGACTGTAAAGAATGTCCCCTTCCATGCAGAAGCCACTGCTAGAAAGGTGCCCTCGGTGTGTCTTCCTAACGGTTCCCTGTGTCTGTACCACAGGATGCTGTGTGATGGCTGCCTGGGGATGTACCCGCGGCAAGGATTATAACAGCCGAAACCCGCCACAAAGAGGCCCACCCAGTGGGAAGGGACGAGTCAGTACCGCTCATCTGTTCCATCTGTACAACCGAGTGCTCCGCAAACAGGAAGGAAGTAGACGCAACGGGATCGGCAGCATCTTGGGAGGAGCTGGGACGCAGGTTCGATCCCCGGCCCGGCACAGTGGGTTAAGGAACCAACGTTGCCGCAGCTGCAGCTTAGGTCCTAACTGCGGCTCGATCGGATCCCTGGCCGGGGAACTCCATAGGCCGCAGGGCAGCTGAAAAAAGGAGAAAGTGGTAGGACTGCCTCCACATGCTGAAGGAAAACCAGGTCAGGAAAGGGAGCTGCAGATCGCAGCATATAGCGCCATCCCTTTTGTGTCTCTGAAAGCGTGGCTTCTCCTCACAAGTGTATGCATGGAAAATCTGTCCGGAAGCACAAGCCAAAAACCTGCTCAGTGAAACTGCCTTTGGCGAGAGGGACAGGTGGGAGAAGGGGGCTTTCACTTTTCATTGTGTCCTTTTCTGTTCCGCTTGGATTTCCAATTGTGGGCACAGAGTATTTTAATTTTTAAAATGTCATCAGCAAAGATCTGGGGAGTTGCGGGGGGCGGGGGACAGATTCGAGGCCAATTTGGTTTTCTTCTTTATACTTTCCTCTATCAAAAAGAATCCAAATCAATGTGTTTAAATGTTGCAAAACAAACAAAAACTTGTGCTGCCTCGGGGATAAAGTCCACGCTCCTGAACTCGCGCTGGGAGGTCCCGCGGCGCCAGAGGCTGCTTCCCCACTGTTCTCCTGACTCCTGGGTCTCCACCACAGCCAGCTCCACCCACCTTCCACACCCCAGAGCCCCTTGCCCTCTCTTGCCTCTGGGCCTCCGGCCACGCTTCTCCCTGGAACACTGGCTCCCCGTGATCGCCCCTAACCTTTGCTTCCCGGTCCTTCAGTCTGATGCCAGGTGCTGCCCCTCCTCCCCCGACGGGCAGCCTGGCCTCACCTCCATCACACCCAGACTCCCACTGCAAGGACGCGAACTTCCCACTGGTCAGCCTCCCTTGCTGCCTCACGACGGCCTTGAAGGTGAGGACAGGGCCTCGTTCACCAGTGGTGCCTGGGCACATAGTAGGTCTCCTAAATGTCTGCTGACTAAGCTGACAGGTGACCCCGGGGCGGGCGTGCGGAGAATGCACGAGCAGCTGGCACCCCCGCTGGGCCCTCAAGCAGGCCCGTCTGCGGAGCAGGGTTCCTGGCCCCCCCCCACCCCAGCCCCAGACGGCGGTGGGCCTGAGGGCCTGCAGAGGCAGTCTGGAGGGGCAGACAAAGCAACCCGCAGCAGCGCCGCCCGCTCGACTCCAAGGTGGCTTTTATTTCCTCTCCTGCGGGTGCCAAGTCCCTGAACAAATATTTTCCTGGAGTGAAGGAGCGGCTGAGCTCCCAGCCTTAAGTGCTGGAAACACCACTGGGTCGGGCAGGTTCCAGGAACAGGAGGAAGAGCAGGGGTCTGGCGGCAGCTGGGGGAGGAGGGGGTCCTGTGATCTGCCCCCACTGCCGGGCGGTGCCCACTCTCCTGGGCAGGAAGCGGCAGCCCTGCGAGGCTTTCACCCTGGGCCGCTCCGCCCTAAATCAGAATCCTCTGGGGTCCCGAAGACAATGTGGGCCGTGTGGGCCTCCCTCGTTTCTGCTGAAAAAGCTGCAGTGGGGTTTAGAGGAACTAATTAGAATCTCAGAAGCCCTTTTATAAGTTTGTTCCCCCCTCCCTTTAACTTTCTTATTGCGGAATAAAATACAGAGTACGCTCGTATGAAGAGTTTAACTTGATTTATTTACAGATCCGTACAGCCTTGTAATCACCACCGACATCAAGCCAGAGAACATTCCAGAGAACCTTTCAGAGGAGGGTCCTTCACGTCCCCGCCTCATCAATACCACTCCCCCGCCCCCAGCAGAGGTACCACGGGCCTCTACCACCGACGGGCTTTCCCTGTTCCTGAACCTGCATGATAAACGGAATCATGCAGCTTGGCTTCTGGTGCTTACTACACTGCCTGTGCTCTCATCTGTGCTGTCTGTGTGGCAGTAGCTTGTTCTTTTTTATTGGTAAATAGCATTCCATCGCAGGAACGAAGCATGATGTATTTATCCATTCTTCTGCTCGTGGACATTTGTGCTGTTTCCGTGTCTGGGCTGTGATGCATGAGGCTGCCGTGGCCATTCTCACCCACACCTTTTTGCAAACACGTGGTCTCCCTGTGGTGGTCCCCAGGCTAGGGCTTGAATCCGAGCTGCAGCTGCCAGCCTACACCACAGCCACAGCAACGCGGGATCCGAGCCACGCCTGCAGCCTACACCACAGCTCACGTCCATGCTGGATCCTTATCCCACTCAATGAGGCTAGGGATCGAACCCATCCTCTTGAATACCAGTGGGGTTTGTTACCGCTGAGCCACAATGGGAACTCCACCGTTAATAAACTTCTACGCTCAGCTTGATTTTCAGAGCAGGGCAGCAGCACCAGGTGGCCACAATGAGCCCCCAATGGCAGAGACCCCCATATCTGCACATTGAGCCCCCAGGCCATGCTTCAAGCTGGGCTTATAATGAAGCAGCCACCTGCAAGAAGCACCCCAGGTAGCAGGAAGTCAAGGTAGAAGCAGTCACCTGCAGTGATGGGGCGAGAGGTGCCAAGAGGCACCCAAAGTTACAGGGACACTAAGGACACAGTGCCTCTCCCTACAGGAGCTTTGAGCCAGGCTTGAAGGTGAGCAGGAGTTGGGGTAGCAGTGCTGAGGGCCTGGTTTGGGGGCACCCTCACACGCTCACACCCACACACAACAAGTGGGTGCAAAGCTGGCTCAAGGATTGGTCCTGGGGGATGGGGGGATGCGGCTGTTTAGGGAGAGGGAGGAAGCGAGCATGGCCAGGGGGGCACTGTTCCTGGGCCCAGGCAGAGCTGGCAGATCCCAAGCCCCTCTAGGCTCCCTGGCCTGGGGCCTCCTCCAGCTCCTGTGGCCTTCTCCCCAGCTCTGGGATTGCTGTCCCTTCTACCCCTTGGAGCTGATGATCAGACCCTACCCCTGACCGCCAACCCCAAGGACAACCTCCTCCCGGGTGCCTTTGCCCTCGGGCTCCATGTAAAAGTGTACCTGTGGGAGGGCAAGGTGACGCCCGGCGAGGTGGGGACGTGGTTCACAGGTCCTGCCAGTTTCCCTTCAGTCCTCAAACCAGCCTCTCGTCCCCACCCAGCTCTCCACTGTCCCTGGGCCCCCATCCCCCACCCCTCTACAGATCTAATCTTTCCCGCATCTGCTCCGAGGCTCCCCTGCAGCCCTCAGCAAGGTCACAAGGCAGCCTGACCACTGCTCTCTCACCACATTCCCGCCTCGTGCTTTCTCACACCTGTTTTACCCCACATCCAGCAGGAAGCCTCTGGAGTCCTTATTTTGGCTGAGGCTGTGCCTTCTGCCTGGAATGCCTCCCCCACACCCCAGTTTGAGAGGCTGATCTGAGTCTGTCCTTCAAGACCCAATTCAATTGCCACCTCTGGCCTCTCCCCCCACTGCCAGGCCAGGAGAGGTGCCCCGACTCCCCCAGCAGCCCATACCACGCTCGCTGTCGTTGAAACTGCCCTTGCTGTGTCCGTCTCCCCATGTCTGAGAGCAGGGCTGGTCTGCGCGTCTTTTCTCCCAAAGTGAAAACACAGAGCTCTCCAGAACAAAACCCAAGAGGCAAGCAAGGCAGAAAATGCAATTTCAAGCAGAAACTGGCTGCAAATCAAGAAGGCAACACAATCAGTTTGGGAGAAGATGTCTCATTAGTTTAGAAAATCACTTGAAAGAATTCAGTAGGAATGCAGTGACTCTCCCTTCCCCACTCAACACGCATATATGCGCGTGCGCGCACACACACACACACGCGCACACACACACACGCACACGCACACACACGCACACACACACACCTAGGCCACACTGGTGGGTGTGATCTGAAGGTGAGGGAAGAATGAAAGTGCTTGATTGCTCCATTCTCAGGGTGAGGAGGGAGGAAACTTGGGAAAGCAGAAAAGAGACGACAAGGGGGTCAAGGTCACGGGAATCGGAGCAGCAAGCTGACATTTGAGGATAGATGGGCGAGAGAAACTGGGACGACAGAGGAACTCAATGTTTAAACTCCTTCACGTTTTCATTTCTTCACTGTTCAAACACTCAGTAAAGCTTGTTTTCTGGCACCACCCTGTCCCGGGAGTGCCCCGAGGTGTGTGTGACTAGGGGGAGCGGAGCAGGAAGGCGAATGGGCAGAGTGAGAGTGGAGGGAGGGGTGTGGCTTAGCCCATTTGAATATGCCAGAAGCAGGTGTCCCAGGAGGCTGGTCCTGGAACCATGCAAATCCCACCCTGGGGGGACATTCTCCCCAATCCCACTGTCACCCAAGGTCACCTCTGTGGGGCTAGGCTGCCAGCATCCAAATCCCAGCTCCCCTGCTCACCAGCACGCAATCATGGGCACTTTCCTTCCATACTGCAGGTTTTGTCTGCCAAGTGGGGACAATTCATAGCAGTGTGTCTCCTGGACGGCTAAGGAGTTGTCCCTAGTGAATGAAATCACCCAGGTGCTGTGTCTAGCAGTGTCTGGCCCACTGTGAAATTATTCATATCTAGGCAGTCATTCTGCAACCGTGCCCTCAATATCCAGCCCAAGGACAGGCAGAAAATTTATCCTTGCTGTCTTTGGCCCTTGTTGACTGAATAAATGATCTGAGGACTTTGTGTTGGGGAGAGCAGAATTCACTCTGCAAAGCCAACGCTGAGCTGTAGTCCCTGCCTCACCAGCAGGTGCAGGGTACGGGAGCGATGGTGCCTCCAGCTCTGTGTTCCCAAGACACACCCAGGCTCTGGTGTCAGGAGCCGGTCTGCACCCAGGGCCCCACGCAGTGAGACCTGCCGTGGAAGGGCAGCTGAAAGGCCGGCTGGGGGTGAGCAGCCTGGGCGAGACTGAGAAAGGGGAGGGTGGCTAGATGCCCTTAGAGTACTAGGGTCCCTGTAGTCACTGCGTATTTTCAACCCCCCCAAACTTTTACTGCAGTTTCTCCCTAACGTGCAGACTTTTTTTAGAACTTTGGTACTAAAGTTTGCCAGTGAGTTTCCACGAGTTGCGCGACACTGAGCAAACAGAAGAGGAGGCAAACTTTGAGTCAGTGAGGAGCCTTGTGTCCTTGAGGAAGGGAATGATCTAGAAGTCCAGGCTGGGCAGGAGAGAATAAGGCAGAGGGCCCTGGGAGAAAGCAAGGTGAAGGCCCGACGCAGGGCTGGGAGGAAGGTGGCAGAGGCAGACACAGCCTCGCTTGCAGCGGAGGGGACCGGCGCTCGTCCGGCCGCGGCAGAGCCCGGAGCCAGGCTCCCCTCCAGGGGACAAGCAAGGACATTGCCAGGCCCAGAGGAGATTCAACCAGCACCACAGCCTGAATGACAAGTACCGTTTATTACAGTTCCACGAATGGGCCCAGCCACGGGCTGAGCGACGTCCCACGGACCAGCAGAGATGAGCACAGTCACAGACCCCTCCCCGACCCCCGAGTCACGTCCAGCCACACACTCTGGGCAGACGGTCCCCGTAAGGAACACAGGACACAGGTTCCCTTCGTTGGGCGGGGCGTCTCTCCGAGTCACAGACGGTCCCCTCTCAGAGCAGCCAACAGAACAGCTGGAACGTTGTCAAATTAAATACTCAAGCACAGGCGTTCCCGGGGGCCAGGGCTGGGGGCCCGGGCTGGGGGCCCCTGGTCCTCGCAGAGGTGTGACAAGAGGACCGTCCAAGGTGGCTGAGATGCAGGCCTTGGCTCCGGGCCTCCATGAGCCAGTGGCCTCAGGTCAAGCTGGACTGGGGCCGACACAGCTTCGTCGCCACTTAGGAGATGGTCCTTCAAATTTGGCAACACGGAAGTTTACATCGGGCCTTACATAAACTTGGCTGAACCTACCAATTTTAGCAAAGACAAAAAAACAAAGAAAGAAACAAACCAGAGGGACTCTGGCCCCAGACTCCCGCCCCACGAGAAAGATGAAGGCACAGAGCTTTTAGCCATGTTTCCCAATATCATTGGCATTCAGAGAAAAGGCTGGTCGCAGCCACCCAACCAGCACACGAAGAGGCAAAGGCAGTAGAGTTCACATGACTACTTTATATTAAAGTTTATTACATTTGGAAAATCTACTGTACAGGGAAAAACCCATTGGATTAAGTAGAGTTTTGCTAAAAGCAAAAGACTATCACTCTTTGGAACATTCCTGATTCCAGCCCGGGGTAGGGCCACAGGAGCTAATCAAAAGTGAACCTGGTCTTTCGTGGGGTAGCTCAGTGCCAGGGGTGCCCAAGGTCCCTCTCGTCACCTTCCAGGAGAAAGAGTCCCCCAGAGATGGCATCAAAGGGAGGGCACGTCTACAGGAGAGTCTCTGGGCACCCCTTCTCGTGTCCCACAGTCCTCTCCCCCCGACCCCCTGCCTGAGGGCCCAAGACTCAACCCTGACAAGGGCTCCTCAGCATCACAGCCGCCCAGGCCACAGCCCAGGCCCCAAGTTCACAGACACGGGCAGGACTGCTCAAAGAGGTGACCACCCACGGCCACCGGGATCAGCCAGCCCACCGGCGGGGCCACCCAACAGACACTCCATACCCTGTTGCACACGTGAGCGACAAACTCAGAGACAACACACCGACGAAGCCTATACGGTGGCTTCTGGATTTGGTTCTCCTAGTCAAAAACAAACAAAACGAAACGAAAACGAAAACAAAGAAGTCTTAACCCTGACGCTGTCTCCTGGCCGTAGATGAGGGAAGCGAGGTGGGGGATAAGCAAGTCAGCTCACTTAACTTACCTCGGAAGTAACAAAGTCTACTGGGCTACGAACACAGAAACTAGAGGAAACATGTGCAAAAACAAAGTTGACATCTATCTTAGACCTTCCCACAAAACAAGGAATTCTGACCTCCTCTCGGGCTGCGCAGCGGGAAGTGCCCCCGGGGGCCTGTTGGTCTCTACACCGAAGTGCTGCAGATGCGTCAGCCCTTGGCCCCAGTATCTTCCGGCCCCGCGGGCCAGCCGGGTCCAGAGCAGTGGGGTCCCCTGCCCTCCAGAGCTGGGCCGGGGTGGGGGCGCTGCTCCGCTGCGGGGACACCGAGTCAGTGTGGCGGGGTGCCAGGTGGAAAGGTCGAGAAAGCCCTTGTGCCCAAGTCTCCAGGCAGAAGTCAGAGAAGCAGAGGAGGGCCAGCGGGGCGCCCAGGGCTCTGCGGGCAGGGAGCCGCCGGCAGGGCCGGGAGCGTGGGGAGGTGGCAGGGGACGCAGGGTCTGCAGTTCTTCACAGAAGAGGCAAGTGGGGGCCTAGCGAGCGGCGGGGGCAGGGAGAAGCGGGCCCCGGTCAGGCGTAGAACTCCTCCTGCTTGCTGGGCTTCTGGTAGGCCCCGCCGTTGGCTTGCTTCGGCTCCTCCAGCGAGTAGCTGCCCTCGTCCTTCTTCTTCATCCGGTACAGCATGAAGCCCACCAGGCACACGGCCAAGATGAGCCCCACGAGGCCGCCGGCGATGACCCCTGCGGTGGCGGAGAGAACCGGCTGGCTCAGCCTCGTCCCGGCCGCTCCTTGGCTGCGGGGCTGCCCAGCCCACCCCCGAACCCCCGCCCCGAGGTGGCCTTGGCGGGCAGGCAGCCCCCCCGCTGGGGCCCAAGACAAGCCCCCACGCCCCCCCCCCCCAGCCCGAGGGAGAACTCACCTCCCAGCACCTCCTTCCGATCCAGGAGGCTCTGGGAGGCCCCCGTGGTCCCGTGATCCACCGGCGTCTCATTCCGCTGCTCCGGTTCCACGGCGGCGGCCCCGGCCGCGCTCTCCCCGGCCGTGCTCTCCTCGGCCGCGCTCTCCCCAGCGGTGTCAAAGGTGAAGTCCTGCGGGAGGGCAGGGGCGCGGCTGAAGCCACATCCGGTTCCATCCCCAGCCTCCCTGGTCGCCGCTGCCACCAGCTCGGACACACCCGAATCCAGACCCCCACCCCCACCCCCACGCCCTCCCGGGCTGCAAAGCCGGGTCCCTCTTGCCACATCACACTGGACCCTGGCGGGGCGGTGGCAGAGGGGTCCGGTCAAGTGATACAAAGCACGCGTTTTCAGGGGAAGATAAATAGGCTCATTTCAGCGTCAGGTGACACTGCGGGGGTTCTGTAAGATGAAACGAAACCCGACAGAACTTGCACACTCTGAGCAGAGGCGGAAGCTTAGGAAAACCTCTCTTCGGTGATCCTGAAGGACTCTGGTCTGGTATTTAGCCTGTCTTGCCCTGGGCTCAGCCCTGGGGACCCGGGGAGGGCGGGACCTTGGTACCCCATCCGCGTGGTGGGGACCACGACGCGCTCGCTGGCCCCGGGGGTAGGGTGTGCCAGCTGACCAGGCCAGCACTCCCACCCCAACGCGCTGTGCTCTGCCAGGCTCTAGGGGCCACCCCACGTCTCAGGACATGCAGGACGACAGCGGGCCAGCACTCACCGGCTCCCCAGAGCCCTCTTCTACGGGGAGCTGGGTGGAGGCTTCACCCGCAGCAGCCTTCCCGGTGGCGGCAGGACCCCCGTCCTCCACGCTGGGAGTGTGAGGGTCGGTGGGAACTGAGGGCTCACGGCCGAGGCCAGGAGGCGTGTCCCTGTGGGGGTGGGAGGTGGCAGGTCCCTGGGCCGTGGCGGCTCCAGCAGTGGATGCCCGCCGGGTGGCTGGGCGCTGCGTGGTCTCACTGGGTGGGCCGGAGTCCTCCTTCTCCTGGGCAGTGAGGCCAGGCTCCAAGTCCAGGAACGCCGCCCTTCCCTTCCCAGGCCGCTCTGCAGCCGGCAGGACAGAGGTGGAGGCAGAGGCGGCGACGGTATCTGGGCTGCTGGGCTCTGGAGCCGTGGGCGTGGCCGTCAGGAGCCCCATGTCCTTCCAGGTGGAGGGGGTATGCTGTGACAAAGTGACGTCTGGCAGAGCACCTGCAGGGCCAGAAGCAGAGCTTGTGGGGTGGGGGAGGCCCCAGAACATCAAGACCAGCCGCTCTAGGCTGTCCAGAAAGCCTGGGCAGCGACCCCTGGTTCTGACTCCCAGGCCAGCCCAGCAAACCTCTCCTACTGAGAGAAGCTGTGTTTCCAAGGAAGAGCTAACTAAGGCTAAACTCAGCTTGGGAAACTGGACCAGGAAATCTACCCTTTCCTGCTGCACGTGTGTGGGCACAGCCTAGTCTCTGGAGCACGAGGCACCAAGGGCATCTGAGAAGGAACCTTTCCCCGGACCGCTCAGGCCCGCTCCCTGGTGGAAGCATCCTCGAGGGCCTGAACGCCTTCTCTCAGCACACACACCTCTCTGGCCCCTCCATCTGCCCTCTCCCTAAAAATGCCCAGGCTTCCAATAATAAGGCCCGAGTCTTAGCTCCCAGCTCCCAGGCCCCTGCCTAGGCCGCCTTCCCCATGGATGCCCACAGCCCTCTTCTGAGATCTAGTTCAAGAGCAACTCCTCTGGGGAGTGGGTAAAGAAGATGTGGTACACATACACAGTGGAATATTACTCAGCCATAGAAAGGAATGAAATAATGGCATTTGCAGCAAACAATGGATGGACCTAGAAATTAACGTGCTAAGCAAAGTTAGTCAGACTGTGAGACAGAAACGTCATAGGCTATCATTTATATGTGGAATCTAAAAAAAGGGATACAATGAACGTCTTTGCAGAACAGATAATGACTCACAGGCTTTGAAAAACCTATGGTTACCAAAGGAGACAGGTTGCGAGGGGGAGGATGGGCTGGAGGGAGGGATGGAAATGCTGTAAAACCGGGCTGTGATGATTGTTGTACAACTATAAATATAATAAAATTCATTGAGTTAAAAGCCAAATAGAAGTAAAAAGCTGAGCTATTTAATACAAAAAAAGGAGCACCTCCTTTGGAAGGCCTCCTTGAGCACCTCCAGCTCAAGGATTTCATTCCCCCAGGGAAACGGGAAATGGGGACAATAAGGAACATTCCGTGAGGATCTATACCCCATCAGGCTCTGTGCAGCCTAACAGCTCTCAGCAACCTTATGAAGTCAAGATATTACTCCCATTGTGCAGATGAGAAAGTAAAGGTTTGGAGAAGCCAACTAACCGTCCAAAGGTTGCTCTGTCAGTTAGAAAGGAGCCTCGGGCCCAGCTCTTTCTGTGGCAGGCAGACCCTGGGGCCTCTCAGATGGAACCCACAAAACCCCCTCTCCCACCCACACGTTTTCTCCTTGGCGGCGTGGACCCCATTCTCCTCCCTAGCGGTGCTCTTCAGGCCCAGCTAGCGGGCCGCCTGGCCGCCGCCTCTGGCCCATGGCCTGCTGCCCACTCACCTGCGCCCGAGCCAGAGAAGTTGTCGGAGTCATCCCCAGAGCCATCCTGATCTTCCGGAGGCACGTTTGTGGCCACGATTTGCTGGAAAGCGATCGGAAAAGGATATGAGTGGAGCCTTGGCTGGGCCAGGCTATTCTGGGGTCCCTGTCCTAGAGAATTGATTAAATCATGCCTGCCCGCCCACACCAAACACACATACACACACACACACACACAGCACAGGAAAGAGGCCCTTGGGTGTGGCTCAGGACCCTCAGCTCTGGGCAGCCCTTTGGTCCTCCCCAAGGCTATGATGATGCAGCCTGGGTGCTGGGGCGCAGAAACACACAAAGAGGGGGCAGGGCCCTTGCCCCATGCGCCCCAGACCTCAGAGGAGCAGACAGGTGACACCATCACTGGGAACACAGGCTGTGGCCCCCATGGGACCAGAGCCCACCCTACACGGAGAATCAGGTCCTGGGGCCACAGGTCGGGGAACTTCAGGGTCCAAGAGTGGGGCTTTCAAGTGCCCCCAGGGACAGTGTCACAACCACCTGGCTCTAGAGAGGCCTACTCCAAGCCTGCCAAGGGCCAGCTGGGTGTGGACACTGAGGGCCCTGCGGGGGGAGGGCAGGAGGGGACGGGCACGGGGGGAGTTGTCTGGACTGAGGTCTACCTGCCCGCGCAGGACAGCCCCAAGCCTGGCCATGATGCTCCTTCCCACACTTAGCCAGTGTTCTCATCCACAGGAAAAACGGGGTCCAGACCCACTTGGGGAAGGAAGGACAGGGTGCCCAGCAGCCGGGGAATAGATGAGGCTGATCTAGAACGGGTCCTGCACCAGGAAGGCGCCGACAGATGGGCTGGGAGTCTGGGAGTCTGGGATGGGCCCTGGGTGCAAACAGCCACCCCAGGAATGCTGCCTGCCTGGCCTGGCCCAAGAGGGTGCAGGTGCCAGAATGCAGACATCTCCCCAGGCCCCAAGGCAGGGGCTGTGCCAACAGGGCCAGGGAGTGGGGCCAGGCGGAGGCAGGACACACCACACGCGGCTGAGCGGGCCTGTGCAGAAATCGGTGGCGGGGGACCCACCCAGCCCCTAACAGTGGCTGCAGGACAGCAGATGGGGAAGGGAGGACCCGGCAGCCAGGTGGCAGGAAGAGTAGCCACAAGTATCCTGTTCGGCAACGGGATTTCACCCAGTGACCCTGTGTGGCTGTCCCAGGGGCCAGAACAAGGAACGGATAAGGAAGCAGAGCAGCTCAGTTCAGAGCACACAGGCTTTGCAAACCCCTGACCCCCTGACCACTTCCTGGCTATGTGGCCTTGTGGACCTCCTTAGACCTCTTACAGCCTCAGTCTTCCCAACTGTGAAATGGGGGCAGCAGCGACATCTACATCCTAGGATCACGGCAAAAGTTCAGTGAGTTAAGCACAAAAAGAACCTAACAGCCTGGCTCGCAGAGAAGCGCCCACCAACAGCGGCAGCCGCTCCGGACTCCGGCAGCAAGAGCCACTCAGCCCGGGGAAGAGGATTCCAGGCGGTCTAGGAAGAGGCGGCACGGAGCTGGGTAAAGCTGCAGAAGAAGAGGGGGCAGGAGGGAGCCAGTCCACGGGCGGGCGGCTCTGTGCAGACTCGTCAGAGGGCAGGGCCTGCCCAAGGCTGGGCTCCGGGGAGCAACCTCCTCAGCCCAGGAGGCCTCGCCACGTCCCGGCCACAGGCCTGAGGGGAGCACAGCAGCGGGGGCGCAGACAAGACGCTTCGCCTCCTGAGGCTGCCTGAGGCACAGCTGGACCGGGTGGAGGCCCCGGCCAGGGGCCCAGGTCACAGGGACGCTTCGGACACGTGTAGAAACCGTGAGGCTAGAAATACCACCGAGCTTCCTCTGAAAGCACAAAACCCAAGCTGGCTCTCCTCCCCCTCCACCGTCCCCTGGTCCCCACGCAAAAGGTATTGGTCCAAGCAGGGCCCGTCTGAGCTGCCATGGCCCGGCCACACCGCAGTCACAGTCCCTGCCCTCCACCTGGCGCCCCAGGCCACATCCTGTCCTTAGTGTCCCCAGGTGGGGCTTCAAACACCTGTCCTGGCTCCGCGGAGCTTCACAGCTGCCCCTCGCCTCCCTTGAAGACTGTCCCCTTCAGTAGCGAAGGGCCCCGCGCCCCAGGCAGGTGTAAAGTGGGCGCCCTACTCAAACGTACTCCCGCCCCAGGCCCACGGCAGAGGCTCCCAACAGGGCAGCTTAAGAGGGGGGCGAGCATTCGGGGGACCCCACCTGCCCATACTCACCGAGGCCCCCCCCTTCCCTTCACCCAGTGCCCTCACAGCCCTGGAGGGCGGCCCTAGGGAGCCACGCTCCAATGCCCGGCCTCGGAGAGAGAGCTGGACCTGGAGCAGCGGGCAGGGCTGCAGCCACGCCGGCCTCGGCCACACTGTGGGGTAGAAGCCACGGTCACCGGGGCCAGGCCTTCTCTCAGAGGTAGGGGGGACTGAGGCCCGCAGAGGACGCCAGGCACCGGGAGCCCGTCAACCTTGAGGCACCGCCCCAGAAGCATCACCCGGGAGGCCCAACCTCTCGCCCACACAGAGAGGCCCCAGCAGGTGGGCTGTTGCCCAAGAGAAGGGCTTCTCGCAAGACTAGCTAAGACTTTGGATCTGCCCAGTCCCTAGAAACAATTTGTTCCCTCAGCTCTGCTGGCCTTATCCCTCTGCGATCTTGTTTATACAACAAGCTCTTAAGCAAACACTTTCTCCCCTGAAACCAGCTCCCAAGCCTCAGGGCGGCCTCTCCCCTTTGGGGAGACCTCCCAAATCTCCACTTGAACCTCCTGGGACAGCCGCAGCTCCCTGGGGATGAAACGCGCAGAAACTGCTGAGGCTGAACTTGGATCACCAGGTGCCTGCTGACGCTGGCGTCTGGGGGTGAGACTTCCAGTTTCACTTAGCAGACCTGCTGGGCCGGGACCCGAGGTCAGCTGCCTCCGGGGCCACGTGCGGGGCTCCCCTCCGCGCAGCCTCTGACACCATCCTGAGACGGCTCGGCCACAGCTCAGGGATGCCCCGCTTGGGACGCACCCCAAGCAGCCTGGGGAGATACAGGCAAGCTAGCCATACCTCTAATAGGGCCTCTTTTTTTAATTTATTTTTTATTTTTTTTAGGGCCGCACCCGCTGCCTGTGGAAGTTCCCAGGCTCGGGGTTGAATTGGCACTGCAGCCGCCGTCCTACCTCACAGCCACAGCAACGCCAGATCCCAGCCAAATCTGCTCGAGGCAACGGCGGGTCCTTAACCCACGGAGTGGGGTCAGGGATTGAACCCGCATCCTCATGGATACCAGTCGGGTTTGTTCCACTGAGCCTCAGTGCGAACTCCTAATGGGGTCTTCTAAGGCCCAGGAAAATCCGTTTTCCTTACAATAAATCAAAGACCTTACGGGTAGGGCTAGACAGCCACACGTTCGGTTTGCTCAAGGCCAGGGCCAGTCGGGTTCTCCCCATCCGCCCCGTGGACCCCGGACTCGCACACGGCCTGGAAGGCCAAAGCCAGGTCTGATTCTGGCAGGGGTGGGAGTCAGGGTTGTGGGGCAGACGCACGCAGGGAACATGGGGACAGCCAGCCCATCTCATCTCGGCCACCCTGGTCTCCAGGCCACACCCGGGACTGCGGGGAGGACCCTGAAAGGGGACCTGAGGTCAGGGGTCAGGGGAGCAGAAAGAGAGTGGAAGGAGAAAGGGATTCTCTGACATCAAAAACATTTTCCGGGAGTTCCCTTCGTGGCTCAGTGGTTAACGAATCCGACTAGGAACAATGAGGTTGTGGGTTCAATCCCTGGCCTTGCTCAGTGGGTTAAGGATCCGGCGCTGCCGTGAGCTGTGGTGTAGGTTGCAGATGCGGCTCGGATCCTGCGTTGCTGTGGCTGTGGCGAAGGCCGGCAGCTACAGCTCCTGTTAGACCCCTAGCCTGGGAACCTCCATATGCCGCGGGTGCGGCTCTAGATAAAAAAAAAAAAAAGGGGGCAAAAGACAAAAAAAAAAAAAGCATTTTCCATCCCTTTCGTCCCACCACCCTTAGATTGGAGGCAAGGCTGAGGCCAGCTTCTCCCAGGGATAAGGGGGAGGGCCTTGCCCAAGGCCGCCAGCACTGCAGTGTCCACAGACTAGCAGGCAGCTTGCCCCCTCACCTGCCATCTCGCTCCCTCTCCCCTGCCCCAAAGGACCACCTTCCTTCAAGGCCCGTTTCTCTTAAGGGAAACCTGCGTAATTCTCAACGCACCGCAGGCGCCAGGAGCCGTGGGATTAGCATGGCGTCCTCACGGAGCAAGAGTTCCTGACCCCTGCCTGGCAGATGAGGGGACCGAGCTTCACAGGTGGAGATGGGGCGGCATGGACAAGCCAGGGTCAAGGCTACCGGGGACGGAGGCTCTTCGTCACTGGGCTGTCAGCCATTCGCAAGAGCACGTCCGGGGTCTGCGGGCAGAGGGCTGGCAGAGAAGCTTCAAGAAGGCAGCCTCAAGCCCACTCCCGCCAGCTCTCATACCGCGCTGGCCCAAGGAGGGCCATCTCCGTCAGAACAGATGCCTTGCCCTGGCTGGCCGAGGGGGCCTGGGGCTGTGCTGCGATAGCCCTCCAGGACACCCTGGGCAGGAAAGTCCCTTGCGCGGGCCACAAGTCAGGATGCCAAGTGGGCATCTCCGAGATGCTTAGGTGAGGGGCTTCTAACTCCAGGCTGACTGGAGAGCTTGCCCGTCTGGCCCCTGACCCCGGCGATCCCATCAACCCATAGCCACCAGCTCCAAAGAACTGTGGTTTCCACCGCACACCCTGAATCACTAACGTGGGTCACCCACTGCTTGACTTGAGTGATGGATACACACAAATCCTTTAAAAGCATTTCTGAGGTCACAGGCCCGAAGAACAACCTCACGCAAGGTCAGACTTTATATTAAAGAGGGTGTTCAACTTCCAAACTCAGGGGACCAGCATCAAGGCGTCTTGGGGAGAAGGAAGGGTAGGAGAAGGTCTGGTCTTGGCCCTGCTGAGCGCCCAGGGTACCAGCACCCACTCCAGGAAGCTTCCAGAAGGGCAAGCGGCATGGGCTGGGGTACAGAGTGTCACCCTACTGGGGACTCTAGGACTGGGCAGCGAAGCCTCCAGCCAGACCCCGGAGAGGTCAGGACAACACTCAGCCACGAGTCACAACCTCGGCAATGCTGGGGCCTCGGTGTTGGGGCAGCATCCGCAGCAGAGTGGGAAAGCGAGGTGTAGGTATCTTCAGGTATCCGCTGCTTGTCACGCCAGGTGTGGGCACAGAAGCCCTGACTGCCATGGTGGGAGCCCAGTCCCTGAATCCACTAGGCCGACTACTCACTCTGGAAGCAAGGATGAAGAATTGCCCCCTGGGAGTTCCCTGGTGGCTCAGTAGGTTAAGGAGCCGGCATTGTCACTGCTGTGGCACAAGTCCAGTCGCGGGCCTGGGCACTTCTGAATGCCGCAGGCTCAGGCAAAAAGAACAAAGGACTGCCCCTTGTCACAGAGCCTAGGTCACAGCCTTCCCCAAGTGGCCAGGCTTGGTGCCCGTGTCAGGGCTGAAGACGGGGGGGGGGGGGGGGGGCCAACGTGTTCCTGGAGCCCAGGCTGAGGATGAAAAGGCAGGTGGGCCTCACAGTCATACCAGGATAAACACCCCTCGTTCCCAGACCATCAAAATCCCACAGTGTACCAGGTGACCTGAGGAGGTTTAAATGAGATTCATGGTTTTTCTTTTTCTTTTGCTTTTTAGGGCCACACCATGGCATATGGAGGTTCCCAGGCTAGGGGTTGAATCGGAGCTACAGCAGCCAGCCTTCACCACAGCCACAGCAACGAGGGATCTGAGCCGCATCTGTGACCTACACCGCAGCACATGGCAACGCCGGATCCTTAACCCACTGAGCAAGGCCAGGGATTAAACCCGCAACCTCATGGTTCCTAGTCGGATTCGTTTCCGCTGCACCATGATGGGAACTCCAGATTCACCATTTTTCAGAATCTTTTTTTATCCTTTTTATCTTCTCCCCAAGACCCCTTTCTTGGTCAAATCTATGGCTCTAAGGGGGAAGAGCTGAGTCCCCCACATTCAGACTTCACAACTTTCGGGGACTGAGGCGTCTAAGCTATGGAACCCCAACATCACACAGACTCACGTATCAGGATGTCAAATGAGCCAAAGGTCATATTCACACCATCACCAGAATCCGGGCTGGGGTTGAGGTGGGGGTGCAGGCTCTCTGCTCTGGGGTCCCCAAGAATCACCAGGGGACCCATGGAGATGAAGGCTTCTGAGCTCCATCCCCGAGGCTGATTCAGTGGGTCCAGGACCCCTGGCCTCTGCATGTTGCGAGGTCCCAGCTGCTGCAGGCAGCCTGCAGACCACACGTGCAGAACAACAGTCTGGACAGAAAGAAGTCTCACTCCGAGTGGCCTGGGGGCTAAGACGAGCGGGGGCAGGAGCCCCCACACACACTCAGGTCCAGCAGGATCTCCCAAGATCCTGAGATCTGCCCCCCTGAAGACACTTCTCGGAGGGACGGGACCCCACCGGGGCCTTGGCGCAGCATCAGCATTTCCGGCCTGACAGGCACAGCGATTTATCAGCTCACCAGGAACCGAGTCAAGCTGGGGCCTGCAGAGGGGTGATGGGTTCGGCTCACGGCGGGAGGGACCTGGAAATGGGCTGCCAGGAGTGAGGGGCTTCTTGGGCCCTCACCCCGAGAACGTGCGTCCGTGAGGGGTCCCAGGGCCTCCAAGGAGGAGCACGTCCCAGGGGACTCCCCGGCATGCATCCCTTCCCCCCAGCACACACACACAAACACAAAACCCCACCGCAGCTGTCCCCACCCTGCCACTCGGGGACAGGCCTCACCCTCTGAGGGAGCCCAGGGCAGGGCCGAGGTGCAGGCGCCACCTTGGTTTAAAGACCCCCCCCTCGTGCAGCCCTTTGAGAAGTGAAATCTGAGGTCAAGGTCAGAGAGCCCTTCTCCGTTGGAGTATCCCAGGGGCCAGGGCTGTGTGGAGGGAGGGGGGATCCCGGCAGCCAGTGCCAGCCCTGATGCCCAAGCCGGGCCAGAGCTGCCACCAGCACCGCCGAATCCACCCCTCTGGGGAGCTGTGCCCGCCTCACGGCCCGCGTGCCGAGACTCGCCCTAGGACAGCCCAGCTGAGGGCTGGGTGTGGGGCCTGGAGCTGGAAGACCTGTTCCTCTGCTTTCCCCCACCTGCCAGCAGGATTCCACTCGGGCTGTGGGCAAGGCCGCCCGGCCCGGCCCCGCCAGCCTCTGTGGCTGATGCCAGACAAGGGGTGCCCAGGGGAAAGTGACCGGACCCGCTACCGGGAAACCTGGGTTATAGCCTGGGCTGGACTCCCAACCCACCAAGTGACCTTAGAAGACACCTCGCCTCGGTTGGTACTTCTGCACAACGGGCTTAGCCGAGAGGCGGCAAGAGGGCTCTAAGTCCCAAGTCTGGGGACCCAAGGCCCATCCTGGGGGGGGGGCAGCCGGACACAGTGGCATAGCAGGCTGCCTGCCTGAGGGGCGGCACACCACCAGCGGGGGAGGGAAGGGGGGGGGGCCTCGACAGCAGGTGGGGGGAGGGGCCCTTGATCACAGCAACCTGGCGTCATGGCTTTTTGCTTCCCAAGGGGATCACGGCCTAAGGATCCCGGAGATGCCCCAAATCAAAGTGACTCCGGGGATGACAACTGTCAACCCACAGGGACAGAGGGAGCGGCCACGCCCCCAGCACCTTGCTCCTCCCCCAACAAGACAGCTGAGGCCTGAAAGGCAAGATCCCCCTCCCCCGTCAGCCCCCACGAGGGCACCTCAAACCGCTCTCTAGCCGATTAATCCCCAGACTCCGCCTGGCTCGGGGGCCCCACACCTTTGGCACATGGGCTTCTAGAGACGTCCCCACCACCACCACCACCACCCCTACTCTGGCTAAATAAAGTGCCCTCGAGTTTCAAGGGGGCAGAAACTTGCAGCTTTTGACGCACCTGCAGCCAGTTGGGGCTCCAGCTGTGTGGATGTGTGGGGGGTGCACATTAGCACCCAGAGCTCTCCTATCAGTGTCCCTGCAGGTGCAGAGTCCCCTTGTTAGGATAAAATTGCCTCTGGGGAGGCTAAGAGGGTGCTAGTCACTCACACTAGAGCATAAGTCAGCTCCAGGGAGGAGGCGCAGTTCTGGAACCGTGGCACTGGGGGTGAGAAAGAGCTTTGCAAGATGGGAAAAGATTGCAAAGAGGAGGCTGGGAGATGCCAGGAGCAAACTTTTTAACCTGTGTCAGAATGTGGTTGCCAGCCAACTCCATGCCCAAGAAAGAATGACAGAGTTCCCTTTACTCCTGCTTAAGCCACAGATGTCCGTGGCTTCTCCTCCCACGTACAGACTAATAATGGGCGAGTCTGGGAACCTGCCTCTGAGATAAAGTACAATTCAGACCAAGCAGGCACTGAGGCTGCTGGGAACCCAGAGACACAGGAAGGGCAGAGTGTCCTTGAAGGGGGTCCCACGGCAGAGTGGAGCCAGTACCTTCCCGCCTGAGTGATGAAGGCAGAATTTTCTGGGAAAGCCAGGTCTGACCAGGCTGGGCCTGTTCCCCAGATCACTGGTGCGACCCCAGCCCGATCGGAAGCAAAGCAGCCTGGGCCCCTGCACAGTCCGCCTGCCCTCCCCCGGGGCCTCTTGATGGCTGGAAGGTCCGCACAGCTTCAGACGCCTGGCACCGAGTTCCCAGGCCCTGGCAGCAGGTGCGAATGGCAGGTGCTAAGGCGGGTAAAAGATCTACGGATGCAGCCACAGTCTTAGAGGCTCAGAGTTACCCCAGAAAGGGGAAGAAGCCGTAACACTTGGCTCAGGGCTCAGGACAGTCATGGAGTGGAAGGAAGAACCCAAGAATCTGCCCTGGGCTGGGGCGGGGGGGGGGGTCACTTGAAAAACAGAAAAGTCTGAATTAGGCCTTGGGGGGAAAAACAGCTTATATTTCTTGAGTACTCTGTGCCAGGTTCACATCTAGGCACTTTGTCTGAATGAATGAATTCACATCTCATGATAACCATAGATTCTAGTCCGATACCCATCTTCCAGATGAGGAAACTGAGGCAAAGGAGACAAGGCATCTTCACACAGCCCCTGGAGCGCTCAGAGAGGGGGTCGGAGGCCAGGCCGTCTTGCCCCAGCAGCCGTGCTCACCGCCCGTCACAGGGAAGACCATGGGCTCTCTGACCCTCAGGAAGAACGCAGGCATCGGGTGCCCCGGAAGTGGCACAGGGAATGGCACAGAAGGAAGAAGGACCCTCGGGTGGGGCTCTCCCCTTCCCCCCGCAGCCTGCCCGGCTCCTCCCCCCGGGCCCCCCTCAGTCTGCAGGTCTGGGCACAGGCTACTGTCCCCCACGGCCGGGGTCCCCTGCTCCACGGCCGGAGACCCCACCCAGGTGCCCTGGTGTCTGGGTTCACGGGGCCTCCTCCTCCCGGTGCCGCCAGCGCCGCCCACACGTCCTCGGGGCAGGAGCCAGCCAGCCCCTGGCAGAGGCTCCCGCAGAGGCGAGCAGAGTCTGGCCTGCCAGTGAAGGCTCATATTTCTGAGAAGGGGCGAAAGCCGTGTTTGCAGGCCCCGCTACCTCCGCACGCTGGGGTAAGGCCGGCTGGCCATGCTCAGGGTGACAACTCCACACTGGGGCCAGGTCAGACTGTCCGCCTGCCCCCTAGTCACGGCCACGGGGGGCTCTCCCCGGGGGGCCTCCCTAAGCAACATCAGCCCCAAGGCTGTCCCGGACCTGCTCCTCTGAGTCCAAACAAGGAAGATGCTGCCAGTCACACCACGTATGTTATTTTTCAGCATCCTTTCAAAAGCTCTTCGAAGCAGGACTTAAAAATCCCAGTTTACATGGGAGAAAACTGCGGCTTCGAGGGAGGTAAGAAACACGCCCAAGTTGCTGCAGGGAGAAACGGTGGAGCCTGGTAACGGCCTGGGGTGGCCGACCCCGTGTCCCGTGCTCTTCCAACCTCCACCCAAAACCTCTCCCTGCGCCAGGCTCCGGTGAGACTCACCAAGAGAGCCTGGCCGGCCAGCCAGGGTCCCGCCTCGCCTGCCCGGCCCCGAGGCTTCAGGACCCCCGACGGGGCCCCGGAGGTGGGCAGCCTCAGAGGAGAGGGGGAGCGGGGCGTCCCCCTGGACGGGGGTCTGCGGGAGGGAGCCGGCTCCACAGGAGGGTGGAAGGGGAGGGGCGAGGCCGGGGCTCTGCTCCTCACGCAGCTCCCAGAACCCGGGTGGCCTCGGCCGCTGCTTCAGGCACCACGAGGGCCTCGGGGCTGCTTCCCGCCTGGACCTTCCCCGGACTTTACAACAACCAGGGCTGCCTCGGGGAAGCTCCGCACGGAGGCTCACCCCGTGGACCCCGGCGCCCCCTTCCCCAGGGTCTGTGGGGGGAGGCAGGGGGACAGCCTGAGGACCCCAGCCCAGTCCAGTTGGGCCTGTTCTCCCGGCCTGGAGGTCCCGCGGCCCAGCCTCACCCCACGCCCCAGCCCGGAGGAGCACGTTCGCCAGGGACGGTGGCACCGCACCTGAGTTTTCTCCAGGCTTCTACCCGTCTCAGGGGTTCCAGAAACACCCTGCAGCTCGGGGCCCTGTGAGCCCACACCTGGCTACATGTCCCTCTGGGGCACTCCCCGGAGATGGGACTCCAAGGCCCTGGATGTGTCGTGGGCGCAGCGATGCCAAGAGCCAGCGCTGACAATGCTGCGCCCCTTCCACGGGACGGCCGCGGTCAAGTCCCCAACCAGGTCAGACCATCGGGGCATCAAGTGTGGCACAGAAAGTGCAGTGCACGTCCTCACGTCCCCCTGAGGCCTCTGCTAGGAGCTGCGCGCACAAGCCACCTGGGCCTCCAGAAGTTCCCTTCCACCCCAGCCCACACCCGGGACAGGGCCCCGGAACCTTGGCTCCTCAGCCCACTGGGTGGCAGAAGGTCCCCCCAACAAGGGCCAGCGTGGAAGGTCCAGGGAGTCCAAGCGGGAAAGACTGTGACTTCAGTGTCACGTGGTGGGACAGGGACACCAAGAGCTCTGAAGACCAGCAGAGCCCAAGAGGGGTCCTGTGCTCCCATCGGGGGGGCTGCCTTCCCTGACACAGAAACACCCTGCCTTAAAGCCTCTCGATCTGAAACTGCTGTATTGTGGGACTCAGGGACCAGCCCTTTCTCAGGCTGGACGAGCTTTGGTTGTCGCTGCCCCTCTGGCCTGTCTGCACTGAGGGACCCTCCTGTCCCCTCCCAGGAACAGTCACTCTCTCTTCCCCACCTGCACGGGGCGGTGCACACGGCAGGCAGTCAGGCTCCGGGCTTCAGATCCGGTCAAGCCAGGTAGGGACCATCATCCCCCAGGCTTGAGGCAGGACACCCCCAGGGCGGCAGGAGCAGAGACGAGCCCCACCGAGACACGGCCAGGAGGCGTCACTAATAGCAAGTGATGACGTTGCCTCAGCCTCTCAGTGCCCTGCTCCCATTTCACAGATGGACTCACCGAGAGGGTGCACAGAGTCGCTCAGCACTAAAGAGGAGGGTCAGTTCCTGGCACACAGTGGGTCCACGGACCAGGCTGGCTGGATGCATCTCAGGGGAGGACCCGTGGGCCTGGCACCATGACTCAGCTGATGAATGGAGCGACAAACACGCCCGCCTTCCCCATTGCCCCAACCTGCCCGACGTGGCTTCCGTTCCTGCTGATGAGCGGATCCGGGGCTGGTGGCCAGGAGGCCTGGGTGTGTGCAGGGAACATCACCCGGTCCCCACCCGCAGCCTGACCTTGCCCGGAGCCTCCATCCGCTTCTGCTTCCCACACTGAGCCCTCAGTCCACCTCCTCCAAGCAGCCCCCCGACTTCCAGCCTCAGAGATCATCCTTCAGGCAACCGGTGCTCCCTCGAGCCCCCAGGAGAGTAATGAGAGAGATTCCTGAGCCCCCCCTGGCAGGTCCCCTCAGTGCCCCCTGCACCCTTCTCAGGGCAAGGTCTCTGTCAGAGCTGACGCCGGGAAAGGGGCTCCTTGAGCACGTGGGAGAACTGAGGCAAGAGGGTCAGTGACCAGCCCGAGTCGCGCAGTGGAGGGTTAAACTGAGACCCGGAGGGACAGGTGTCCTGGTCACCCTGGTCCCCAGGAATAACTTCCACAGACTTCTAAACCCAGGCGTGGAGGAAGGTCAGCACTGCCGTTAAAAGGGAGGGAGAGAGGAAGACAGACAGCTTCCTGGTTTCGGAGGAGGAAGCTGCAGACAGGTGCCAGAACCAGGCTTCCCCAAAACCCGCAGCCTACCAGCGTGAAAGCCCAGCGGGGACCACGTCGGGACCACCCAGGAAAAGCTTGGCCATAGCGGCACCCACGCAGGGGGCCCACCACTCCACACGCCTGCGTGCACTCGCGCGCACACACACACACACAGCCTCTGTGGGGCTGCAACCCACAGGTGAGTCACTGGGAAGAAGAGGTTTTTCTCCCAGGGCTGACGGCCAGAGGAGGAGCAGCCTCTATATATAATTAGGCAGAACCCTGGAGCCTTATAGAAATGCAGGAGAGCGGCCCTTCACGCCTTCCCTCTCCTGGCCCTGCGGCCCCCGAGCCCCACAGCTGCCCAGCGCACCCCCTCCCCACACCTGCAGGCTCACCAGACCCCCTGGCTCCCCACACCTGCATGGCAGGACAGACAGCAGGACCCTTTCCAGGGAAGCTTAGCCTACCCTCCCCCAGGTGCCCCTGTGCCACCTGCTCCCCACTCCCGCTCCAGGCCACCAAGCTGAGCTGACCAGTGCCCCGGTCTTGGACCTAGAAATGCAGGGGACTTTGTGCCGACTCCCCACCCAATGTCAGCACCCTGAGGACAGGCAGAAGCGGTAACATCACACAGGTAAAGCCAGCCCTTCTCGGGGTGGGGCAGGGGCAGTGGAGGAGGGGGTCCCCCTGTCTACCCGGAGCCAAAAGCAGCCTAGCTACCGAAGTGACCCCAAATGCAGGGGCCTGCCTCTGTGGCCTCACCTCTCTGGCCTGGACCCCAAGCGTGCCCGCCCTCCCTCGGCCACTGCCGGCGCGCTCTCGCGGCCGCTCATGGGGAGGTTTCAGAACGCAGGCTCCCATCGAAAGCCCAGCCTCTGCTGGAACAGCTGAGAGGGAAATGACACCGCGCTGAATCTGTTCCAGGGTGCAAGATCCTGGCGCCAAAAGCCCTCTTTCCACAAACTCCGCTAATCCCATCCCTCTCGGTAGACACAATTACGCAGCCCTCAGGGGCGGGGGTGCGTGGGGTGGAGGGGGGGAATTTTAACCCAGGACTCCAAAATTCGTTGTTGAAAAGACGGAGGACATCAGGAAATCGTTTGTTCTGTAAAAATCCCAGGGTTCTGGGACTAGAACTCATTTAATGAGCAGTCCCTCCGGGGCTCACTCCAGCAGTGGGACCTGGCACCAGAGGGGGCCAGGAGGCGGGCCCAGCATGGGAGCCAGGACTCCTGGGTTCTGGTCGCCGCACTGGTGCCATGCTGCCTGCCTTCCAGGCTTAAAAAAAAGATCTCCTAATTTTCACAAATGTCTCCTCCGTGCCCGAGATGAAAGTCAGGGCTGGCTGGCTGCTGCCCTGGGGGCAAGAATAAGGGCAAAGCCTTGCAGGTTTCGGCCAGCCTCCCAGGCCGGGCTCCTGCAGCAGACCTGTCAGTCCTTCAGTGTCTTCGTGCCATACACATCTGCACACACGTATGTCCAAATCCTAGCTCTTGCACACCGAACCCTGGGAGGGGCTCACCTCTGCCGGCCTCATCCGCAAAATGGGGCTAGTGACCTACATGGTGAAAGTCTGGGGTAAATATGAAATTCGGATGCAGGAGAAGCGCCAAGCACTCAGGAGCAGGCGCTCAATGAAAAGTAACCCTAATTCTATCGACAGTGAATTCCCCCCTGGCGTTTTCATTACCAAACACTTTCACGCCTCTGTTATGCAATGAGTCCGCAAATGACAGAATGAGGACAGGGAGAGCTGGTATGATGTCCACTTTACACAAGACAGCAAGACTTGCAAGTGAAGGGACTCGCCTGAGATGACGCGGTAAGTTACCCCCAGAGCGGAGACCCTGTCCCAGGGCTCTGCTTCTGCCCTGCCAGACGGTACAGGTGCGCTGGCACCCAAATGAAACTCGGTGGAAAACTGGAGACAGGACCCAAGCTAAGAACCAGAGCCCTTGCCAATCAGGATTTATGGCGAGTTGGCCTCGCTGGGTCCAGGCTACCTGTGACTGACAGAGTCACAGCTTAAGTCAGGTGGAAAAAACGTGGGCTCATCATCAGGTGCTTCTCGCAGAGGTCATGGCCATCTCTTCTCCGACACCTCTTTGTTATTCTAGGTACCTCAGGGGCACCCCAGAGGCCCCAGGTGGGTCCATGAAGGCACAAAACCCACATACAGATCATGAACGTCATTCAGAGGTGAGACCCTTACTCAGAGCTGAAAATCTGTCTTGGAAAGAATTCTAACAACGATGACTAGTTTCTACTGCCAGAGAAAAGTGCCAGTTAGACGTGAACTGAAAAGCTGCTTGCTACACTCAGGCCCACAAATGTCACTTTGGGCTGCCATCTGACAGGGATAGAAGAAGAAAAAGAGCAAAGCAAAATGCCAAATGTGCCAACCTGGGGGGGACCAGGGCCAGGGCCAAAGTGATCTTTAAACCCAACCGGCCCAGGAATCGGGGCCTAAGCTCACATGGAGACAGCTAGGAAGACCTTGGCCTTAAACTATGCTTACTATTCTTTTGTTAATAAAGGAAGGGAAATAAATATTTCAGGGGGTCAGGCCCAAAGTAAGAACACTTTTGAGGGGAGAACGGATCCTTAGCTTACTGAAAAAACCTGGTTGCCAAAGATACCTCATTCTCTTGGGATTTCAGAATCCAAAATTCTGCTGCAACAAAAAAAAAAGACTCCTCCAAAACTCCTAAAAAAAAAAGATTTCTCCAAACTCCAAAAATTCAAGCTTTTCATTAATTCTTTCCAGGCTTCTCTCCTTTCTTATCCCTCTCCCCACCAATCTGGGTTAATGAGGTTTTACTGGAACCCACCATGAGCCACAGGTAGAGGCTTAAACCAGCCCCACCCGCCCTGTGGAGCTGCAGCCAGGAGTGACATCATTCCAGAAGGCTCTGAGCCCAGGCAGAGGCAGTTAGTGCCTCCCCCAGCCCCCACCCACTCCACCAGGCCGGCGGGAAGTGTCTCTACTAGCCCCCATAATTAAGGCAAAAAGGGATTTTATGCCTTTCAAGACAGAGTAGAGAGAAAGAGAGGAAAACAGCAAATAACTTTCCAGAACAAGCAATTTTTCTTGCCTGGCAGAAACAAAAGACGACGGAAACTCTCACACACAGAACCACACAGAAACCTTTTTAGACAAACCTGTTTCTCGCCTCTTGGGAGTGGATTTGAGCAACCTCCTGCCCTAACAGCCTTCCCTCATCCAAAGTCAGGCGCCCAGGATCACACCCTATCTCACTGGTCCCCAGGGGGTTCTGACCCGCTTCCCACCAGGGCCAAAGTAAACCCCTTGGGAGAGACGGGATCTCTGCAGCTGGTGGACGCCTCCTATTTCAGCAAGTCTCACTGCCTTATTTCTTTTAAGAAGAACATAGAAAAGGGCTCTGGAAAACTATTTTATGTCCCCACTTTTTTTTCTTTTTTTCTGGCCAAGCCTTTGGCATACGGAAGTTCCCAGGCCAGGGATCAAACCCACGCCACAACAGCAACCCAAGCTGCTGCAGTGACAACGCCAGACTCTTAATCCGCCATGCCATAAGACGACTCCTATGTCCCCATTTTTAATGAAATATGGACACCGATTGTAAAAGAGAAAGGACAAAGAACAGGGCCGGGAAAGATAAAACAAACGAAACTTTATAGAAAAGAAAAAGAAAACCCCAGCTCTGAGCCAGAGTCTGACCCCAAAGCTTAGTGCTTTCAGGCTCAGCTCAGCCACCCCCTCCAGGAAGCCCTCCCACCCCTGCAGCTCTAAGGAGCCTCCCTCTGCCCCTCCTTTCCCCCAACTGCTCTCCGCTTTGAGCTTCGCTTCTCTGTAAAGTATCAAAGTTTCTAGGTGAGAGAAAAAAAAAAGGAAAAAGAAAAACAGCATCTGCTCCTTCCCGGCTCACAGAAAAACTCTGTGAAATGTGGTCCAGAGAGAATCTCTAATCCCATTTGCCTTCCCCAGTTAAAGGGTGCACCGGGAACCCAGCTCAGAGGAATGCTAGGCTCTTGGGAAGGCAGGCAAGGGGACTGTGGCCACCACTCCTCCTTGACTCTGGCTGGAGTACTGCTGGGACCCCAGCTTGAGCCTGGAGAGAGTGGGGCAGAACTATTGGTTCAAGGTGCCATCTGTATCCCACAGAAGACACGACCTTCACAAGCAAAGGAGAAGGCAGATGCCAAGGTCTTGAAAGCTCCTGAAAACCAGGAGCACCCTGGAGACCCAGCTCAGAAATCCCATCTGCCCTCAAGGCCCCTCCAGCAAAGGCACCCCTTAGGCACACACTCCAACTCATCAGCAATTCAAGAGGCATCAGGGACCCTTTCCTAGACTCCCAAATGCCTCCAAGCACAACCTTCACCTGGGAACCAAGGGCACCTCACAGATCAGTCTGAAAAACACCTTGCCTGAGCCGGACCCTGTAAAATACTCCCCCGGCTCTCAAAAACTGGAGCTACTGTTATTGTGGAGGGACCTGCTTACAGAGGGCTGGCGTTGCTGAGAGACATGTCCAGAAAATACCCTGTAAGAGGAGGACCGGGGTACCCACCCCTGGCCGCCGCTCCTTTCCCTCCCACGTGCCTCCTCGTGCCAGAGCTAGGGAAGTCGGGCCGTCCAGATGTGGCAACGAGACCGCCACTTCCGGAAGGGGAAGAGCCCCTGGGTCCGCGCCCCCCCTCTCCATCCCCGGGGATGGCCGACCCGGCTCGCTGAGCGGAGGAGAGGACCCTGGGACTCTAGTACCGGGTGTGGGGGCTGTGGGGGTGGACGTGAGCACCCGGCGGCCAGCGCTGACACCTGGCGGCAGCCCAGGTCCCAGCCCACAGCAGGCTGGAGCCGCGGGGCGGTTCCCAGGAAAGGGTTACCGGGGCCGAGAACAAAGCGCCCCCTTTGGGGAAGGCGGGCCAGCGGACGGCGGCTGGGGCGGGGGGGCACTTTCTGGGGACCCTCGGGATGGTCTTTGTCGGCAAGATCCCTCTTTAGAGGGGACCCACCCCTCCGCAAAGGTGGATGCTGGAGTTCTACCCCAAGGCCTCCCCCGAGCTTCGGGCTCCACGTTTGTCCCCCTTTTCCTCTAGCTCCACTGGGCGGGCCAAGGGACCCGCCTTCCCTCCGCGCTGATCCAGCACAAAGCCAGGCCGGGGGAGGGGAAAAGCCATTCCCGGGTCCACTCGCGTGGAAGCAGCCCCCGAGCCCCGACCGTTCCCAGCGCAGGCTCTCGCCCCTCCGCAGGCAGCACAACGTCAGCAGCCCAGAAGTTGGGTTCCTGCGGGTCCCTAGCGTTCCGAGGCCAACTTCCCGGAACCTCCGGCTACAGCTCGGCCTGGCTCTGTTCGGGCAGCCAACGGATAGCTGAGACCCCACCTCTGTCCGCCCGCCCCGGTTCCCCGCGCAACCCTGGCTGGGGCTCCTTAGTGCACACGCCCGCCTGCTCCCGCTCCGACTCCGCTGCTCCCAAACTTGCCTCTGCCAGAGGGGCCGGGCGCCCCGGCTCGGCGGGTCTGGTTTGAATTAGGGTCCGCAGGCGGGGCGTATTAGCCGCGATCTCGGCTTCCTCCTGGGTCACCGGCGAGCGGCCCGGCGGCCGCGGTGCCCAGGGTGACTGGGTCGGAGCCGACGACCCCAGGAGCCGCCGCCGGCTGGCGGGCTCTTTTGCCACTGGAGCCCTTTTACATAATTGAGCGCGGGGCCCCGGCGCAGGCTCCGCTCCACGGGACGCCCCAAGCCTCCTCCCGGAGCGGTGGAACCCGCGCTCCCCTACCCCCCGACGGCGGAGGCAATGAAGGCAAGAGCCCTGATTTCGGGACTCCCAGTCCCGGGGCGAGCCGGCCTAGCGCGGGAAGAGGGGAAATCCCCGCTTCCCCTCCCCCTCCACGTGCGGTCGCCGGCATCGGCGGATCTGCCAGCCCCGGCTTCCCGCCGCCTCCCAGCCAAGCCCCCGGCCGCACTCACCAGGAGGGCCGGCTGCAGGCGCAGCGCCAGCGCGCAGAGCCAGAGCCAGAGCGCCGCGCGCCTCATGCTGCCCGGACCAGCGGCGGGAGCGCAGCGGGTTGCGCGGGTCAGGGCTTCGCGGCGCTGAGCGGATTGCGCGAGGCTCGGAGTCGGCTCTGCGGGTTGCGCTGCGCCCAGCTCCCTCGAGCGATGCCCAGCGAGCCGCTGTCCTAGGCGAGGGCTGCGGGGTCCCAAGGCTGCAGTCCTCGCTCTAGTGCCAGACTCCTCTGACTCCGCTCAGCCACCGCTTGCACCTCTCCCGCCGAGCTCCGCCTTATAATAAACCCGCAGGCCCTTAGCCGTTGCAAAAACTCGCCCCCCACCCCCAGCTCGCCAGGTCTCGGGGCCAGCCCCAGTCCCCACCCCCTAGAACCCCGCCCCCTTGGACCCCGCCTCCTGAGCCACAGGCCCGGCCCCCAAGGAACGCCCCAACCAAGCCCGGCTCCCCAGCCCCGCCCCCGTACCGCACGGGGGAAGCAGAGTTCGGCCTATCCCCGGGGCCGCGATCCACCGGGCCGCGGTGCCGGCGCGCCGCGGTTCCCCGCGTTTCAGCTCCGCCGCTCTGGGGCTCACGGGTGTTGGGTACTGGGGGCAGCCCCCTACCGCCCTGGCCTAGGGTTTTGAGCCTCTGCCCCGCAGAGTGGGGAAAGGGGCGGTAGTCGGTCCTGGATCGCGGGCGCCAGTCTACAGCGCCCTCTGGGCGTGAACACGGAGCCCCCTCCAGGTGCGCCGAACTCCCAGATCCGGGCGGGAACGCTTGCTGAGGCTGTGCGGGGCCCGAAGTGATGGGGCCTTAAATCAGTGGACCCTTCCCTGGCTGCGGACCGTGCTCTCTGCGCCCTCTCTCCCTACTCCCTACCCCCAGCACTAGTTTTCACATGCGCTGGCGTTCTGCCAGTGCTGAAAACTCGGGGCCTTATTTTAACCAGCTGGACACTCCCGGGAAGGGTTGTTAAATTTTTTTTTTTTTAACTTAAAGGACTTTTCAGTGTCTTTCTGTAGCAAGCGATGCCCTCTCTCTTCATCCTCTGAGTCAAAAGGAAAAGTAAACAGCCTTGTACCCAGGTGAGCCCCGGCCTGCAGGTCTGAGAAGCACCACTCACAGCTTTGCACCCTGAGGGGCCTTAGACCTCAGTGTTTCCTTCAGCAATCTGGAACCTTGGTGTAGGCGTACAAAGACTATGGAAGGTTTGTAGAGCAAATGGCCTTGAAAGGAAAGGGGAAGAACCTGCCAGGCCCTGCCTGCAATCTGCTAGTGCCAAATGACCTTGGACCTGGAGACCAAAGATACCCTCTTCGCCACCCACCCTCCCTCCCCAGCTGCACCTGCAGAGAAGGCCTGATGCATTTCCCTTAGGCCTAGATTTCAGGGATCATCTAACCACATGGCACCAGGCAGGGCCTCTCCAAGGAGTTCAGGGAGTCCTGGTGGGTTAAAAGGCCCTTTTAGTAGAAGGCGGTGAGGGTGTCTGCCACGGGCTGGCTCACGGTCTGAAGTCAGCTCTCTAGCCCTTTCAACCCAATATGGAGGAAACGTAGGTCAGTTTGGAACCTTGCTTTTCTCTACTCCACAAAATAAAGAAAACTGGGGTCAAGGAGTATTCGATAGAGCCTTTTTATATTATGAAAAATGACCACTTGGAGGCGTTCCCTGGTGGCTCAGTGGGTTAAGGATCTGGCATTGTCACTGCTCTGGCTCGGTTTTGAGGGTTTGATCCCTGGCCTGGAACTTACACAGGCCATGGGTGCAGCCAAAAAAAAAAAATTACCAGTTTAGTGTTTCTTTCAAACTGAGTATATTTGCCGTAGCAAATTTGGGCAGATTAGGACGAGGAGAGTCCTAAGGAGGTCACGTACACAGAGAATGCAGGGAGACAGTCAGGGCTTGCCTTGACCCAGCTGATGGCTGGCCTGCTTGCTGCTTCTCCCAGCCCAGATTCTGCAGGGAAATCTCCCTCTCAGAAGCTCTTAAAGTCCCATGGAACCCAGGACCTGTGCCTCCTCAGGTCCCCTGTGGCCCCTTGGAATGCCACAGGGCCGTCAGCCCATAGGCACTGCTGTGGCCAGTCTGTCTGCGCTCATCAGCCCCATTCTTGGGATCCCTCAGGCCTCCATAGATCTGGCAACTAAAGGGTTAATGTCTGGCTGAGCTGGGGGCCTGGAGCCTCTCATCTGGAGGCACTAAGGCAGGCCTTTGTTCTGATTTGTGTTCCTAATGTGGGTTGTTGTTGTTGTTGTTATTATTATTATTATTATTATTTTGCTTTTTAGGGCTGCACCTATAGCATACGGAAGTTCCCAGGCTGGGGACTGAATCAGAGCTGCAGCTGCCTGCCTACGCCACAGCAACATGCGATCTGGGCTGCGTCTGCGACCTACACCACAGCTCACGGCAACACCAGATCCTTAACCCACTAAGCGAGGCCAGCAATCAAACCCGCATCCTCATGGATACTAGTCGGGGTTCATTACTGCTGAGCGGTAACTTCTACTTGTCTAATTTTTTAAATTAGAAGATGCTTGCAACCTTAGCTAATAGCTTTCCCTCACGTACTGAATAATAGACATTTATGCATGTACCTGTTACCCACTTTACAACCAAAAACCTCACAGCACTGGAACTTAGACCCCTCCCACTCTTTGGCTCCATCATCTCCTTTGTGGCTCCAACTTCAAGACGGTGGCAAGATAGCAGTATAGTTTCTAGCCATCAGAGCTAACACAGCCGTGCCCAGAAATGAGGCCACCTTCTGCTAGTGTCTTTCTTAGGAGTTAGGAAATAGTTCCCTGAAGAATCCCCTGCACCCAACACACACACACTTCTTTCCTCATCTCTGTGGCTTGAAGTGTGTCCCACACCTTCATGAATCCATCAATGGCAAGGGGAGCTTGAGTATCTGACTAACCTTCTAGGAGCTTGGATTTGGGGGAGTCAGTGCCATGTCCACTAACTATTTTGACTTCTTAAAGAGTGTCAGATGCATGTAAGCGCATTCTTATTTCAAGACGACACAACATTTTTCATAGTAACTTCTTCCCATCATAAAGCATTTTAAGGAGTTCCCGTCGTGGCTCAGTGGTTAACAAATCCAACTAGGAACCATGAGGTTGCGGGTTCGATCCCTGGCATCACTCAGTGTGTTAAGGATCCGGAGTTGCCGTGAGCTGTGGTGTAGGTCTCAGACGTGGCTCGGATCTGGCATTGCTGTGGCTGTGGCATCGGCCAGCAGCTACAGCTCCGATTAGACACATAGCCTGGGAACTTCCATATGCCATGGGTGTGACCCTACAAAAAGACAAAAAACAACAACAACAAAATAAAGCATTTTAAAAGATTTTAAATGGCTTTTTTTGTGAAACATTTCAAACATAAAATAAAAAATAATATTCCTCAAAAAATTAAAAATAGAATTACTATAGATCTAGTGATTCCACTTCAGGATATGTACCCAAAAGAATTAAAAGCAGGGACACAAACAGATATTTGTACACCCATGTTCCTGTGGTGTTACTCACTAGAGTCAAAGGTAGAAGCAACCCAAGTGTGTACTGACAGATGCATGGATAAACAAAATGTGGTATATACATATGATGGAATATTATTCAACCCTGAAAAGGAAGGACATTCAAATGCATGCTATAACACTGATAAACCTTGAAGATTTTCTGCTCAATTCAACAAGCCAGTCACAAAAGTATAAATATTTTGTGATTCCACTTATATGAGATTCCTAGAATAGTCAGACTCACAGAAAGTAAAATGATGGTTGCTAGGGACTGGAGGGAGGAGGGAATGAAGCTTTACGGTTTAATGGACACGGAGTTTCAGTTTGAGAAGATGAAAGAAGTTCTGGAGATAGACAGTAATAATTGTTGCACAACAGTGTAAGTGTTCTTAATGCCACTGAACTGCACACTTAGAATGGTTAAAATGATAAATTTTATTACATGTGTTTTATAATAAAAAAGAATGCAAAGGAGCTGGAGAAACCAGGCTCCCTGGCTTCAGACTGCACCACAAAGCTATAGTCATCAAAACAATACTGTACTGGCACAGAAACAGAAATACAGATCAGTGAAACAGGACAGAAAGCCCAGAAATAAACCCACTCATCCATGGTCAATTAATCCACGACAAAGGAGGTGAGAATATACAATGGAGAAAAGACAGTCTCTTCAATAAGTGATGCTGAGAAAACTAGACAGCTACATGTAAAAGAATAAAATTAGAACATTCTGAGTTCCCGTTGTGGCTCAGCAGAAAAGAATCTGACTAGTATCCATGAGGACACAGGTTCGATCCCTGGCCTCGCTCAGTGGGTTAAGGATCCAGTGTTACTGTGAGCTTCAGTGTAGGTAGAAGACGCAGCTCGGATCTGGCATTGCTGTGGTTGTGGTGTAGGCTGGCAGTTGCAGTTCTGATTTGACCCCTAGCCTGGGAACCTCTATATGCCGTGGGAGCAGCCCTTAAAAAAAAAAAAAAAAGGAAAAGAACATTCTTAACACCATACACAAAAATAAACTCAAAATGGATCAAAGACATAAAAGTAAAATTAGATACTATAAAACATTTAGAGAAAAACATAGGCAGAACTTTTTGACATAAGTCTCAGCTATATGTCTTTTGATCGATCTCCTAGAACAACGATAATTAAAACAAAAATAAACAATGGGACCTAATTAAACTTAAAAGCATTTGCACGGCAAAGGAAACCATAAACAAAACGAAAAGACAGGACACAGAATGGGAAAAAATATTTTCCAGTGAAGCAACTGACAAGGGATTAATATCCAAAATATACAAACGGCTCATGCAGCTTTATATTAAAAAACAAACAACCCAGTCAAAAATGGGCAGAAGGTGGAGTTCTCTTGTGGTGCAGCGGGTAAAGTCTTCAGCGTAGTCACTGGGTCTGGGCTTGGGTCGATGCTGGCACAGGTTTGATCCCTGGCTCGGAACTTTCACATTGCAGGCGTGGCGAAAAAAAAAGGGGGGGGTGGAGGCAGAAAATCTAAATAGACATTTCTCCAAAGAAGACATACAGATAGACCAAAAGCCCAGGAACAGATCCTCAGCATCACCAAGTATTAGAGAAACACTAATCAAAATTACATCAAGGTATCAGCACACACTGGTCAGAATGGCCATCATCAAAAATCTACAAACAATGCTGTACAGCAGGAATTATCACAACATTGTCAATCAACTATAATTCAATAAAACTTTACAAGAAAGTCTACAAACAATAGATGCTGGAGAGGGTGTGGGGAAAAGGGAACCCTCTTCCATTCCTGGTGGGAATGTAAATCGGTACAGCCACTATGGAGAACAGCAGGGAGGTTCCTTAAAAAACTGAAAATAGAGCTACCGTATGATCCAGCGGTCCCGCTCACAGGCACATACCCAGACGAAACTATAATTCAAAGAGGTACAGAGTTCTCTTTCGGTGCAGCAGGTTAAGAATCCAGCACTGTCACTGAAGCAGCTTGGGTTGCTGCTGTATTATGAATTTAATTCCTGGCCTGGGAATTTCCACATGCAGAGTGTGCAGCCAAAAAGTAAAAAATTAAAAAATAAAATAAAAAGAGAAAGATGCACGTACTCCAACATTCATTGTAGCGCTATTTACAATAGCCATGGAAGCAACCTAGATGTCCATAGGCTGAGGAATGGATAAAGAAGATGTGGTACATATACACAATGGAATATTACTCAGCCATTAAAAAAATGAGGTAAAAAAAATGAGATTATTATACTAAGTGAAGTCAGACAGAGAAAGACAACTATTGTATAATATCACTTCTGTATGGAATCTATTTTTTTTAATGATACAAATGAGCTTATTTACAAAACAAACAGACTCACAAATTTCAAAAACAAATTTGTGGTTACCAAAGGAGAAATCTTGGTGGGAGGGATAAATTAGGAAATTGGGATTAACATATACACACTACTACATTTAAACTAGATAACCAACAAGGAACTACTGTATAGCACAGGGGACTCTACTGAATATTCTGTAATAACCTATATGGGAAAAGAATCTGAAAAAGAACGGATATATGTACATGTATAACTGAATCACTTTGTTGTACCCCTGAAACTAATACAGCATTGTATACCAACTATACTCCAATAAAATTTTTTTAAAGAATGCAAAAAAACCCCTTCAGTTGCAATCCTGAAAAAAATATGATGAACACCTGTAGTAATAATTCTAATAATAATATAATGAACATGCAGTTTATCAAATTGTCACATTATGTCTTTTTTTTTTTTTTTTTTTTTTGTCTTTTTGGGGCAGAAGGCATATGAGAGTTCCCAGGCTAGGGGTCAAATTGGAGCTGCAGCTGCCAGTCTACACCACAGCCATAACAGTGCGGGGATCCAAGCTGCGTCTGCAGCCCGCACCACAGCTCACGGCAATGCCAGATCCTTAACCCGCTGAGCAAGGCCAGGGATCAAACCTGCATCCTCATGGATACTAGTTGGGTTCATTACCACTAAGCCACAGTGGGAACTCCTTCTTTTTCTTTTTTATGAACTGAAACATTGGATATTCAACTGAGTCTTCTCTGTTTATATTTTGCAATTTATCCATGTTAATGCATGTGGCTCTGGGTCATTTATCTTAATTGCTATTATAATTCACTGCATGCACATGCCATAATTTATCCATGGACATCTGGTGGTGTCCAGTTTTTCAATATTATACACAATGCTGCAGTCAATTCTTATATCGTTCTCCTTGAGTGCATGTGAGGCTTTTTCTAGAAGTAGAGCTCTTGAGTCACACGTATAACTATATTTTTCTTTCTTAGAAATTGTTCTAAGCAACTTCTCTAAACAAATTGCTCTCCAAAGGGCTTACGGCACTTTACACTCCCAGGGGCAATTATGTTTCCATTTTTCTATATTCTATGTGACTTGGCATTTATTGGACATTTTATACCATGCCAATATGATGGAGATAAAACCATATATCATCATTTTGATTTTGACTGGCCCTCCTGTTCTGAAACATTTTGTTGAAGGCTTTTGCTGCTGACTGCCAGGCCAGATGTTACTGCCACATCTCTTTTCCACCTACTTTTCAGTAAAGAGGACCACTAAATCTCAGCTGGGCTCATGGCCAGTTGAAATAAAGACTATCTTTCATGTGATTATTAGGGTTTTGTTGATTAGACGTGAGCAGAGGAGGTACACTTTCAGGGACGTGTCAAAGGGAGGAGGCGTGCCCTTCTCCTTCCCTTTTCTCTTTCCTTTGGGCAGGAATGCTGATATGACGGCTACAGCGGCAGCAGTCATCTTGGACCATGAGTAAATTTGGGAAGCAAGGCGCGCATGGGAAATTAGCAGATTAGAAGGAGCATGGGTCCCTGACCCAGGAAGCGCCACGGCAGCCCTGGACTGGCTGCCCGTACATACTCCTGATGGAAAAACAGACTTCTGCTTTGCTTCCAACACTGTTATCCTGAGTTTTCTCTCTCTCACTAGCGAATCTCTTCAGTCTTCTACCCAAGGACACAAAGGGAGGACAGTGGCACCCGGGGAGAACCGAGAAGAATGGCTTGGAAGGTGGGCACCTGGAGGAGGCAACACGGCCAAGTTTCCTGGTCCAGGACTGTCAGCTAAATGCTGTATTTGCTTTGAGTCACCTAACAACCTCTGTCCCCAAAAGAGGTATAGACAAAGCAGAGCTTGTTTGAGTGAGTGGTGTTTTCAGAATCTGAAGCCCATGCTGGCCCTCTGCCCCTCTCTCCCCCTCTGTCTCACCCCACCCCCCGCCCTCCGCCCCAAACCCACCTCCCTTCTGCTCCTGGTGACTGCTCTCAGGTGGTGGCAGGCAGGCACGGCCCCAGCCTCCGCAGGGACTCAGTAGGAAGCCCCTGACCCACATCTACTGTGGGCTGGGCCCGAGTCCCAGGGAGACACGAAGAACTAAAAGCTGTGGGACGGTTTTGCTTCTTCTAAGCAGCTAACGTCCTTGTTCTCACAGAAGGTGAGAGCTGCGGGAATGCGTGCTTGCTGTTTTTACTGAAACAGAACAACGGCTGATCGGCTCATTACGAGATCGTACTGGGCTTGCCATCCTGCTTCTCCGTTACCAGCCTCACACCCTGCCTCATCCCCATGCCTGGTCCATTTCTTTCTTTTATTTTTTTTTTAATTTTGGGGGGGGCTGTGTCCGAAGCATATAGAAGTTCCTAGGCCAGGGATCGAAGCCGAGCCACAGCAGTGACCCGAGCCACTGCAGTGACAATGCCAGATCCTTAACCTGCTGCGCCACAAGAGAACTCCTACCTGTCCATGTCTAGTGTGCATTTCCCCTCATCTTTTTATTTGCTTGTTTGCATGTATGTATGTATTTGTTTTAGGGCTGCACCCTCAGCATAGGAAAGTTCCCTGGCAAAGGGCTGAATTGGAGATGCAGCTGGGGCCTGGAGAGGAAGCCTTTTTTTTTTTTTTAGAGACTCACTTGAGGCCTATGGAAGTTCCCAGGCTAGGGGTCAAATTGGAGCTGCAGCTGCCAGCCCAGGTCACAGCCACGGTAACACAGGATCCAAGCCCCATCTGCAACCTACGCCGCAGTTTGTGGCAGTGCCAGATCCTTAACCCACCGAGTGAGGCCAGGGATGGAATTCGAGTCCCCACGGATACTGGTTGGGTCCGTAACCCACTAAGCCACCACGGGAACTCCTATATGTTTGCTGTTTTCAGCAAAACCCCCTCTGTATCCTGGCTCCTCCGTACCTTTTGGGAGCTGTCCCCTGTCCCTCAGAGCTCCCTGGGAGGCTTAAGTCCTGAGCAAGTAGCTCGCCACTGTTAGGTTGTCCGTTTTTTTTTTTTCCAGTGGACAAACGGGATTTGAAGTCGCTTTCTATCTGTGGAGTGAATCTGCATGTGTATCCTGGGGCTGGAAGTGAGGCTGTGTGTGTGTGTGTGTGCGT
>PVHT021183518.1:7026428-7216723 GCA_004024745.2 Catagonus wagneri
TGTGTGTGTGTGTGTGTGTGTGCGTGTGTGTGTGTGTGTGTGTGTAGGGGCCTGTATGCCTGCACGTGTGTACACACTGGTACCCGTACCCACAGAACACCCTGTCTTCTGTAGCCCGAGGCTGTGAGTTCAGGAGTCTCTTCAGAGCCCACCTCAGGGCGGCTGTAGGCTTAACTTCTTAAGATTATTTCCATTTTCTTGGCCTAAAGCCAGGTAGATGCTAAACTTGTAGGTACATTTTCGCATTCAATCCTCACAATAGCTGGAGTTCCCAAAGCTTAAGGAACTTGCCTCAGGTCGCACGGGCTCCAGTCAATCTGCCTCTCCCAGTCCCACGTGCCACCCTCCGCATCACTAAGCCGGAGGCACTAACGCGACACCCTGCCTACCGCTCACAGGGCCTATCTCATTTAATCCTCACAGCAGCTCTCTGGGGTAGCACTAGTACTTTCCCAACTGTCAGAGGAGCAAGTTAAAGCACAGAGAGGTTAAATTACTTGCCCAAGGCCACACAGCTAAAGAGGTGCTAAGAATTTGCGGGAGGAAATTGCGCGTAGCTGCTACCGGGCAGGGGAGGGAGCGGAGGGGAGGGCGGGCTGGACTTGGCCTGCAGCTCCTCTCCCTGCAGTGGCCTCCGCGCCCCTTTCCTACCCGGGGCTGAGTCAGAGAAAGCCTGGCGGCTTCTCAGACACCGGGTCATTGGTGACTGCGCGCGCGGAGGGGCCGGCGCGGGCCGGGGGCAAGCAGCCCCACCCCGGGAAGTGGCTCAGGGTGAATCGGCTTGGCTGCACCTGGCGGGCGGGGCCGGCGCTGGCACACCTGCCCGCGGGAGAGCTTCCTGTCCAAGTCGCCAAGAAAGGCGGCTCCGAGGTGGCCCAGAACTGAGTCACGAGCCACAAGGGCTTCGCCGTGTGACCTCAGAGCCAGGCACTGCCCCAGCCCTGGCGGCTGCTTCACACACTGACGCGAGCTGTTCACCTAAACCCCGTGGAAAGATGCTGCCACTGATTTTCAGAATCGCACACTGCTCCCCAACCCATCTCTGAGCCTCATCACACAGTACCTCCCTGTAGTCTTCCACCCCGCCCCCCCATCTTCACTGCCACCCCCTCCAGGCAGACTGGTCCTCTCTGCGGGCTTCCCCGGTGTCCCAGCCGGTGGTCTCCTTGCCTGCAGCCCGTCCTCCATACAGCGGTCAGAGGATCTTTCTAACACGCCGCCAGGGCCGGGATTGAATCCCTCCTCGGCTCTGTGGCTCCTCCGGTCTGGGCGTGGCTGGTAGGGAAGGCTGTTTCCTCTGATCGCTGACCCAGCTCTGCCAGGGGCCTGTGCTCTGGCCAGTCCAGACTCCTTCCAGTTCCAGAACATTCTGAAGCTCTTTCTGGCTTCTGGGCCTGTTTTTTGCTGGGTTCCCCACTGACCGTCCCCTGTAGCTGGCTGTAGTTGGCTGAATAATGGCCCCCAGAGAGACATGTCCCAGCCCCTGGAACTTGTGAATGTTACTTTATCTGGCAAAAAAAAAAAAAAAAATCTGAGGGGTCTTCTGCAGATTTGCAGATGTGATTCGGTTAAGCATTTTGAGATGGGGAGTTATCCAGGTTTATACCTAAAGGTGACCATCTGTATCCTTATAAGAGGCAGGCAGAAGATTTTACTGCTTGTGGCTGAGAGGATGAGACAGCCATGTGAGTGAGATGGTGCTGAGAGACTTGAAGGTTGTGTTGTCTCTGCACACAGGTCGAGAAAGAATTTTCCAGATTCAAAGCAAGGTGAAGAAAAGAGGAGTGTATTGAGGTAAGAGACACTGCTAACACAGCAGGCCGATTTCCTGATAATCAAGGAGAGGTGAACCTGGGCACATGGTCCTGTCTGTTTTTATAGCTCAGAGACCAAGGAAAGAGAGGGAAGGTCCTGCCCTACACCTGTTAACCTGATGGCTGGTTGGGGAAGGCTGGGGTCTTCTGATACACTTGCTGATTCGTTGGGGAAGGCTGGGGTCTTCTGGTACACTTGCTGATTGGTTGGGGAAGGCTGGGGTCTTCTGACACACTTGCTGATTGGTTGGGGAAGGCTGGGGTCTTCTGACACACTTGCTGATTGGTTGGGGGGGGCCTGTATTGCACCTATAGGGGGCGCATCCCTTTCCTAGTAGGGGCAGGAAGGACTAGGTCAAGTCACTGGGGTGAGGAGGTCCTTAGGAATCTTGTGTGACAATTACAGTGAGACCGGTGGGATGATAAGGGTCTGGTGATTCTTATCTCATCTGGAGGCTTTTTGAGTTTTAGCTCCTTGAAGAGGCCTTGAAGTCCCACGGATTGTTGTGATGGGGACACAAGTCAAGCAACTCTGGCAGCCACCAGCTGAAAAAGGCAAGGAACAGACTCTCCCTGAGAGCCTCTGGAAGGAGTGCAGTTCTGCTGATTACCTTGATTTCAGCCCAGTGAAACTGTGGGCTTCTGCCTTCCAGAAATGTAAGAGAAGAAATATGTGTTGTTATTTTAAGCAGCCACATTTGCAGTAATTTGTTACACCGGCCACAGAAAACGAATACACCGCGAAACCCTCTTTTCATCTAAGGGCAGATTCGAATGGTTCCCCCAACGCTGAGCCCTAGCAGAACCCTGAAACCTTGGGAACCTTTTCGCTGCATTCCAAATCAATTATTCCCTCCAGCCATCAATACACATGCACTTCTTTTATGATGATTGTTTATATGTTTCTCCTCAAAGACTGTAACCTTCTGGAACTTGAGAACCTTATGTTTTCACCTTCGTACCTCCAACAAAGAGCTCCGGGGGCACCATTCAGGCCAGCGCTGTAGGATGTGAAGCTCTAGAGCACAACTGCAAGGGACACTGGTTCCCTGGAAAGCCCTGGGGACGGTGCTTCCTGGGAGCTGGGAGGCTCAGCAACTTTTCCTTTGGCCACGCCCCAGGCGTGTGGAAGTTCCCGGGTCAGGGATGGAACCTCAGCCACAGCAGTGACGGTGCTGAATCCTTAACTGCTAGGCCACCAGAGAACTCCCACGCTGCAGCTTTAGCCGCATCCATCAAATGAACTGCCACACCCTCCTAAAAGTTTTTTAATTAATCAATTTATTTATTTTTGTCTTTTTGCATTATCTAGGGCTGCACTCGAGGCACATGGAGGTACCCAGGCTAGGGGTCTAACAGGAGCTGTAGCCGCCGGCCTACACCACAGCCACAGCAACGCGGGATTCGAGCCTCATCTGCGACCTACACCACAACTCACGGCAACACTGGATCCTTAACCCACTGAGCAAGGCCAGGGATCGAACCCGCAACCTCATGGTTCCTAGTTGGATTTGTTAACCACTGAGCCACGACGGGAACTCCAAGGTTTTTTAATTTAAAAAGCAATATCATTGTAGAAAGGGTCTTTAGGCCTCCCTAGGGTGATGGGAACAAACAAACAAAAAAAACACCTAGTCTAGCTTTGAAAGATTACTGCTAGAGTTCCTGTTGTGTCTCAGCGGTTAATGAACCCGACTAGCATCCATGAGTTCCATCCCTGGCCTCGCTCAGTGGATTAAGGATCCAGCGTTGCCTTGAGCTGTGGTGTAGGTTGCAGACGCGACTCAGATTCCACGTTGCTGTGGCTGTGGCTGTGGCATAGGCCAATGGCTACAGCTCGGATTGGGTCCCTAGCCTGGGAACCTCCGTATGCCACAGGGGCAGCCCCAAAAAGACCAAAAAAAGAAAAATTATTGCTAACAAAAACCAGACATCTCAAGTGAATGATTTTAGGGCTTTTTTATCTATGAGAGTATGCATGAGTCTGGGCTCACTTACTGAAATTATTCTTTTGATGTGCATCTTAACTACCTAGGGCCAGTATCCTGTTTTTTCTGAGTTCCCATCAGGGCACAGTGAGAGGGAGCTGGGGGAATGGCTGCAGTGGCTGACAGTTTGATGGCCTTGACATCCTTGGTTTACTGAAAATGAGGGCAAACAACGTTCTTTATCCACACGTTACAGAGACTGTATTAGGTAGAGGTTGTAAACTGACAGCTTCTAGGGCTGCATTTGGCTTGTACAAGTGTAGGATTTTGTTTTTTTGTTTGTTTTTGTGCTTGTTTATGGCTGCACCAGTGGTATATGGAAGTTCCTGGGCCAGGGATTGAATTCAAGCCACACTTGGACCTACGCCTCAGCTGTGGCAATGCCAGATCCTTTAACCCACGGCACCAGGCCACTGCAGTCAGGTTCTTAATCCACTGTGCCGTGGGAGAACTCCAAGAAGTGTTTTTTTAAAAGATTTCCAGGAGTTGCTTAGTGGCACAGTGGACGAAGGATCCTGTGTTGTCATTACTGTGGCTTGGGTCACTGCTGGACATGGGTTCAATCCCTGGCCCTAGAACTGTGGGCACTGCATGAATAAATAAATAAACAAAGTTAAAAAAAAAAAATGATACAGGGATCAATAAGAGCCAGGCAGTCAGGCCAGGTGAGCTCAGAGTTCAGAGGTGACCCCTGAGATGGTGGGAGCCTCGAATGACGAGTAAGCCTTGTCACTGCCGAGCTGAAAGGGAAGAACTCACCGGGCAGAGGAGAAAAATGCCCTGTTTTACTGGAAACCAGACCACTGGACTAGTGCTGGGAAAGTGCAGTGGGCTGGGGTCATGGAGGGCGTGAACGCCAGCTCTGGGTGGTGATCTTGCAGCTGCAGTTTCTCCCTCCTTCTGATGATTTGCCCATCGTGTAGGTGGCTCACTTCCAGCAATGCACCTGTCACTCCCTGTTCAAGAATTTACGATGATTCCCATTGATTCCCATTGTTAACCACAGCACTGCTTCAAGGACCTTATTTTTTGAGGTGCTAATTAAATACGACTGCAAGAAAACATGGTGGCTGGAGTTCCTGTTGTGGTGCAGCAGTTAACGAATCTACTAGGAACCATGAGGTTGCGGGTTCGATCCCTGGCCTTGCCCAGTGGGTTAACGACCCGGTGTTGCCGTGAGCTGTGGTGTAGTTCGCAGATGTGGCTCAGATCTGGCGTTACTGTGGCTATGGTGTAGGCCAGTGCCTGTAGCTCTGATTTGATCCCTAGCCTAGGAACCTCCATATGCCGTGGGTGCAGCCCTAAAAAAAAGCAAAAAAAAAAAAAGAGGAAACATGGTGGCTGACTGCACAGCCTCAATTCCAACCTTCTAGGTCCTCCTGCTCGTCCCAGCGTAAGTCTGTTCCTTTCTCCTTTCCCTTCCCAGCCCAGGGCACTTCATTCTATGCTGGGCTCTTCACCGGTTAAATCTTGATCTCTGTCTAGATTTAGAGCTATTGAGATAGAAACTACCTTTTTTTCTCAGGCTTACTCCTTTTCCAAACAATAAAGGGGACGTAATATTTCTTCAGCATGATCTTACTTGATCTTGGAATGATTTGTGGTGGATTTTTCTCCACTGTATTATTCTTTCCATAAGCTCTGTCTGGCCATGGCAGAGCAGGTGGGTTCTAGGTACACGGTATACTAAGACCTGATCCTGAACTTGAAGGGAGCCTCCTACTTAGGAGGGCACCAGCGCTGTCCCTAAAAAGTCTGCTGACATGGGAAATCTCAAGCAGCTCTGGACTTCCTGGGAAGTCAGACGGCTATGTCCACAAGGGGTTCCTGGGCAGACTCTGAAGGCTGGATCCCATGATTAGTATCAAGACTTGGGTGAGGAGAGTTCCCCTTGTGGCTCGCGGGCTAAGGACCCGACATGGTGTCTGTGAGGATAAGGGTTTGATCCCTGGTCTTGCTCAGTGGGTTAAGGATCTGGTATTACCGAAAGCTGCAGCGTGGGTCGCAGATGTGGTTTGGATCTGGATTTGCTGTGGCTGTGGTGCAGGTGGGCAGCTGCAGGTCCGATTCAACACACAGCTTGGGAATTCCGTATGCCACAGGTGCTGCCGTAAAGAGAAAAAACAGAGTTGGGTGAGAACCTCTGGGTTTCTTATTTCTAAATACCTACTGCCTGGGGAGACCTGCTTATCTTAACCTTGTTGCCCAGGCAGACGCTGGGCGGACTGGTTTAGAAGGCCAACAGACATATTTTTTTCAAATTACTACGAAGTATTAGCATGGTTTCCTTCAGGTCAGTTGGACGGACCCACTCAGAAGGCTTTTTCTTACTTGGCTATCACTATGGCTCAGCTCTCAAGGCTCTCATAAATGATCCAAAGTGACTCAGTAAAACATCCATATATTGGCATACCTCTCCTTTTACCAAAGCATAATCACAGAATCAAGGGCTTCCAAATTCTCAGTGTACATGATGCAAGGGATTGGTGAGCAAAGGTGGAGACCAAAAACCTCAGTAGCTTCTGAGTCTCTAATTACCTCCCTAGGGGTGTTTGTGTGTGTGGAGAGAGAGAATATGAGAACTTTGCCACATTGCCTGAGTTTCTTGCCTTGCCTCCATCTTGGCAGCCATACACATCAGGGCAAAGCTGTATTAATACCAAGAAAAAAAAGGAGATTAAATATACCAAGAAAAAGAAAGTACTGTAAAGCTCCTTAGTCATACCTTCTATAGCAATTTATCTGCAACTTGAACAAAAGCTCGATTGCAGAAACATTAATGAGCCTCAAGCCATGTTCTGAGGCTGTATGTAAGCAAATTGCCCCCCACCCCCAGTTCCCACTGGGACTCAGCAGTAAGAAACCCGAGGACCTAGGGTCCATGAGGACGCAGGTCCGACAGCTGGCCTTGCTCAGTGGATTAAGGATTGGGCGTTGCTGTGAGTTGTGGTGTAGGTCGCGGGCACAGCTTGGATCTGGCGTGCCTGTGGCATAGGTGGCAACTACAGCTCCGAGTCCACCCCTGGCCCGGGAACTTCCATACGCCACAGGTACAGCCCTAAAAAGACAAAAAAACAAAGCACCCTAACTATAACAAGCACTGAGTACTCACCGCTCCTGCATGTCACATATATTCTCATTTAACCTTCACCATTTTAGTGTCGGTATTTTTTTCCCTTGCCTACACATGAGGAAACAAAGGCTTAAAAGACGCCACCGCTTGCCTAACAGTGTAAAACTAAAGGGTTTAGCACCAGGGCAGTCTGGTTCCAGAGCCCAAACTCTGAACCACTATACTCTAATGACCAAGAAAATTTGCATCTCAACATAGCCAATTTCTTTCTTAAACTATCAAATGGAATCCAGGGCTATTTCACTTACGTTCCTGGTAAAGACTTAGCAAAATAGTTATACGACTGGAACATGAAAGAAACAAGAAATTATCTACAGGATGCGGAGGCAGTCAAATTCAACAAATATTCAACCTAGGGAGTTCTCACTGTGGCTCAGTGGTAACAAACCCAACGAGTAACCATGAGGATGCAGGTTCAGTTCCTGGCTTTGCTCAGTGGATTAAGGATCCAGCACTGCAGTGAGCTGTGGCGTAGATCTCAGATGGCTCAGATCCTGTGTTGCTGCGGCTGTGGTATAGGCTGGCAGCTGCAGCTCCAATTTGACCCCTAGACCTGGGAACTTCCACGTGCCACAACCTAATTTTGAGCTTCCCTTAAGATCCTCTAGTTGTTAGGTTCTTGGCATCAGGTACCCACAGTTCTGTGCTTCTGTGGGCACTCAGGATATCCCTACTTTACAGATAGGCAGCTTAGAGGCCTACCTAGAGGACGCCCAGACAGCCGCAAGCCTCAAGGCCCACCTAGGCCAGATGGACCCCCTCTTTCCCTGGCAGTGCCTTTCCAGAAGTGCCCCGCAGCCTCTTCCAAGTAAGCGTTATTCCTTCTCACCTGTGGCTAGAGATGAATTTACTGAATACTTGCAGCATCCAAATCCCATCAAAGATGTTCATCTGATCCTTCCAAGTTAGATGGGTAATCAGTGAACACTTCTTAAGTGCTTTCTATGCCTTCCCCTACTCACCCAACACCCTCCTAACCTGAGAAACCACCATCTTTAGGGCAAACAGACTACTACCCAGGTCATTTCTGGAAACTGGAAGTTGATAAGCTAGGCTGGGAGGACGTAATATTTATTTCCATTTTAGGACTTTCAATTTCATCACTGTAAGTGAGGGCAGATGAACAACTCTAGAAGGGCTTTCAGTTTGGAATTGAACCAAACCAAGACAAAATTAAAATGGAGGATAACGTGTGCTAAAAATTCCCTTTCCCATTTATTTTTATGTAGATCTCCATTTTGGACTCTACCAAATTATCTGTATAGATTGAAAAAAAAAAAAAACAGCCATAGAAGGGACAGGAAAATGAAAATAGTATTAGCACTGATTGAAAAATTAGGTTCTAGGTATCTTTTTATATATATTCTTTAAAACAAAAAAAATGTGTAAAAACTGTTCCATCCCATGGAACAGTGCCTAAAAGATCAAGGCACTGAGGCTGAGATGAGTTAACATACCCAAGTTCACAAGGTTTGTAAACAATGAGGTTAACTTCAAATCCATGCCTGTACCCAAACCATACTTTCAGACAACACTGTCTCCTGTGGTACATGTGGAAAGGAAACAAACACCTGTGGGTAAAGATACGTGATTTAATTTAATCCTCAAAAACAACTCTGAAGAAGTATCATTTTATCAATAAGGAAACAGGCTTAAAATTTCATAATATGAGGTGTGTAACCACTCTATGTAATTAGACAGAGATCATGACTATTAGAAGACAGGATTAATACCATCAGCATAATCAGTGGCCCCAGACTAGCAACCATGTGATAAAGATATTTTTGTATTCCATTAATCAGAGAAAATTTGAATGGTCAATGTGAATCGTAATTGAGGTACAGAGGGGTATTTTATCTAGAGAAAAACACAAGACCAGGTTTATTTCATACAATGTTATTCGCACATTTATCATTTTCTAATTTATACATAATATACAAAGAGGTGAAGATAACATTATTTCATATGAACCAATAAGAGCCAGGACTTAAACAAACTGGTCCAGCAACAATCCATTATCAAAAGGAGACACTCAAAAGTAAAGCCTAAGTGGTTCTGCCCAATTAAGTTTCTTTATTCTGAAATATCATTTTCAGATTATACCAAAACTCCATATCAACTCATTAAAAGATAGAATCACAGCGGTTGGGCACCAAAAATGGCAGACTATAAATTTTCTAGAATAACAGTTATTTTTCTAGAATAGGCCCCAAAGTATTGGTAAGATTGGATTGTCAACACTGGGACACATGGGAACATCAGGAACCCAGGAAGATAGTTTAGTTTCCCAGTGTGCTATTCTCTAGGACTTCCTAAATTTGCAGAAATAACTGCTTGTGTGAACAGAAGATAAGGATAAAGGAAAACCAGGAATTCAACTGTGCAAATCCAGGAAAGTCACTACTAATCTCCAACAAGGACAACTTGGATCCTGAAACCATGAGCTGATACTGGGAACAAAAGTCTGACACAGGGCCAAGACATTCTGAGGCTCGCAAAACAAAGTTGGAAAGGGTGGTCTAAGACAGCAGCTCTGTATGGAGGGGAAAAAGCATTGCCACTTGGACTGGGACATGCTGATGAACCAGTGGAACTATGAGAAGGGACAGTGACAAGTGATTGGATTTAATGGCCTCAACATGGAATGTTGGGTTAGAAAACTAGAATAACTCAACATCAAACATGAACAAGTATGCCTGGCACCCCAAACTTTATGCCATTATGTTCAGGTTCATGATATGAACAGCTAAGTGAAAAAAAACCTTTATATTCAATATTGTGCTCAGAAGATTGCTTTTCTTCTGCAGACTTCTAATAAAAAATCCCTTACATGTTCAATCAAAAGAGACAGCATGGTTCATTAGTTTTTAGTACTAAACATAAGTGGGTCAACATAAACGTTTTATACAAAATACTGACTTCAACAAAATACAAAGCACTTTCTTTATCTTTCAGAAACTGAATATACAAAGCAAGTTTTTTTTTCCAAAATATTTTCATAGGCAAAGGATTAAAAACGATTTTTAATTATACACATATGGTCACAATTTTGCCTTAAAAAGATTGTTGGGAAATGTACATAAGGCCGCTTGTAAATGTACATCATGTTACTGTTATGTCTTATGTCCAGAGAAAAAAATGTTATCATACAGATTTGCTATTACTTGGGAGTAGGCTATTCAAAAATACAGTACTCTTCTGTACAAAGAAAAAAGTCACATCACATTTAATAAGATGGAAAAAGCATTGGCCTCCATGGTAACCAAATATCTCAGTCCAATACTTTCTATTATGCACAATACCCTGACTTCTTGACTTGAAAGTGATCCAAATCCTAGTATGCCCATATTAACAGAGTCGACAATTATGTTATAAAACAAAATGTTTTTCACAATAATAAAAAGAAAACTGGTTCATACTCCTGAAACCATATAAAGATAAAAAATTTTTAAAAAATCACTCTCAATTTGGAGAAATAAATTTACATTATACAACACTATATGCCAGGTCAGAGGGCAGGGACATAAATGTACACTAAAATGCAAATGTTTCCCAAAGAGGTAAGACAAAATTCCATTTACAGCATAAAGGTTTACAAATGTACACCTGTACAACCGAAGAAAGCATCACTACTAAATTAGCAAGGCTTTTGTAATAAACATCGAAATAAGATTTGCTTTCAAAGTGTAAACTTACATCTATTACTACACACACAATGCATATGTTTATAGGAAGCAAAAAAGCTATCTGAATAGGTAATCATGCTTAAATGTTGAGCTATCAAATTCACTTTTCAGTGGCCCCTTTTCACCTCTATCTGGTTCCTACTTTCTGAATCTACTATGAAAAAGCAAAATAAAGCTCAACACTTTCTCAACATGTCCTTATAATTCTCTAAGCAAAACAGTATATAAACCTCCACTCTTTCTCATCGCAAACCAAACTGAAAAGTTAAAAAGGGGACTTAACTTTTCGTTTAGTGTACTTAATTGAACGGACGTGTTGCCATGATTCTGTTTTTCCTACCTCTTACAATTACATATTTAAGTATATACAATACTTCTGTACATTGCCAGAGACGTTTTAGGGCAGTATTTGTATTAAAACCGCACCCACTGTAAATGACATAAGTTCTTTTCATCTGCAATCATTTAATTCTTGTCTTACGTGCAGAGTTTTTATTTGCATGATAGTTTGTGAATTACCAAAATACAACTTAACTTTCTCTTTAAAATATTAATAATATTTATGCAGTTGATTGTTAATCTGTTACAAAAGGCTTCACACAAAGGACAAAAAAAAATAAGGACTATAATATTTCTATATACATCTCTATAAACCTGTTGTGCTATGGGGTCCATAGACCTACCAGACTGCAAGCCAGTTTATTAAAAGAATACTGTACTTTTTCCTTTAAAAACTATTTTTGTGGCTTTACAAGGTAAAAATTTACAAAATATGTGACAGTATTTTTGATACAGTTACATCATATACAGGCATTCTGTGCTTTGCCAGCAATCCAATCTGATAGGTCTTCTCTCAAGGCTGAATATAATTTATAATTCGCCACTCCCACCCCCCAAATATACACAAGAACCTTAAAAAATTTACAAATGGATGAATAAAGTCAATAAATAGTTTTCTTTAAAAAAAATCTGAAGAGTCATAGTTGAGTTGTGTTTTGATAATTCACAAAAGAAACGTGCTTCTCACATGGTTCTACCATTTTCTTTCTCTTTTTCCTTTACAGCATTCCATTTGGTGGTCCTCCAATAGGCCCTAGATCGGGGCTATTTTTCAAATAATATTTTTCCAACTTGGCCAGTATATGCTTCCCGTATGTGTATTTGCGCAAAGTAGTAATGTGAGGTCGAATCTGGAAAACAAATAATCTGCTTAGACAATCAACGTTATTTCTACTTCTGATTTCTTAACAAAGCGCCCCCCAATTTATGTGATTTAGAAGAATAAATGGAATTTTAAACTTTACATGTGTTTGCAAAAGCAGTTCTGTTCCAATCTCTCCAAACTTATACTCTCAAAATCGTTCAATGTACAAACAAACCATTATCTCTATAAACTATTACACATGCAAATAGCAGAGGGGCTCCAAACAGAGCAGGGAAGTATCACTATTATAAGCTATTATATTCTTATAAAGTGTATGAGGAAAGAATTCTATAACTCTAAGCAAGTAGATAAAAAATTCAATACAAAATGGAGCAAAATACATCAACAATCAGATGTGGGACAGCTATTGTACTTAAGATGTTCAATATCTCACGAATAGCTTTAAAAATGCAAATGAGAAGAAGCATTATAATTTTTTCCATCCAGACGGGCAAAGATTTTTAAAATAATAACTGTATTGATGAGATAATGGTAAAATAGGCACTATTTTCCAATACTAGATAGATATGCAAAACCTGTACAAGATTTTTTGAGGGGAACTTGGCAGAATCTATTAAAATATAACCTGGTCACATACTTTGTGTTAGCAATTCCACAGCTAAGGATTTACCTTACAAAAACAATCATGCAAAGCTATTCATATAGAGCACTGCTAAGAATAAAATTTTTTAAAAATAAACATTAAATATATATTAAGTAATATCACAATATATATTTAATACTATATAGCATGATATATTATTTAAAAAATAAATATAATATTGGCTAAATAAACACCGTAGTTAAAAATAAAATTGAAAATATATTATAAATATATATTTTAAAGCAGAAATATTAAAATTTAAAGAACACAGAAAATCAGGAAGCCAACAATACTTCTGTGATCTTATGAGTTCATGTTCTCTTCTCCATAAGAGAGGTCTGAAGAAGTTATGTACTTCTGCCATTTGTCTCTTAAGTGAATAAATTTAGAAAAAGATTAAGAGTATTTAAGTATTTCTTTGTGTTCTCTTAACAACGTTTTATTGTGGAAATTAATGATTTCTTAATTATTAGATTCTAGACTGAGGATGGAAAGAGAAAACAGTTTAAATGATTAAAAAACAATATAAATTTTTTCCTTTTAAGAAAATGTGTTAGGTTAGTGAGAAAATAAAAAACCTAGTTAGATTTAAAAATCGATGTTCAGTCAATGGCAAATCAAATATACCTAGATAAGATGACCTAGATAAGATGGTGAAGGGAGAAAAACAATGCTAACAGTAGGCAAATGAGATACGAACTTGATTTTATTGAGATTACCTTAAGAATTTAATAAAAGGTACATCATACCTACAACTGCCAAAGGCTTTCCACTGAATTTTAGACTTTTTTCTGCAGCTGTATAACATATGTGAGGAAATTAAAGCTTAGGGAGGTTAAGTGAGTAGCCTGAAGTCACACCAAACGAATCATCTACGCGCTATAAACCGTATTACCTTGTGCATGATTATCTTTCTCTGAGCAGGTTCGGCCGTATCGATCATCTTCTGGACCACGTAGTTGGCGTACTGGTCCTTCATCATGGTGTATAAGGCACTGTGAGGGCCATCGTTCTGACAGCAGACTTCATCAATCAGTAAAGCTCTCTCCGCACGGGAAGCGTGAGTAACACACTTTTCTACTACATTGCTGAAATATTAAAGTACATACATAAAAAACTGTCATTTTTATAGCAAAATTTCCTTGGCTCTTGAAAGAACTTGCTCAACTCATCTGAAGACAGAAGACTCAAAATAGTATTCTAATATTTTTTTTGCACTTTTTAGAGATGTACAGTGCATGTGGCATATGGAAATTCCTGAGCTAGGGGTCAAAATCGGAGCTACAGCAACAGTCATAGCAATGTGGGATCTGAACCGCGTCTGTGACCCACACCACGGCTCATGACAACACTGGATCCTATACCCACTTAGTGGGGATGAACCTGCATCCCTAATGGATACCAGTTGGATTTGTTTCTGCTGAGCCACAAAAGGAACGTAAGGCCACACCTGTGGCATATGGAGGTTCCCAGGCCAGGGGTCCAATTGGAGCTATAGCCTCCGGCCTATACCACAGCCACAGCAACGCCAGATCCGAACTGCATCTATGACCTACGCCACAGCTCACAGCAACGTTGGATCCTCAATCCACTGAGGAAGGCCAGGGATCAAACCCCGCGTCCTCATGGATGCTAGTCAGGTTTGCTACCAGCTGAGCCAGGATGGGAACTCCAGGGGCTTCTCTTATAATTATTTTTAAAACAGAAATTAGTATCATACAGAAGATGTGCTACATATGTACAATGGAATGGTACTCAGCTGAAAAATAGAACAAAATAATGCCATTTAGAGCAACATGGATGGAACTAAAGATTATCATACTAAGTGAAATAAGTCAGAAAGAGAAATATTATATATCACTTTTATGTGGCATCTAAAATATTACACAAATGAATCTATCTATCTACAAAAACAGAGACAGACTCACGAACAAGGAGATCAGACTTGTGATTAAGGGAGAGGGAGTTGGGAGCAGGATGGAGTGGGAAGATGGGGTTAGCAGATACAAGCTATTACACACGGAGAGGATAAACAACAAGGCCCTACAGTGTAGCACAGGGAACTATATTCAATGTCCTATGATAAACCATAATGGAGAAGAATATAAAAAAGAAATGAATGGGAGTTCCCATTGTGACTCAGCAGGTTAAGGACCTGATGTCTCTTGTGAGGATGTGGTTTTGATCCCTGGCCTCATTCAGTGGGTTAAGGATCCAGCACTGCCACAAGCTGCAGTGTAGGCTGCAGATGTGGCGTGGATCCAGTGTTGCTGTGGCAATGGTATAGGCTGCAGCTCTGATCTGACCCCTGGCCTGGGAACTTCCATACACCACAGGTGTGGCCATTGGAAAAAAAAAAGAAAAAAAAGAATGTGTATACATATATGTGTGTGTTTATATATATATGTATATAGTTATACACACATATATATGTATAACTGAAGCACTATGCTGTACAGCAGAAATGAATACAACACTGTAAACCAACTACACTTAACTAAAAAAAAAATATTAAGTTAAAAAAAATAATTAGCATCATAGAACGCAGAATGAACATCTGGAAATCTAATTACATCCATGTAAAATTATAATTAATAAATTAAATTTGCATTTACTCACATATCTTGAGAAATAACTTTTCAAATACAGATTTCAGGAGTTCCTGTCTCAGCGCAGCAGAAACGAATCCGACTAGGAACCATGAGGTTGCAGGTTCGATCCCTGGCCTCACTCAGTGGGCTGTGGATCGGTGTTGTGAGCTGTGGTGTACATTGCAGATGTGGCTCGGATCTGGCATTGCCATGGCTCTGGTGCAGGCTGGCAGTTGCAGCTCAGATTAGAACCCTAGCCTGGGAACCTCCATATGCTGCGGGTATGGCCCTAAAAAAAAATGGAATATATATTCTTTTTTCAAAAATGGAATATATATGGGCAAATTAATTTGTCATGGTGATTCTTTAAGAACAAAAGCAACATTTTATATGTACTTTTTGCCTCTACTAAAAAAGATAGATTTATTCCAATGTTGCATTTTCTCTACATTTCTATGCTTACCCATAGAAGCTAGAGAGTTCAGATTTGACCCGTGGAATTAGAAAATAATGCAATACCTGGCAAATTTGTGTTGACTGAGGGCTAAGACCTTTCCTCTGATTTCAGAAACAATCTTGCTCTTGTCCTCAGGTCGACCATGTTCCAGTACGTGCTGAATAACATAATTGCCATACTGATCCTAAGTGAAGATATTTAACAAATACTTTCCTTAAGAATATGGGTAATTCTTTAAAAAAAATAATTATTTTTATAAAAATTCAACAGAAGAATTAGAACACAACATTTTGTCTCACTGTATGTTTCTATGATGTGCTGACAAATTATATTTCCTTTTTACAAAATTAGAACCATTTTCAAAAAAATATAAATATTTCAAAATATTAAAGCGCTTATACCTGTACCAACTGCTCTGTATGTTGGTGAAGTTCTTCTAAGATAGGTAAGGTCTGCTCCGCAGTGCAGTGCTCTAGAATGCGCTGTATTACTCTGCAGCCATAAGGATGAGTTGAAAGTACAAACACCTTAAAAAACAATTACGAGAAATAAATATTCATTCTGTGACATTTTTGGAAAGATAAGTTTTTAGAACCATGCTGAATTAATTTAAAACAGGAGACCAAGGAATTCAAATATGACAGCTGCCATGTTTTTGCAAAGACTAGGGAGCAGAATACTCAATTTAGGAGCTAAAAGATATTTTGATCAAAAGGAGCCCAATTACAAAATGGATGGCATGTAATAATGAGAAGGAATGGACTGTGGGGTAGGGGTAGTGCATTGCCATAATTAGGAACTATTAATTATTATATATCAGTTACTAACCGGTATTTATTTTCTGTCTTTTATTATACAGTCTTAAGTCTTCTTTCCTCCTCTCCCTCTCCCAGGAAATTTGGAAAACACTGTTGGACTTACAATCCTAATAGTAGTTATCTTAACTTCTTAGAGTAATTTAATGAAACTCATATTTCTACATTTTTCAACTGCAAAAAATGAAGGTACCTATCAACCCACTCTATGAAAGAGGCAGAAATTAATGCACATTCAGTATTTGTCTATTTTTGTATGAAAGTACTGGGTACTACCTTGTGACTTGTAAAAAGACGTGGCAACACTCAAATTGTAACTAATTAGAAGCCAAAAATCAATCTTACTTGTCCTTTGAAAGCATCAATGATGAACTGCAGTGACTGTGGCTGGACACATTCAATACATTTTTGTACAACATGGTTTCCATTCTGATCTTTCACACATTTGAGTACATGACCATCTAGCTCCTTTACCATTTCACTCTGCAAAAGAGAAGACATTTAAATTACCTCCCCAAACAACATAAAAGGAATAAAATCACTGATATGGGAACAAAAATATGCTTAATATTTTCTGATGAAATTTTTTTTCTTTGCCCACTTCCGTGGCACGCAAAAGTTTCTTGGCCAGGGATCAAACCTGCACCACAGCAGTGACAATGCTGGATCCTTAACCTGCTGTGCCACCAGGGAACTCCTTTACTCTTCTTCTAAATAAATTTATAAGCAAAGAACTTAATTCAATATTGCTTCCCTTTACCATCTGATACCTTCAGGGACAGATTCTCAGCATATTTAAGGTTTTTGCTCACTTAACGGGCAAAAATGATGCTTTTCAACTTAAATTTGATTACTAATAAGGCTAAACTTATTTATAGTAAGGTTTATTTACTAAGTGCATTTTCTTTTAACTAACAATCTTACTATTTCCCTCATAAATTTGTAAGACTTCAATAAACACCTTAATCCTTAGGGAAAAATGTAGGTAGCCACAACAATCATCTGTGTGCCTTTTCAGTGCAATGGGAAATAGTATTGTGAAGAAATGGAGTATTCACAGTGCAAAGGTATTCATTTAAAATCTGTTATTGTATAGCACAGGGAACTTACCTAGTTATTTGTGATGAAACATGATAGAAGATAATGTGAAAAACAGAATGTATATATATGTATAACTGGTTCACTTCGCTGTACAGCAGAAATTAACAGAACATTGTAAATCAACTATAATAAAAAAATAAAAAAAAATCTCTCGAAGAACTCTCAAATGTATTCTGAAATAACTGAATAGGAATCTTTGAAGTTCAGATATCATACAGATGTTTAGTTATACGCTAAATATGGGCTAAATTACAATATCAAATGTACCTAAGAATCCAGACAGGGAATGGAATAAATACCATTATTCATGAACTGGTTCATCTAAAGCTTACTCTCAATGCTTTATTTTTTTATTATTTATTTATTTATTTATTATTTTTGCTTTTTAGGGCCTTACCTGCAGCATATGGAAATTCCCAGGCTGGGGGTCGAATTAGAGCTATAGCTGCCAGCCTACACTACAGCCACAGCAATGTGGGATCCGAGCCATGTCTGCAACCTACACCACAGCTCATGGCAACGCCAGATCCCCCACCCACTCAGCGAGGCCAGGGATCAAACCCATGTTCTCATGGATATAAGTCAGATTCATTTCCATTGCAAACTCTGCTTTATATTTTTAAATATTAAAGATATTCAAAATATCTTCTTCAAAGTATCTATGCCATTCTGACACTTTTGAGAAGTTCTAGGCATCTGTAATGTCAAACTACCTATCTTTCTTCATGGTGACTTTTCTTCAATTACCCTAAAACTCAGGATTTCCTGAGGAGGAATAATGCTACTTTCTCACAGATGTTCACCACTGTGATAAATGCATATACATATGCACATAATATCCATTTTCCCACATATTTGTTTTTAATTCTGAGATTTACTTTATTGGACGTATGTAGGTTAAGAGCCAAAGCCAATCTCTTTCTAAACTAATGACAAATACCTTTCATGAAATAATTATTTTCGAAGTTCCCGTCGTGGCTCAGTGGTTAACGAATCTGACTAGGAACCATGAGGTTGCGGGCTCGATCCCTGGCTTTGCTCAGTGGGTTAAGGATCTGGCGTTGCCGTGAGCTGTGGTGTAGGTTGCAGACGCAGCTCTCGGATCCCGCGTTGATGTGGCTGTGGCGTAGGCCGGTGGCTACAGCTCCTGTTAGACCCCTAGCCTGGGAACCTCCATATGCCGTGGGTGTGGCCCTAGATAAGGCAAAAAGACAAAAAAAAAAACTATTTTCTTTACTATTATTATGTTTCATTGTACTGCATAAACCAGTTATACTGAAGACAGTAACTATATTTGGGGTTGTGAACTTCATTTTAAAAGTCTATTTATTTAGTCCATTTAGAAGTCTCCGTTGTGGCTTAGCAGAAAGGAATCCGACTAGTATCCGTGAGGACGCAGGTTTGATCCTTGGCCTCGCTCAGTGGGCTAACAATCCAGCATTGCTATAAGCTGTGGTGTAGTTCACAGATGAGGTTCGGATCCCGCACTGCTGTAGCTGTGGTGTAGGCCAGCAGCTGCAGCTCCCATTCAACCCCTAGCTGGGGAACTTCCATATGCCGCAGCCCTAAAAAAAAAAAAAAAAAAAGGCAAAACAAAAAACACCACAAAAAGTCTATTTATCTCATGCATAAACCATACTAATTAATTAATAATGCTTCATGGTTGATATACCCTAACTCCTCAGTTTTTTTTTTTATTTATTTTGACCTCTTAAAGAAAATTCCTATGAGTACATAATAGGAATTGCACTAATCCCTTTTTAACTTAAAATATTTAGACCCTTTCATCCAAGAATACGGTATATTTTCCATTTAATTTTTATGTGTTTTCTCTTAAACTCAATCTTGTTAAAGGCTTTACATTACTTTTCTTGTTGAAATTTCTAAGCCTTTATATATAGGAATGTAATTGGTTTTTGAATTTTTATCCTTATGACAGAAATATAAGTACAATCAAAATAAACATTAGTAATAATAAAATATATTCTTAATACTACAGAAAACCAAATAAGTAGTAGCAGAAATAGCCACCACTAGGCACTCTGCTTAACACACAGTAGGTATTCAAATACTTTCGTTCAGAGATGAAAAGATGTTGAAGAAAATGAATGAAGATCTGTTGTGTAACTTTCAATTATAATGTACTGTTTGAGATAGATTTTTTAAAATATTTCTATCTGTGGAAATACTTAACATTTCATGCCACGATCATTATAAGATAAAATTTAAAAATTGAATAAGGTAATACAAAATTGTGTCTTAACTTACAATTACCTGCTGGTCAGATGAAATAGACTCCAATGCTTTCTGAATAACACGGCAGCCATACATCTGCAATGCTAAGGGCAGAACATGACCACGAATACGAGTAGCCAGGGCTAATTTTTGATCCAAACTCCCAAACTGACAGAAAAAAAAAAACAAAAGAAAAAGTGACTATGATATTACTTTGTTAAATCTGAATAACCCACTGTTTGCAGTCTATTGAAGTTATTTTTAAAATATCACATTCGGCAAATATATAGGGAAGACGCATTTGGGTAAAAGCTAATTAAGACAGACCCAGAGATGCTGGAAATAACTGTATTACCTTTTGGGGTTAAGTCATTCTATTTTTTCCTTTTTACTAATATATTAGCCACCTGTTATTCCTTTGAAGTAAACATCTTCACTCTTCATTTCAAATAACTCCCAGCTTTAATAAAATAATCTCTGAGCCATATATTCAGACCAGATAATTCTCAACTATATTCTGACTATGGAGGAAACCCGTTAAGTCAGACTACCACACTGGTGTTTAAACTAAAAAATTAGCTAAATTTACAAAGTAAATGACAGTTAACCAATCCAAATAAAGACTGTACTACTATTCATTAATTGCTTCACACAAGACTTTCAATACTTTATATTTTCAAATATATTTCAAATATTAAAGCTTCTCACAAAGTTGGCCCACATGTTTAAAAATATATAATAAAATATATACCATAAAATGTCATTTTAATCACTTAATTCAGTTTCACTGACTACAATCTATGTGCAATAACCACCATAATCTGATTCCAAATCTCTTCTATCCTTCCAAACATAAACACTGTATACATTAAGCAATAACCCATCATTCCTCCTCTTACCCTAGCTAGTCTACTAGTAGACCAGGAAGTCCTGGTCTACTTTTTGTCTCTACGAATTTGCCAGAGGTATTTCACATAAATGAACCCTATATTGTTTGTTTTTCTGTATCTGGCTTATTCCACTTAGCTTCAACTATATGTAGCATGTATCAAAGTTACATTCCTTCTATGGCTAAACAATATTCTATTGTATGCATATACCACATTTTGTTTACCCATTCACCTCTTGGGCATTTGGGTTGTTTCCACCTTTTGGCTCATAAATAATGTTGAAATGAACACTGGTGTTCAAGTCCTTATTTTCAATACTTTTGGGTATAAACCTAGAGTGGAACTGCTGGGTTATATGGTAATTTTATGCTTAGTTTTCTGAGGAACTGCCAAACCGATTTCTGTAGTGGATGCAACATTTTACATTTCAACAATGTACAAGGGTTACAATTTCTCTACATCTTTACCAACAATTATTTTTCATTTTCTAAGTTACAGCCATCCTAATAGATGCAGAGTAGAATATCACCGTGGCTTTGATTTGCATTTCCCTAATGACTAAGGATGTTGAGTTTCTTTACATGTGCTTAATGCACTTTTCGATAACTTCTATGAAGAAATGTCCATTCAAGTTCTTCTTTCTCTCTCTCTCTTTTTTTGTCTTTTGTTGTTTTAGGGCTGCACCTGTGGCATTTGGAGGTTCCCAGGCTAGGGGTCTAATCGGAGCTACAGCTGCTGCCTACGCCACAGCCACAGCAACACGGGATTCCAAGCCGCGTCTGCAACCTATACCACAGCTCACGGCAATGCCAGATCCTTAACCCACTAAGCGAGGTCTGAGATTGAACCCGCAACCTCATGGTTCCTAGTCGGATTCATTTCCGCTGAGCCACGATGGGAACTCCCAAGTTCTTCTCTCTTTTAATTGAGCTTTTTGTTGATGAGTTTCAAGAGTTCCTCACATATTCTGGATATGAAATCTTTATCAGATACATAATCTCTAAATTTTTTTTTTTTTTGGTCTTTTTGCCTTATCTAGGGCAGCACCCGTGGCATATGGAAGTTCCCAGGCTAGGGGTCTAACAGGAGCTGTAGCCGCCGGCCTTCGCCACAGCCACAGCAACGCGGGATCCGAGCCGCGTCTGCAACCTACACCACAGCTCACGACAACGCCGGATCCTTAACCCACTGAGCAAGACCAGGGATCGAGCCCACAACCTCATGGTTCCTAGTCGGATTCGTTAACCACTGAGCCACGACGGGAACTCTCATAATCTCTAAATATTTTCTCCCATGTTCACATATTTTTATACGAAAATAACTTTTAGAGCTTTTCTAAGCATTAAGCATATACAAACATGTATGCATGCTTACCTCAAAAAATTTCTGTATAACATAGTTGCCAAAAACATCTGTCATTAATTGATAGGCTGCTTGCAGAATTTCATTAAATACCATCTGTCGCTCAGCTGGCGTAGCTCTCTCTAGTTTTTGCTGTATGAATCTATGTGGAAAAAATTTTAATGTCATGACAGTATATTGATAACAAGCACTTGCAAAATTTTTATCTGACTTGAGTATTATACACCCCAACATATATCCACAGAAATAAATCATAGTAGAAACAGTACTAATTCATCTTATACTATAGTCAATTTAAAATAAAAAGAAAAAAGTTACAAAGTATTTCTTTGTTAATACCTTAAATTAGTTCTGGTTACACTACAATTAATGAAAAAAACTACAAAGATATTATTGGGTATTCATTTATTTTTTGTAATTACATTATTACTAAGTATCTACTTTCAGATCATCGTAAAAGAAACGCTTAAAAATGAAATTTGGAGTTCCCGTCGTGGCTCAGCAGAAACGAATCTGACTAGCATCCAAGAGGACGTAGGTTCAATCCCTGACCTGATTCAGTGGGTTAAGGATCCAGTGCTGCCATGAGCTGTGGTGTAGGTTGCAGACGCGGCTTGGATCTGACATTGCTGTGGCTGTGGTGAGGGCTAGCGGCTACAGCTCCAATTCAGCCCCTAGCCTGGGAACCGCCATATGCCACAGGTTTGGTCCTAGAAAAAAAAAGAAAAAAAAATCATCAAACACAACTTAATGCCTAACTAGGCTAGCCATTGTGAATGATACAAGGTCCATTTGCTACTCTTAAGGAACTCTCAACCACAGGGAGATAAAAGGTGTGTACAACTATTTAATCAAAACTGATTTTTAAAAAAATTTAGATTTATCTTACAGTATACATATTATATTTAATGTAAAAAGCATCAATTTTTTCCTTTAACAAAAGTGAAATTTAAGCCAAGCCACACTGAATACACATCTATAGAGGGACACAAAGCATTTAAACCGGTTTAAAAATTGTTTTAGACAGAGTATACATTCAGGGACATAAATCCATAAATGCAATTCAGAACACTTTTTAAAATGAAATTTAAAGAAATTAAATATATTCAGTCATGTAATAAAAATAATCTATTAATAAGAAGGCATTGCTATATTTTCATTATAGAAAACTGAAGAACCATAAAAAAAAAAGGCTGTATTTTTCTGTTTGTTTGTTTTTTAGGGCTGTACCGCGGCATATGGAGGTTTCCAGGCTAGGGGTCTAATTGAAGCTGTTGCTGCTGGCCTATGCCAGATCCTAGCTGCGTCTGCAACCTACACAGCTCATGGCGACGCCAGATTCTTAACCCCCTGAGCAAGGCCAGGGATCGAACCTGCAACCTCATGGTTCCTAGTCGGATTTGTTTCTGCTGTGCCACGATGGGAACTCCAAAAGCTGTATTTTTATAATTTATCCTAGTATGAAAGAAAAACTCATATTGGGTATTTATTTTTTAAAAGATTCAATCTTTTATACAAGTAACTCTAGTCGCGAAAAATTTTGGCTCATTCAAAGCAAAAGTGCACTGAAAAGTATCATAAATTATAATCACCTACCTAGAACCATGCTGGTCTTGAGAAAACTCAACTATATGTCCAATCAAGTCTCTAAGTTGAAGGTTTGGGAAGCGGTTGTTTCTGAAATCTTCCAATAATCTACTTCGGCCAGAAGGCATAATATCAGATCTATTATACCGAAGCCGAGAAGGAGGAAAGAGCTGGCTGCTGGAGCTAAATAGACTGGAAGTGCTTGAAGCACTTCGATATTTTGCTTCTGCTCCAGGTGCTGCAGAGATATATCGACCACTACCATTTGTCAGTCCTCCTACAACAAAGCAGCTGTGGTCAGCAAATATTTTTGACCAAGTCATTCCTCAAATAGAAGTCACTTAAACTAAAAAGTTAGTCAATAAATAAATATTCACCCCACTAATTCCTATATGATCTAATAGGAAATTAAAGTCGAAGCGGAAATACTGCACACTTAATGTATATGGCTATAATAAATGGGGTAGGGAGGGACTAGAAAACATGAGAAAAATACACCTGTATTTACCATTGGCAGTTTAGTTAAAAAATACCTAATATCATACAAAAACCTGTATTTGTTCTTTGAAACCTCAGTTTAAAACATGATTATAACAACTAATGTCATACATACTAATATAAACACCAGAATACTGAAACCACCAACAAAATTTTCAGTTATATTAAAAAGCAAGTTACAAATAGCTAGGAAACTCATATTTTAAGCCACTAAAAGTTTCACTGAAATTTACTCGCAGTGTTAATGGAACACCAACAACTAAATTTATAATTTGGGGAATATATAAAAAAAATCATTAAGTATATATATTTCTATGTAAAGAAAAATGATTTCTTAGTTTTAACCCGCTGATTAAATTTCAAGCTTTAAAACCCCACAATATCAGAATATAAATCCAAATTACATACTTTAAAAAATACTCTCCATAAAATACTATCGTTTATAGACAGGAAATAGTAGCAGTAAACATATTTATTACTCCTAGAGCTTTAACGTTGATCATTTAAAACAAATTAATAAAAAGCCTCTTTAACTTATATCCCATTCCAAAGAAGAAAACTAAAGGGCATTTGATAAAAATAAATACAAGCAAATAATTGTTACCACTACAATTAACTGTTTAAAAGTACTTGACAGTGTCCTTTTAAAAAAGAAATATGTATAGAAAATTGTAAAATGCAAATTTAGTAGTTAACATAAACAAAACCCACAATCGGCTTCATACTACTATATATCACTTCTGCTTAGGGTAATGCTATATGTACAATTCAGGCCACAAGGTATAGATGGTGCCAAGGACACACTGTCAGTGTAGTTACAGAGAGATACTAAATAAGGCCAAAAAGAGTTTACAGGGACAAAGAACAGTAAAAGTTATAATCCTGGAGAGTGCAGCGAGTAGACTATTCCTCTTTTACTTTCAGTCTCCACTGCCCTAGCTTCATTTTTCTCTACTGGATTTCCCATCATCCAGTATATGATGATATACTGAATCCTCAGCTCCATTTCCAATGTAAGTGCCATAAAATTACATTCACCTACATGTTAGCTTTGTTTCTTAAAACAATACCTGACAGTGAGTATACAAATACTCATAAATATTTTAATGTAATATCAACTGCCTAAGGCTCAGTTCTCTAATATCTTTCTCATTTTTGGCTGCAGTGTGCAGTGGCTTGATGTGGGATCTCAGTTCCCAGACCGGGGACTGAACCTGGGTCACAGTGGTGAAAGCACCAATCCTAACCTACTAGGCCACTAGAGACCACCCTCTAACATCTTTCTTAAAAGTATGTAATTTTGGGAGTTCCTGTCATGGCTCAGCAGAAACGAATTTGAATAGTATCCACGAGGACACAGGTTCAATCCCTGGCCTTCTCAGTGGGTTAAAGAGCCGGCGTTGCCGTGAGCTGTAGTGTAGGTCGCAGATGTGGCTCAGATCCTGCACTGCAGTGGCTGTGATGTAGGCCAGCAGCTACAGCTCCAATTCGACCCCTAGCCCGGGAACCTCCATATACCTTGGGTGTGGCCCTAAAAAGACAAAAAAAAAAAAAAGGCATGTAATTTTAACAAGCCATTTTACATACCTAAATGACTAAACATCAAATTATCATATTCATTCCAGTTCTACCTATCTCTGTGCTCACATACGAAAAAAATCTAAAAGGTAAGAGAATTCGGTGTTTTAATTAACACTGTCTTGATCTCCTCACTATTAACCTTTTTTAGTCCCTTATTTTTGTGTTTATAATAATCAACTGTCCACAACATCTGAACACTAGCCCATTCTCTGAGTCTCTAATAATTCTTCTTTTAAATTAAAAAAAAAAAAAAACTGCTTTTTTAGGGCGTACTTGCAGCATATGGAAGTTCCGAGGCTAGGAGCTGAATTGGAACTACAGCTGCCGGCCTATGCCACAGCCATAGCAACACAGGATCTAATAATTCTTTATCCTTTTTGTAGGGCAGGGGCACTCTGCTTATCATTCCAATCTGTTTTTTATAAACTACAATTGTATCTTCCCAAAGGCCACTTTGATGATGTCATTTTACACTAAAAACCTACCAGCATTCTGCTAGAGTAACTCCTCTAAGTTCTTCAGCCTACTTCTCAAGGCATTATTCTAAAACTATTTCTCATATGCATTTCCTAATAGTACCGTAACTGCTCACTTCTCCCTCTTATTCATTATTATTTCTGTACCACTGTTTATCATTACTTCAAATATAAGGTCTAACCCTACCTCTTTATCCTTGATACACTGAAGATTTCAACATCAAATTCAAAGTCTTTATCACAGAAAATGACTATTTTATTTGATACCTTCCCAGTAGTCAACATCCAAAAGGAATCTCTCCCAAGTCTAGATATATTTTGATTATGTTCATCAGCTCCTAATACACAACTCCTGATGCATTTTTGACAATGTAAAATGCCTAATAATGCAAAACTGCCCTGAGTCTTAAAAGTCTTGGAATTTCAGTTCTAGAAGACTAGTTATAATTTTCACTTACACAGCTGAAAGGTTATTTTTGCAAAGGGCCAGGATACATCTGTTTCCTTACAAACTAAATAAGCCTTTTTTTTTTTTTTTGGCCACCCCATGGCATATGGAGTTTCTGGCCCAGGGATCAGATCTGAGCCACAGTTGCAACCTACACTGCAGCTATGGCAACGCCAGATTCTTAACCCACTGTGCTGGGCCAGGGACTGAATCTATGTCCCAGCTCTCAAGAGACACTGCCAATCTTATCCCATGTGGCACAGCAGGAACGCTAAATAAGCATTACATCCAATTTAAAAATATACAATAAACATTTAAACTTGTTTTTAAACACTGACAGTATGTCATCCAAAACCTATTCTGGGATTGAAGGACATTTTACAAAATTTGCCTGTAACATTAAAAAATGTTGAAGTCATAAAAGACTTGAGAAATAGTTCAAGATTAAGGAAGAATAAAGAGGACTTCCCATGTGGCTCAGTGGTAACAAACTCAACTAGCATCCATGAGGATGTGGGCTCAATTCCTGGCTCTACTCAGTGGGTGAAGGAGCCAGTGCCCTAGCCTGGGAACTTCTATATGCTGCAGGTATGGCCCTAAAAAAAAACCCCAAACAATAATAATTAAAAAAATAAAGAAAAGAGTCATGACAAATAAATGTCATACGCAAGCCCCCAAGTCAGTCAATCCCCTTCCCAATCTCCCTCTCTGTACCTTCCCCTCACCTTATTATAAAGACATGAGTGAGACAACTCGGAAAGTTTGAATAAAGACAGCTGAGTTGATCGTAGTACTGTATCACTGTCCATTTCTTTTCTTTTCTTTTTTTTTTTTTTTTGCCTTTTGTCATTTTATGGCCGCACCCGCGGCATGTGGAGGTTCCCAGGCTAGGGGTCTAATCGGAGCTGTGGCCACTGGCCTGCGCCGCAGCCACAACAACGCAGGATCCGAGCCATGTCTGCAACGCCATATCATTAACCCACTGAGCAAGGGCAGGGATCGAACCCGCAACCTCATGGTTCCTAGTCGGATTCGTTAACCACTGCGCCACGACGGGAACTCCCAATTTCTTGACTTTGATAATTGTGGTTACATAAGATAATGCCCTTATTTTCAGGAAAAACACTTTAATCTGTTTATGAGCAAAGGGCATTATGCCTGCAACTTCCTGTCAAATACATCAGGAAAAAAAACAGATGAGGGGGTGGGCAAATGCAGAGATAGGGAGAAAGAGCGGGGAAAGAATGATAAAGCAAATTCAGTAAAGTAACATTTGCAGAATCTGGAAGAGGGATAAGCTGGATTTTTTTATTACTCTTAATGACTTTCTCTTAAGCTGAAATTATTCCAAAATTAGTTAAAAACAAACATACAAATAGGTTATCTGTATCCATATACTGTTAAAAGCAGATGTGTCCTATATCAAATGTGTTAAAGGGGTAACAGTCCTTTCAATTTATCAGTGATATAACCCCTATCATTTATCACTTCTTAATCACTAGCTGACTAAGACTTGTATGGAACATGGAGATCTGCACTGCAATTTCAAAGACAAAGTCACTATGGTCCAAAAGTGACATCTATGCAGCTGTTAGTTAGCCAGGACTCCTAGGTCAGAACTTAATCACAGCAGTGTGCTGCTCCTTAGATGTTATATATTTGCTATCTATTGAGAGTTCATTCATGACAGCTGAATGAGGCAAACGTAATAATTATCCTAGTAGATATAATTTTAAAAAAGTTTTAATTTCCTTGTAAAATCCATTTTTTTAGAATCCTTCCCTATTAAATACCAGAAATCAAAAAGATTTTAAAATACTGGAAAAAACAGAGGGGAGAAAAAAATATATTGAAACCACCAAAAATAAACCCAACAAGTTTCTACTTTTCATTCTTTTCCAACTCCATGAGATCTGGAAATGACAACTCCTGGACCTATTCTTTTATTTATTTATTCATTCATCCAGTCTGTGTAGTCTTTTAAAAATACAGATTCTTTTTTGTCTTTTTAGGGCCGCACCTGTGGCATATGGAGGTTTCCAGACTAGGGATCGAATCAGAGCTGCAGCTGCTGGCCTATGCCACAACCACAGCAATGCGGGATCCCAGCCTGTGACCTACACTACAGCTCACGACAATGCTGGATCCTTAGCCCACTAAGGCCAGGGATCGAACCTGTGTCCTCATGGATACTAGCAGGGTTTGTTAACCACTGAGTCATGATAGGAACTCCTAAAAATACAGATTCTTGAGCCTTTCCCAAGACCTAATGAATTACCTACCCTAAGTGGATAGTTTTTATTATATATATATATAAAAAAAAAACACCTTATTTGGATAGAAGTTTGGAAGTTAATTAGAACCAAGTTCATTTGTCAACTACTAATTTCAAATAAAAACGGTAATCCAAGTAGACTCTGGTCCTGAAAAGGATACAGTTTTACATATACGCTGCCAGACAAAATCTGTTTCAGAAGGCAAGGTTCCGGAAAGCTCAAGATGGTAAGATGATAATGAAAGATGACTACTTAGTTGGAGCAAAGAATAAATGATACAGAATGCATAGCTGGAAAAAGTCTAAAATGAAGATGGTCTATTACACTTTAAGGGATTACCTTTAGTCATTTCTAGCTCATAAATCAATTCACTTAGTAATCTCAGCTCATTATTTTTCCTGATTGCTTTTCAAAAGAAGTATATGGGACATTCAGAGTAGACTGTAAGAGCCATGGATAATCTGACTTGCCTAGTACATTTATCTGAATGATGCCAGACTTCAGTGGGAAAAAGATTTCAGAGCACCGCTTCTCGATATGCACACAAATCATTTCTTTCTTTCCTTCCCTCCCCACCACCCTTCGGCTTTTTTGGCTTCCCCACATATGGAAGTTCCTGGACCTTCAGCTTCAGAGCTGTGCCATGGTTGTGACCTATGCCACAGCTGTGGCAACGCCAGATCCTTAACCCACTGTGCTGGGCCAGGGATTGAGCCTTTGTTCCAGAGACACTGCCGATCTGGTTGCACCATAGCAGTAAAAACATTTCTTTTTTTTTTCTTTTTAGGGGTCGCACATGCAGCATATATTGGAGTTCCCAGGCTAGGGTCGAACTGGAGCTACAGCTGCTGGCCTACACCACAGCCACAGCAATGCCAGATATGAACTGTGTCTGCAACCTACAAACACAGCCTCATGGATACTAGTTAGATTCATTTCCACTGAACCATGATGGGAACTCCTGAGGAAAAACATTTCTCATATTAAAGATGCAATTTTCGGGAGTTCCCCTTGTGGCGCAGCAGAAACAAATCCGACTAGGAACCATGAGGTTGCAGGTTCAATCCCTGGCCTCGTTCAGTGGGTTAAGGATCTGGTGTTGCCATGAGCTATGGTGTAGGTGGAAGATGTGGCCCAGATCCTGTGTTGCTGTGGCTGTGGTGTAGGTCGGCAGCTGTAGCTCCGATTCGACCCCCTAGCCTGGGAACTTCCATATGCCACAGGTGCGGCCCTAAAAAGAAAAAAAAAAAAAAGAAGTAATTTTCCAAAGGATCACATCAGCCTGACCTTTGTCTTGAGTTCTGGAATCCTGTCTTAAATAGGTCTTGTGTGTCCAATATAATCAGTTTCTTTACCTACTTTGGAAAGACCACTTAATGATTTAATATTCATGTTTGATACTATAGGCTAGACACCCTAAGGGTCCATTACGTATCAATTTGTTGAGAAACAAAAAGGCAACTACTGTGAGTCTAACTCAACCTAGGAAAAGCCAACTACCACTTGAGCATTTTTTTTTTTTTTTTTTGCTTTTCAGGGCCGCGCCTGAGGTAATAACCAGAAGATGGAAGAATTATGAAGTACATAACAGAAAAAGCCTTGACAGCCTTGAGGAGATGTTTGTTAGAAACATGGGTATTGAAGACAATTCTGGTGAGGGCTCAGGCAGATATGAGGAGTACAGTGAAGAAAGCTTTATCATCTTAGAGAACATATCATCTTGTAATGTTGGTAGAAATATGAATGCTAAAGATGCTCCAAGTGAGGTCTCAGGAGGCAATGTGAAACATGTTATTGGAAACTGGAGGAAAGGCAATCTTTGTTATAAAGTGATAGAAAACTTGGCTAAAACATATGCTGGGTGAAAAGCATAATTTCCAAGCACAGTGCTGAAGATATGGCTTGGTTTCTTCTAGTTGCTCAAGACAGAATAAGAGAGAAAGGAGATAATGAGAAGGAGGAACTGTTAATAAGCAAAAGAAAACCAGCACATGATTGCAAAAAATCTTGGCTTATCTAGATAAAGTGCTAAGGAAACAGCTAGTGGATGTGGCTGGACAATCCTCTGATATTAATGGACGACCAACAATGTTTTTGAGAACTTCTATCAGCAGAAGCACTGCCAGCCTGGACTGAGTGAAAGGGAAAGAGATGGGACAAAATGAAGAAGAATGATCCTGAGGTCAGAGCCATAAATGGCCCCATGGGTGAAGGGACTGCTCCAGGAGATACTGAGGACAGACTGAGCATCTAGCCACAGATGATTATTCTAAGTCCTTGAAACAATGGACTCTGCTCTGCTGGCTTTCAGACTTCCTTGGAATAGTACACCTTTTTGTCCTTCTAATTTCTGAGTCTTGTGGATGGGAATGTCTATCCTATGCCTATCCCATGATCATATTTTGGAAGCAGATAACTTGTTTTCTAGGATACACAGGTCCAAAGACGGAGAGGAAGTCCACAGGGTGTATGGCCCTTATACATTAATTTGACCTCTAGCCTTCAGAACCGTGAGACAATGAATCTGCTTTAAGCCATTTAATCGCAGTAATTTCTAACAGCAGCCCTAGAACACTAATATATAATGCATCTTAACGACACTCTTAAGAGAGATATTATCTCCATTTCACTTGTGACACAATAGATTTAAAGAGGCTAAATCCTTAATAAATTCTTATACAAGGATGCACAGCTAATAACTAGCCTGAGTTTTACTTTTTTTACTATGCTACCTGAATAATTTGTTTAAAGCTCTGTTATACTCTGCTATACCTCAAGAAGAACATTTAATGCCACATACCATTCTTAAATCTGGGATATGCTTGAGGTTACATGGGGAATAAACCATGTAAACTTTTAACTATATATTTGCCATACAAAGTCACAAAAACTTATTGGGAAAAGAGTGAGGCTTCAATCAATTTATTTTGTCTTTTTAGGGCTGCACCTGAGGCATATGGAAGTTCCCTGGCTAGGGGTCAAATCGGAGGTGTAGCTGCTGGCCTATGCCAAGAGCCACAGCAAAGTGGGATCCAAGCCACATCTACACTACAGCTCATGGCAATGCCGGATCCTTAACCCACTGATCAGGGCCAGGGATCAAACCCATGTCCTCACGAATACTAGTTGGATTCGTTACTGCCTTAGCCACAAAGGGAACTCTATTAATCAATCTAAAAACCAACATAATTCCAGTCAAAAGCAGAGTTAAAGGATCCGGAGTTGCTGCAGCTGCAGCTGCAGCTGGGATTCAGTCCCTGGCCAAGGAACTTCCACATGCTGCAGGTACGGCCATAAAATAAAAAAAATATTATCTTCCATACCATTTTAAGGGGCTAATATAAAAAGCAAAGAGCATAAATTATGTCAAGTGTTCTACTTTAAATTTGTACACTTTATGACAAGACAAGCAGACAACACTAGATGAAAACTACAAACCAAAATAAAAATCTGTTGTTTTCATTTCTGTTGCTTATAATTTTTTACTAAAAGCAACTAAGTAATTAATCTTACCTTTTAGCATCTAATACTTAAAGTTTTAAATAATATAAAGGTAAGAGGGAGACAAAAGATATTTAATAATCTTCTCTCATTCATCAAGGAGCATTTAAACATTGAGTTTTTAACATATGAACTAAGTAGCTCAGACTGGTATCATATTTCTATCTCTACTCACCATGCCAATTTCCATTATTCCATCAAAAAGGCCTGTATGATTTCAACTGCCTGAATCTTATATTTTTAATGAAAACGACCTCCGTGATTACTGAACATGAAGACACTCTAAAGACATTCTAATAAAAAGACACTCTAAAACCTACCCTGCAGTTCCCACTGTGGTGGCTCAGCAGTTAACGAATCTGACTAGCATCGATGAGGACGCAGGTTTGATCCCTGGCCTTGTTCAGTGGGTTAAGGATTCGGCATTGCCGTGAACTGTGGTGTAGGTTACAGACGCGGCTCGGATCCTATTTTGATGGCTGTGGTATAGGCCAGCAGCTACAGCTCCGATTCGACCCCTAGCCTGGGAACCTTCATACGCCACGGGTGTGACACTAAAGAGCAAAAACAAACAAATAAATAAAACCTACACCTACCCCAAACAACAAAACAAAACATATGTATGCAAAAATTCAAGGTCCACAACTGACTGCCTTAAAACTTTTAAAAGTGTTTTAAGAGTAGGACCTCAACAAACACACTGATGGGAGAACACAGAGTACAGTCAAATAACGCTTTAACGTAGAAGCGCATGTTACTCTATGTATGTAAAATAATTTTAAAGTAAGTACCCAGTGTCCAAAAATAAATTCATCAGTGACATAGAAAGCTACTTTATAATTACTCAAACATTTTGCTGAGATTGAGATCTGAGTACAGCTGATCTTTGAACAACTTGGGGGTTGAGCATTGACTCCCATGCCCCAAAAATATGGGTATTATTTTTGATTCCGCTAATACTTTATTAATATCTACTATTGACCGGAAGACTTTATGGTGACAAAAAGTTGATTAACACATCTTATGTTATATGTTATGTTATATGTCTATCTAAATATACTTTCATGCATTCACAACATCCCTACATTTTTTTTTTTTTTTTTAGTATTTCTATGTGGTTTACCCTGTGAATTTTTTCAAGTTGTAGCAGATTTCCAAAACGTTTTCCCATTCTCCCCTCAATTCTTTGGAAAAAAACCCCATGTATAAGTGGAGCTTGGCCTGTGTTGTTCAAGGGTTAACTGTACTCTTACAGCTGTGGAGAAATGTCTGAGCTTTCCTGTTTCTAATCCACTGGGGGGTGAGCAAACTCAGAAGTAACTCTAACATAATTCAGTCTGTGGTAAATTTGGTATAAAAGAAAAAAAACCACGAAGGAAAGGTAATAATTCTAATGGAGAGAGTATGTTTTCATAAAATGGAATTATTAAATGAAGTGCAATAAGGCAATAGCATTATAATCATTTATATTGTAATTGCTGGTTTATAACAAAAAAGCAAAAAAAAGCAAATAAGATGATGTGTGTAGGATGTTTTCGCTGGTTTATAACAAAAAAGCAAGAAAAAGCAAATAAGATGATGTGTGTAGGATGTTTTTTCTTTTTGTCTTTTTTAGGGCCACACCTGCGGCATATGGAGGTTCCCAGGCTAGGGGTCGAATCAGAGCTATAGCTGCAGGCCTATACCACAGCCACAACAATGCAGGATCTCAGCCACGTCTGCAACCTACACCGCAGCTCACGGCAATGCCGGATCCTTAACCCACTCACTGACTGAGACCAGGGACTGAACCTGTGTCTTCATGGATACCAGTCAGATTTGTTTCTGCTGAGCCACTATGGGAATTCTGGATTATGTTTTCTCAACAGTGTCTCTCCAGTCAAGCAGTCTGGCATGTAGGTATTTGACACTGGCCAACTAAATTAAAACGTAAAAATTTTGATCAGACCCCAAAATTTATAAACGGAGGCCAATGAAAGTACACACACAAGATAAACACAGGAATTCCCTTTTGCAGCTCAGTGGTAACGAACCTGACTAGTACCCATGAGGATGAGGGTTTGATCCCTGGCCCCCACTCAGTGGGTTAAGGATCTGGCATTGTTGTGAGCTGTGGTGTAAATCGCAGGCATGGCTTGGATCCTGTGTTGTTGTGGCTGTGGCCTAGGCCGGCAGCTCTAACTCTGATTCAGTCCCTCACCTAGGAATTTCCATATGCCAAGGGTGCGCCCCCTCCCCCCAAAAAAGAGAAACATAAAATAGGGATTAGTTTCAGTATAAATTAAACATAACTTTTTCTATTTAAAATACCATGTATGGAACCTTTTCTTAATCAGCTTTAATTAAAAAAAAATTTTTTTTTTTTTTTTTTGGTTTTTAGGGCCACACCTGTGACAGAGCTTTAACACACTGAGTGGGGCCAGGGCTCAAACCCACATCCTCTTGGATACTACTTGTTAACCACTGAGCCATGGCAGGAACTCCTGATCAGTTCTAATTTAAGAAATCAGTAATATTTTAAGAGATCCTTGAAGGAAAAAGTATTATTTTATATTAAAAGTCATTACTGATAAGTGAAAAATGCCAATATATTGACATTCAAACTTTCTCCACTAACTCACAACAGGCTAAATTATATTTTCCACAATTATAAAAAGCTCACAAAAATTCTAAACTTAACAGGAAAAGATCCCTTCTTTCTTCAGAGAGATAGCAGACAAAAACATTCTTTGAGAAGTAGTGTGACATTTTGGAATGAACTAGAGACCTGGGCTGAAATTTTTTGTTTCTTACTAATTTCAGGACTACAAGCAAGTTACCTGATTTTTTTTTTTTTTTTTTTTTTGTCTTTTTGCCTTTATGTAGAGCCGCAGCTGCAGCATATGGAGGTTCCCAGGCTAGGGGTCTAACAGCCACAGCAACGCGGGATCTGAGCCGCGTCTGCAACCTACACCACAGCTCATGGCAACGCCGGATCCTTAACCCACTGAGCAAGGCCAGGGATCGAACCCACAACCTCCTGGTTCTTAGTTGGTTTCGTTAACCGCTGAGCCACGAAGGGAACTCCTGACTTCTTTGAGAATGAAATTGTGTGTGTGTGTGTGTGTGTGTGTGTGTGTGTGACTGAGAGAGAAAGAGAGAGAGAGAGAAAGAGAAATCAAGGTTAGTGTCTCCCCATTTGGATATTTAATTGCTTTAGTCCACCTTATTAAAAAGACCATCCTTCCCACATACACCAGAGTGGCACTGTGGCCACAAATCAGGTAGCTAAATTAGCAGGTCTATTTCTGGATTCCATTGATCTATTTCTCTATCTACCTCTGTGCTAATACCATAATTTTAGTTACTACAGTTTTATAAGAAGTTTGATATCTGGCAAACTTATTAAGTTCTAACTTTGTTCTTTAAGATTGTCTTGACTGTTCTTGGTTCCATCTTTCCATTTACATTAAATAAGCTTGTCAAATTTTTTTAAAAAGCCTGAAAAATTCTTACACAGACTGTGCTAAATCTATACATCAGTTAGAAGACACTCGGGCAGTTCCTGTTGTGGACCAGTGGTTCAAGGATCCAGTGTTGTTTCCACAGTGGCTCGGGTTTGATCCTTGACCTGACACAGCAGGTTAAAAATCTGGTGTTGCCACAGCTAGGGCGTAGGATCAGCTGTGGCTTGGATTTGATCCCTGGCCCGGGAGAACATATGCTACGGGTGTGGCCAAAAAAAGAAGACGTGGTATCTCTCTCTCTCTCTCTTTTTTTTTTTTTTTTTGCTTTTTTAGGGTTGCACATGCAGCATATCTAAGTTCCCAGGTTAGTCGTTGAATTCGGAGCTACAGCTGCCAGCCTACACCACAGGCACAACTTCAGATCTGAGCTACAGCTCATGGCAGTGCTGGATTGTTAACCCACTGAGCAAGGCCAGGAACTGAACCCACATTCTCCTGGATACTAGTCGGGTTCATTAATGCTGAGCCGCAATGGAAACTCCCCACGTGGTATCGTTATAGTACTCAGTCTTTCAAGTCACAAAACACTCAGGTTCATCCATTTATTTGTCTTTAACTTTGGTCAGTGCTTTATAGTTTATAGTGTAATGATCTTACCTTTCTTCCAATATACTTATTCCCGGTTAAGGAAACAGTCTTATGCAAAAATATTCTAAACATGGAAGATAGGTCTATTTTCAATGTCACCGCATGAGATCCTTGTTGCTTTCATTTTTAAAGGTTATGTGCTCAGGCTGCAGATCTGTGACAGACTACATCTGCCTATATTTTAAGAGTTAGTCTTCTAGTTCCCATTGTGGCTTAGTGGGTTATGAAACTGACTAGTATCCTTAAGAGTTAGTCTTCTGATCCTATATTTACTTAATATACACCATTTACCGTATAAACAATGCAATGATGTGAGTTCCTGGTGAATTCTTGATAGATTAAAATAATTTTTAAGGCACATGATGGCTTACTTGCTATCAGTAAGAAGGAAAAGGTAGAGAAACAACTGAATGAGCCCCTGAAATGCAAGTATGAAGGAAAAGTAGGGCCGATGAATAAAAAGGAAAACAAATGATAGTAAGTAATGATATACAGAATCGTAGACAATAAAATTAAAGAAAAAGCTCCAACTAGCAAAAATACATATCAAGGGAAAAAAAATTTAAAAACACATACAATAAGAGACCAGACTTTTCTATTTTTCTCTCATCCAATAAGCTTTCTTCAAAAATTTAAAATATGCAATGGTAGGTGGACTTCAGGTCAATGGAAGGACAGAAGGTAGGAAGAAAAAAAATGCATTAAGAGGATAATGGGGACAAAAATCAAAGGCTCATATAACAACAGATCCAGCAATTACGAATTAAAAAGAAGTATGAACTGGAATAATGCTGTAGTATGTCAACAACTATAAATTGTTCCATTGTGTGTCTCTCCATGTGAGTGTTGTTACTAGAAATTTCAGTGGGACAATCCTTTTTTAAGTGAAAAGTTTAGCATCTGACTGCTGCCTAATTAATGTTAACAGAATGTTAACAGAAACCCCACAATCATTATAGCAAGCAAAAACTGATGCCACACATTTCCAAATTGTTCACCTCCTCATCCTATTTTAAACTGGCACTACAAGTGATTCTGATATGCTGAACCAATGAAACAGATATTCAAGTATTTTCTAGTCTCAAATCTGAGATTATGTTAACTGAATTAACTGGTGAAAACATTCTCAATCTTTAGAAACACAAAGTAATAGAAAGTGTTACTACATGATAATGAACAAAACTTAAGGACAAAAATTAATCACTGTGACCCCAAACTACTACTAAGACTGATAAATCTGTATACAGAAATGAAACATAAATTCTTCCACATAGTGATTTTAGAACTTCTTCATTCATGAGTATTTCATACTCAACAAATGATTTATAGACACATCAATAAGCTGAAGCAGTACTTTCATATACACCACCATGAGAACCTGTAAATAGTATTCTGTTGAGAGCTGAATATGTTGTCCTATCTATAGCCAGTGCCTGAGTTGCTTTTTAGGGCCACACTAGTAGCATATGGAGGTTTCCAGGCAAGGCGGTGAATCGGAGCTGCAGCTACTGGCCTATGCCATAGCCACAGCAATGTCAGATCTGAGCCACCTCTGCAAACTACACCACAGCTCATGGCAACACCAAATCGTTAACCCACTGAACGAGGCCAGGGATTGAACCTGCATCCTCATGGATGCTGGCCAGATTAGTTTCCACTGAGCCACAACAGGAACTCCAATCGTATGTTTATATTTTAAAAAATATAACCCGAGCCACTGTGAGGTAAAGTTTGAGAGGATGATTAGAATATTACTGTTGATACACTCTGTAAAATTGTTCAATTCATTAATAGAATACCATAACAGAAATGAAAAAGATAGTATCAGAGTCAGAACAGTGTTCTAGCCTCACTTCTGTCATTTACTGGTTTGGGCAAATCTCTTGGGCTAATATGATCTATAATTTTCTCATCTTTAATGGGCATATCACTCAGCCAGTCTATGTTAACAATTAGGATGAAATGAAATAATGAATATGAAGGTGCTTTAGAAAACTATCAAATGTTACTCAGTTATAGGGGAACATGCTACTTAAAAGATAATAATGCTTTCTATGAAAACTTTAAAATAAATATTATTTTCTGCTTTAAGGACCATATACAAAACTCAGAAAAACTGCACAGAGTCTTACAACCAATTTGGCTATTCTTATTTAATTCTTAAACATCTCATTCTAAGAAAAGCAGGTGATCAAATCTGCCAAAAGTCAGCAACTTCAACAGATACAACCACTACAAACCACTATTTGATTACTGAATACATGACATTAATGAATTTTCAAAACTGATAGCCACCTTCAGGTTAACTAATTTCACTGAGTTCAAAGCCTACATTAGAAGTTCAAAGCCTACATTAGTACCCTTTTCTTACAAAAAAAATTTAGCCAATTCAAAAATGAAGAGGTACAAGATGCCATTAGACTGTCAAACCAATAAGTTAAATAAAAATAACAAAATACTACTTTACACTCAAGAAGTTCCATATCAGTTGAACTACTACGAGCATAAAGATTAAATCAGAAATCACGAACATATTTTAAATGTTTACTCAAGGAAGAAAAAGAACTAGTTAGCTAACTAGTTAGCTAGCTCTAGGTGGATGAGTAAAAATTAAATACTGGAAATATTTAATGTTTTTTTCACAGAGAGTGAAGTACCTCAAAATAAGAGACTGACTTCTACCATAGAGAATAATTTAAAAAACAACTTCAGGTAGAAGTTTTTGACATCAACTCTGTAAGGCAATACAATGTGAGAAAAGAATCCACATAATATTCAATGCTGAACTTGAAGTGCAGAATTTGACATAGCTTTTTGCATTTCAAGATAAAAACCACTAATCTTAAAATTGTTCTCTTTTCTTGGTCTATTCCTCTTGTTTCTTTGAAAAGAGCTTTAAGTGCTGCTTTTTAAAAGGTATAGTCAACATGGGAACCAATCAGATGGGACTCCGAATGGCCAAAGATGGTAACATTTTAGGATCAAGAGAAGGTATAACTGTGTTATCTCAGACTGCAAGGTATTGAAATATATCAATTATCCTAAAATCCATTAATTTAAGGTAACGATGATTTAAAAACAAAAACAAACTCCCACAAGTCACCTTTAGAAGCTGTTAGGGCATCAATTCATTCCAGAAAATAAAGGAAAAGAAATCAAGCATTATTTTGATATTGATATGAACTATATATTTCAGGGTAATCTCACAATCAATGAAAATTCTTTTCTATAGAAAAATTCCAGCTAATAAATGTAGAAGGAATGACAGAATTAGAGCATAGCAATTTTGCAAGCTCTGAAGAAATATTTAGGCAATGATCAAAGACTGCTGTTAGGTGGACCTGGCCGACAACCTCACAATGGAAATAACCAGACATGTCTCCTGATATGGTGTAAAACGAAAATACAGAACCATATAAACAAAAAACTAAATAACGAAGCAAACGAACAACCAGATCAAGCCTCTAAATGTAATCCCCCCCGCCTCCCTGCTTTAAATGTGGCCACACTCGCAGCAGCATTTGAAGTTTCCAGGCTAGGGATTGAACCTGAGCCCAGCTTGGATCTAAGCTGCAGCTGCAGCAACGTGGGATCCTTTAATCCACTGTGCCAGGCTGGGGATCGAACCTGCACCTCTGTAGTGACCCCAGCTGCTGCAGTTGGATTAACCCACTGCACTATGGTGGGAACTCTAATTTAATTCCATTTTACAGGAAATTCCAAATAGAAAAAGACTTTAAATACCACCATGGGGGAAAGATCAAAGTCAAGGGATACTCAACAGGACAAAATTTCTTCAACAAACAAGTGGAAAGGAAAAAAAATGGAGGAAGGGGGAAATGGTTCCATATCAAACAAATGCTGGGCAATTTTGTTTTTATTTTTATTTTTTTTGTCTTTTTGCCTTTTCTAGGGCCACACTCGCGGCATATGGAGGTTCCCAGGCTAGGGGTATAATTGGAGCTGTAGCCACTGGCCTACACCACAGCCACAGCAACACGGGATCCGAGAGCTGCGTCTGCAACCTATACCACAGCTCACCACAACGCGGGATCCTTAACCCACTGAGCATGGCCAGGGATCGAACCCACAACCTCATGGTTCCTAGTTGGATTCGTTAACCACTGAGCCACGACAGGAACTCCTGCTGGGCCTTTTTGGACACTGATTCAAACACAACTATTTTTTTTTTTAAAAGAGATTTAAGTCAATTAGGGAAATCACAGTAATTAGAAATCACAAATTTTATAAAATATGATAATGATATTGTAGTTATCATTGTTTTTTAACAAGGAATCTCTCAGAAATTTCATCCTAGAATATGGAAGATAAAATTACTTTTTCATATTTCTGACTTCAATGTATTTAAAAAGTAACAAGGTTGCAAATCTTAACAAAAATATTTTGGGTTATAGAACAATCAACACTTGTTCTTCAATCAGAAAGTGACTACTAGTCATCCTGCTAAATATACTTACGTTGATCAAAGGACAACTATTTTAAAAAATGAAACATCTTCACTGGAAAGACAGAAATACACAATGCTGCTATTACCTTTTACTGTGAATCAAGTAGTAGCATGAGCAAAACGCAGAGATAGTTTAAAAAGTTACCTGTTTCATTCAATATTTTAAGACTGTAGATATCCAGACTTATCAATAACTACAACGGTTATATGTCTTAAAACCTCATAATAACCTGTACCTAATTAATTCTAACAAATTCCAATGAAACCAAGAATTTATCTTTTTTGACATTATATCCTTAATACATGAGCTAAGTAAGATTTTTTAAATGGCTATGCAAATTCATGTATTTTTTTTGTTTGTTTTGCTTTTTAGGGCTACACCTGTGGCATATGGAAATTCCCAGGCTAGGGGTCAAATCAGAGATACAGCTGCTAGCCTACACCATAGCCAGAGCAACGCCAGATCTGAGCCATATCTGCGACCTACACCACAGCTCAAGGCAGTATCTTTCAAAAAATATCCCGACCCACTGACCGAGGCCAGGGATCAAACCCACATCCTCATGGATACCAGTCGGATTCTTTTCTGCTGCGCCACCATGGGGACTTCTGCAAATTCATTTGTATAAGTCAGCAGGCTTGATAACTTGATTCATGAAGAAATTCACTTCAAGGATATACAATTTAAAATATTTTTTAAAACTAGAGAGCATGTACGTCTTGCATCGTGATTCAGGGACATGAAATCAAAGGATATCCATCAATACTATGCAAAGAAAAAATTTATCAAATCTACTCAATTATTTTCAACCTGGCAGGGTATATTCTTTGTTAACAAACATTGCCAGTCATACTACAACTAAAGCTAAAAGAAACTGAGGGATCACAAAAGGAAAAAATCTACAGATAGTTTCAATTACAGGTGTATTTTCTTGTTTTGGCCATCTCTGCAGCATTTGGAAAGTTTATGGGCCAGGGATCAAACCCACGCCACAGCAATGACAATGCAGGATCCTTAACCTATTACACTACCAGGGAACTCTGGTCAAAAGTGTACTAAAATACCACATTTCAAGCTAAAGCTAAACTAAGGGAGTTTAGCCTCAACTATGGGTACAAAAGTATCAAGCTATAATACAGAACTGCTGGCCACATGATGATTACTTCTGACTAGAATTCCTTTTATAAGCATGTACATGTCTGGATTCTTTACGGTCTAAAGAAAAATATCTAGACTGCTGTTTAATTAGAAACATCTAACAAGTCATTTATAATCCAATTTTTAACCAAGCTATACAGAACAATGCCATTTATACAAGCCCTAAAGCACAACATAAGCAGAAACAGTTGACAGAATCTGATCTGAAACTTACCTATGAAGAAAATGACAGGACATGACAAATATAATCCTAACGAATAAAACACAAACTATTATGAAAAGTCTATTCTTAGATTTGTTTTGTTCCAAACTTTTGTGTCCATTTCAAAGTCTCAATGTCATGTTTATATGGGAGTGGAAGGAGTGGGTCTGAATAGAAATAATAGAAATAGGAACCGAGTAGCTCCTGTGACTAAGGAAAGATAAATGAAGGTCGTAGACTAAAAACTGTTTAAGTTTACACAGACAGTGCTGCAAAGCAGATCTTAGGACCCCCACCACACACACAAATAAGTTAACTGTATGTATATATTCAATATCCCCCCCCAAGAGGTAAGGCCCAGAATTTGGGGTGGACCAGTCTTTAAAAAAGAAATTTAGCCCACTTTGTAGTAACATAAATCTAAATGATGATTACAATAAAAGATACCTTTGTTACATAGACACAATATATTACTGAGCTTTAGGAAAAAACTGCTATAGCTTTATGACGGGAGGGGGGGTGTCCAAACATGATCACAGCTTATATCTGCTTACAAAAACAGCATTACTTTTTAACTCACAAGCTGATTTAAATCTTTCCAAGGACAGAAAAATCATCAATAGAATCCCTCAGTTTTAGTTGAAATGACTACAATTACAAAAATCCAAAATCTAATTTTAATAAAATACTTTCTTTGAAGAGAAAGGGATTCATAACACAGCCTCTAGTATCCAAATACCCTTAAAAATATACTGTTAACTACAATGATAAGTACTTCCCGGAGTGGGAAAAAGGTGACCACCAATTCAGCAATCTTGCGGTGGGGGCAATTTTAATATACAGATATAAATCAAAGTTCTAAATATTCCAACTTCAAGGGTACAACAAGCCTAGAACATTTTTTTCTTAAACAACATATTCAAAAGTAAAAGAAGTATATGGACCAAACCCATACATAATAAGATTCTCTAACTCAGAAACATAATTCATATACCGTAATATAACCCTTTGGTAAAATTGCCAGGTGTTCAAAGGCCAAAGTAAAAAACCACTGTACTAAACTAAATTAAAGTTCAATAACTATGTGACTAATGTTTTGCTTTTGGTGTGCAATATCTTTTGATCATGAAACGTCTTTCACTATCATGTATAAATAATTGACTTTTCCGATGATCTAAAACACACACAAATCAAAAAGCACAGACAAGAAAAAACACACCACTGTATTTCATAAAAGGAACATAAGATATAATAGGGGTCTTTACCTTACTGTACATTAGACCCTCACTTTGAATTTTCATGAAAGTAGAACTTTTTCAAAAGGCTAATATCTAAAAGCAAAAGCAATTTGGCATGTTTTATCCAACATTAAATATTTTACACATATTATAAAACACACACACAAATACACTTACATGTATACATACAAATAAAAAGGGTTTTGGTTTTTTTTTTTACCTAAATGCAAACTGGATGAGGATCCATGTGATGAAAGTGATGGCGGTGGCGTAAGTGAATGTCCTGGAGTTTGGCTTGGCAGAGGCATGCCTATTGGACTTGGAGAGGAGGAAAATCCCAGACTATTGTAAAATGGTTGCCCTATGGGTGCTAGGCTGCTACTAGATCTTTTGTACAAGTCAGAGCTAGTAGATAGAGACTCTCTCCTTGTGGCACTACTACTTGCAGAACTGCCAACTGAAGAAGAAATAAAAAAAACCCTAATTACATACAGTGTTAACTGAATAAAACCTATCCCCAACTCTTGCTGGGAAATAACAGAAGTGATCACAATAATTATTTTTAGAAACATTATAGAGAAGATAATTACTGTGATAACTACATATACACTAACTTATTAATCATAAAAGGGTATAAATGCACCCCAGTAAAGTAACCAAATACTTAACAGAGCAGTCATATGTTCACTATTTCACAAGTTTACCACTGACACATACGATTACTGTGCTTTAATACCCTGGTATGATTTATACACCCTGAAATTGTAAATTGTCTGCTTTAGGATATGCTAGAGATTAAATTCCAGTAAGGTTACATTTTGGTAGTGTCCTAATCTCTGAAACCAGGTTCTTAGACTTCAACTCAGTGCCAAGAAAAGATTATACTGATAAATAGAATATTAATACATTTCCCTTGCCATTCACATTTGATTTGGTTTCCTCTTGTGTTCAAACGATAGTCCTTTAAGTCCATATTGGCCCGAATATTAGTCAGCTGTGAAATACAGATGGCAGCTTACTCCTCATAGTACTTTCCACACTACACAATCTCATCCTTCAACAATCACAAAATACATATGAAAAAAATCAAACTTCCCCTCAGAAAATTGAAAGGCCTGTTTAATTACTATCACCCACCAAAGACATGTGTTCACTTACCCCTCAGGATCTTCCAATTCCTAAGACTCTATTACTGGCCTTGTGAACCCCTTAACTCAGGTGAAGACTGATCAGCATTTTTTTCCCTATATAGTATACAATTACATCACATCCCTTACTGTACTATATACTGAATTTTTTGAAAAAATTGAATCTCCAATTCAACTATCAACTTTCTAGCCCTTTTTTCCTTTTGTACTCCACAAAATCCTACAGGGATGGTAGGTTCACGTTACCACGCAGCTATGCATGCTCAGAAGAGCAACCTAAGATCTGGCTGTTAATCAACATATATTTGGATAACCAAATTCCCTTTCTCTCTCTCTTTCTTTCTTTCTCTCTCTCTTTCTTTCCTTTTTTTTAGGGCCACTCTTGCAGCATATGGAAGTTCCCAGGCTAAGGGTCAAATTGGAGCTATAGCTGCCAGCCTACACCACAGCAATGCGGGATCCAAGCTGTGTCTGCGACCTACACCACAGCTCAGGGCAATGCAGGATCCTTAACCCACTGAGGGAGGCCAGAGATCAAATCCGCATCATCATGGATACCAGTCGGATTTGCTTCCACTGAGCCACAACAGGAACTCCTGGAAATCAAATTCTTTACCAAGTGTTCAAAAGGACTGTCCAAAACTCTCACTTAAGCCCCTATTTTCAAGTATGCTCTTTATGGTTTCAAAACCTTTTTAAACTGGAGTCTTTTATACTTAAGGTAATTTAATATTACATTCCTTAACCTGTCAGGTTTTTCTTTTTAGGAAAAGCTCTATATTCGGACCAATATGGTTAATTCTCTTCAAGAGAATTTTAAAGTCTCCATTAGGTATTGGTTTTCCAATTCCAAGTCAATTATAAATAGGTCATAAGGGTACAGATTAAAGAGAAAAATTAAGCAGAGCATACCAAGTTAAGCTGATATAGATAGGAAACTTAATTATATTGGTTTAACCAAATTAAAAATTCTATAAAGGAAAAAAACCAGGCTCCCACTACTGTATTAAGTAAAACATATAAACAGTACTCAACATTTTAAAATAGCCAGTGTGGTTTCTGAAAGACTGATCATGTTTTACTGAAATTTTCACTTTTTAAGATATCATATTGTAGGGAAACACTAAGTAACTATATGCATTTTAATAGCAAAAAAAGTAAAATAAACACTATTGTAAGAAATAGTTCTTCTTGACATGGTTTTGGCAAATTGTCAACATATGCTACATTAACTATGCTAATTTAAAAGGACACTGTCAAAGTGTTCTAAAACATGGCTACATTTAAAATTTCTATTTATTTCAGAAAAGTTTAACAGACAAGGAAAAAGACAATAGCTCTCTAATGAGAGAAGCAGCACTATCATTCTCTTGGCAAATAACCAAAGAAACCAGTTTTGACACATGCAATATTATTTTTATTCTAAAGAGGAAAAGCTTAGCTAAACATTTAAAAGTACTTCACAAATACCTTTACACATAAACTTGCTGGCTACTTTAATTATCTAATGCCTAAATTATCTGCAACAGTATGACTTTAAAATATAAAATGAAACATACCTAAAATATCTAAGAGGCTAGACAGACAGTGGAGTCACTAATCATTTATCAACTGTGTATAAGAAGTTAAATTACAAACTTCCAACTGTGAAAGAACATTCTAAATAATGGGTCACAGAAAGGATGATTTAATTACTATATTACAATGGCTAAGCTTCCTGGCAAGTTGTATTTAACAGTGTTAAACATTAATAATTTCATCATATGCGGACAATGACTGTTTACAGTTACTGTGTGTGTGTGTACACGGGCATATAAACATAGTTCCTGAATGCAGAGGGATGGGTCTTAACTTACGGGACAAATGGGAATTTGGAAGAATTGGGTAAGGGGGGCTATAAATCTGTATTAGACCATAAGTGACATTTTATTAGAAAAGGGAACATGAGGTTTATCAAACCTTTTCTCTATTTCTGCTGGCTCATTTAGGGTCTAAAACGTATTGTTTAGAAACCAGTTATTTCCATAAAGCCATTTTTTTGGTTTTTTTTTAAAGTTACATGTCCTTTCAATTTTCTTTAGCAACTTGGGATTATCTGGGGAAAATGCTTGTCAACTGTGTAAGAAACAAAAAATGAGTCTATGGGAAGTGCTTTCCTGGAGATAAAAATACTAAGTTCCAAAAGGAATGAAAAAATTCAAACAGGAAAATTATAGGACTGAGTAGTCTCCAAGCTCACTAGATTTTCCCTCAAAAGTTCCTGTGCCCATTCTTTACATAACTTTGTATTAGGCAAATATGACTATTTCCCTGCTGTATTTCATTGTAACAAAAAGGCATTCTGAACCTAAAAGGTTATAGATGTTTTAGGGTATCCCTTTTAGAAATATGAAATGTTTAAAAAGTTCAGAAGCTACTTTCCTAGAATAATGGCAAGCATAGTTAGTAATGACTAGCATGTGTTCTGCCATTTTCCACACCAAAGAAGAATATAATTTAATGTGGTGGGAAAACGTATGAGAAGCAGATTTTGACTGTAGGACACTAGAAAAAAAAAAAAATCCCTTGAAGTCTGACTAAATGGTCCTGCTCCTCATAAAGAAAGGGCTATCAATCGTGCCAAGAAAATGAGGGTAAGATGTCTTTCCCCATGTTCCCTAAATACTCGAATACTCAGGAAACATCAGAGTATGTACAAGGGTATCAGTGTGGGCCTCTTCTGATTTCAGTGCTTCCTCAGTTACAAAAATCAGTTTGTGTGGGTAAATTATTTGTTTTGTGAATCTATTTAAAATTTGGATTTCTTTTTTTTTTTTTGGTCTTTCTGCCTTATCTAGGGCCGCACCTGCGGCATATGGAGGTTCCCAGGCTAGGGGTCTAACAGGAGCTGTAGCTGCCGGCCTTCGCCACAGCCAAAGAAACGCGGGATCCGAGCCGCGTCTGCAACCTACACTACAGCTCAAGGTAACGCCGGATCCTTAACCCACTGAGCAAGGCCAGGGATCGAACCCGCAACCTCATGGTTCTTAGTCGGATTCGTTAACCACTGAGCTACGACAGGAACGCCCTAAAATTTGGATTTCTTAACTACTGAATATAAGATGAGAATATGGGAAAAATGTCCTTTTAAATGAATTTTTAGTGATAAAGGCTAAGTTGTTTAATCTAAATATAATAAAAGATAAGCCTACTGGTAGTTTCTTAGGGGCATCTATTTAGAACATTCCACTATATTTTATACCAAACAAAGACCATAAACACCTATTAACATTTAATAAGAATCATCCGATGAGCACACAAAGATAATTATTTTAAAACACCAGAACTTAAGATGGCAAAACACTTTACTTCCTTAAGCAATATTACGTAGGGAAAAGAGGAAGAGCTAGTAACTAGCATAATATATGTTGTCCCAAACAAACCTCACTAAAATCAAAATTACAGTAATATAATTCTTAAAGCCAGGGAAAATGTATTATATTTGAGTAAAGGATGGGCTGCTTAAAATGAGTTAAACGCTTATAAATGTTGCAGAAGATGGTTTTTCTTCTATAAAATTAAACCAATCAACTGGCATCTTATTCCTGTCTTTTCTACACTACAAGCTATTACTGTTTATCTTAATATTAAAAACAAATACATATACCTCATGTCCAATTAGCAGAATACACTCATTTTAAAAAGAAACTTACCTGATGAACCAAATCCACTGAGGGCTGAGCCTATAGCAGCACCCAAAGAGCTACTGCTTCCAAAGCCAAGAGATGTACTTCCAGGTTGGCCAGGTCCGTGAGAAAATAAAGAACTGCTCTGGGAGCTATTAGTCAAAGAAGTGCTCCCATAAAACGAATTAGACTGCAGATTAGTGCTTGGCTGTTGCTGTTGCTGCTGCTGCTGCTGCGGTGGTGGCTGAGTGCCAATTGGCCGGAATAGACCATTTGTGCTGCCTGTTAGACTATTTGCAGTTCCTCCAGCTGCTGCCGCTGCTGCTGTAAAATAAATTTCAGACACTTCTTAAAACTACCCAGAAAACCACTTTCTATTTTTAAAACACCTCAAACAACACCAGAAAAATATTACCCCCGAAAACATTAGTTACACTTACCAGCTTGTGCTGCTGCTGAACTAATTAAAACAGGTGTTGGAGCCATTAATCGAACTGGAGCTCCAAGGCCAGTTCTTGCTCCAGGGCCAACCACTAAGGCACCAGTCTGATCATAATAGGCAGTTGGAGCTAGTACTTGATAGCCTAGATAATATTAAAATAAATGTTCACCAATGAAAATATTTATTATAGAAAACAGTATTTATTTCATTACCCCTCACATCTGTGGTTTTTAATCAACCAGAAAACAGAGCTATTTATACTGTTAACATAAAAATCCTTAAATAGTTACCACATAAAAACGAAACATATCTGAGAAGGTATTACTAAATATATGAAAATATAATATACACATAGGCATTAGTTTTATTATAGTCTTGAGCACAAGGCAGGTGACCAATCTGTATTATTCAGAACTATAGGAGTGAAGTTTATCTCTTAGTAACCTTTCTCAGTAGGGATTCTCATCTGAACCACAGAATAGAAAATGACTACATTGAACAGCAAAGTGATGTTTTTGCCAATTTTCTCAAGGATGCATAACAAGTGCCACTCTAGATGCAGAGGAGAGAAGTTAACTATTCGGGCAGATAGGGAGTATTTTCACCGAGAACTAAGGTTGAGAAAGGCTGTCTTATACAGTAACAAGGACTCAAGCTGAAAAATCCGACGACCACTTGCAAAAATGTACCAGTGACCTCGGGTACTTTTAAGTTTAAACAGTATCTTTCCCACCAAGACTAAAACTTTCACATGCAAAGGCTGTTTTAATTAAGTGCAGTAATTCTGCTTCATAATTCCAGTTTTATTACAATGAATATGAATTAGGAGGATCAGGCAAATGAAGAGATGCATAGGGCAAAACCTAGGAGGGGATGTGGAGCTTTCAAGCCCTCTCCTTATGGAATGAACATGATAAACTTGAGATTATTAAATATCCAACTGTAATTATCAAATAGTATATAGATGTCTAGAGTTTACAAGAGAGGTCCAGCCTGGAATTAAAAATCTGGCAGTGGTCAATGTAAGGACAGTATAAATAAAAAGGATGAAATCAACAAGAAAATAAAAAGGAGGTGGGGCCGTGTGGACTGTCTTCACATTAAGAGACTGAGAAAGCAGAAACCAGGGAAGAGACTGAGACTGAAAGAAAACAGCCAGTAAGAAGAAAGAAAACTGGAACAATGTGGTTGCTTGGAGGACAAAGGGAAAAAAAAAGAATTTGAATGAAGACTAGGTAATCAACTATGCCAAATGCTGCTAAAAGCCTTTAAGAGCTGATAACCTGACCAACTGATTTAGCAACACCGAAGTCTTTGTGGTAAGGACAAAAGCGAAACTGTGGTAAGTTTAGTAAAGAACTGAAGAAACGCAAACAAGTACAGAAATGTTTTTGATGAGTTTTGCTGTGAAAATGACTGGAGAGGAGCTACAGAAAGGGGGTTGATAATAACGTTTTTCTTAATCAGAAAATGTAATTGATTGGCAGAGCATAAAACTTAAGTGCTTAAAAACTGTGTTATGATGAAATAAAACACACAAAAAGTACAAAAATCAAAAGTACACAATAATGACAACTCAAATGTAACTACCATCTAAGCTGCTAAAGAGAAAACTGCCCAGCAACACCTTTCATAAATCCCTGCTCTATCACAATCTTTTCTTTCCCTTAGAGTTACACATCATTCCTCTTTCCATAAATACTTCTCTCTAAACAATCATTTGGTTTTTATTGTTTAAATTTTTTTATGCACGATTCATCCATGTAAGTTATATTACAGACCTTTTAGTTTCCATTTTCAATACTGTACAGCATCTCAATGGACAAACACCACAATGAATTTATCCATTCTATATTTATACTGTTTCCAGTTTGGGGCCACTGACAACAATAATGCCATAAACATTCTTGTTCACATACTCTGGTGTTATGCGTACGTATTTCTCCAATCTAAGGTATATATCTAGGAGTTCCCGTCATGGCTCGGTAGTTAACGAACCTGACTAGTATCCATGAGGATGCGGGTTTGATCCCTGGCCTTGCTCAGTGGGTTAAGGACCTAGTGTTGCCGTGAGCTGTGGGGTAGGGTCACAGACACAGCTCAAATCCTGCATTGCTGTGGCTGTGGTGCAGGCTGGCAACTACAGCTCTGATTTGACCCCTAGCCTGGGAACCTCCGTATGCTGCAGGTGCAGCCCTAAAAATACAAAAGACAAAAGACAAAAAAAAAAAAAAAAAAAAAAAAAAGCTATACATCTAGTAGCTGACACCCTGAACCACAGGGTATGCATATTTTCAAACTCTGGTAAACAATGCCAAACTGACTCCAAAGTGGTTGTGCAAATTTACGCTCTTACTATGTCAGTACTGGAGTTCCCATTGCTCCTTCACATTCTCTGTTTTTCCTTTTTCAGCCACACCTGCAGCATATGGAAATTCCTGGGCCAGGGATGCAGCCACAGCTGCAGCAACACCGGATCCTTAACCCACTGGGGTTGGGATGGAACCAGCGCTTCCAAAGAGACAAGCCAGATCATTAACCCACTGCGCCACATCACACCTCCATGACTTTAATAATACTTGATGTTGTCAGGCTTTTAAAAATTGGCCAATCTGGAAGATATACAGAAGTATTCTATCATGGTTTTGATTTTCTTTCCCCATTACTAAGGAGACTGAACATCTTTTCATATGCTAATTGAGCATCCAGAGTTTCTCCTGGAAAATTCAAGTATCTTTCGCCCATTTTCCTATTGGCTGCCTTTTCTTAGTGATTTTTAGTTTTTTTTTTTCTTTTTAGGGCCACACCCAAGGCATATGGAGGTCCGAAGGCTGGGGCTGAATCGGCGCTGTAGTCGCTGGCCTATGCCATAGCAACGCAGGATTGGAGCCGCATCTTCAACCTACACCACAGCTCATCGCAATGCCGGATCCTTAAACCATTGAGCAAGTCCAGGGAACTGTGTCATGGATGCTAGTCAGATTCATTAATTGCTGAGCCATGAAAGGAACTCCTTGACAGGTGTTAATATCAAGATTATGCTCATACCATAAGATGAACTGGGGGATACACCCTCCTTTTCTATTCTCTAGAATTTAAAAAATTGAGATTGTTGAAGTTATTTCTTCCTTTTCTGTTTTTTGGGTTTTTTAGGGCTACACCTGTGGCATACAGAAGTTCCTAGGCTAGGGGCTGAATCGGAGCTACATCTGCCAGCCTACGCCACGGCCACAGCCACTCAGGATCCAAGCCTTGTCCGTGACCAACATCACAGCTCACGGCAATGCCAGACCCTTAACCAATGAGCATGGACAGGGATCGAACCCACGTCCTCATGGATGCTAGTTAGATTCATTTCCACTGAGCCATGATGGGACTTCTGTTTCTTCCTTGAACGCTTGAATGCCTGGTATCATTCACCACTGAAGTTGTGTTGGCTTGGAATTTTCTTGAAAGATTCTTGGTCACTCAACTGATTAAAAGGAATGGACTTCAAGTTTTATATATAGATATACACATATATATATGTATGTGTGTGTGTGTGTGTACACACACACACACACACATCTCCTTGAGATTGTTTGGTTACATTTTTCTGGTTATTTGTCTATTTTGCCTATATTCCCCAATTTCTTAACATGATATCTGTCTTGTCTCTTTACCTTTTATTTCTTTTTACAGCTGCACCTGTGGCATATGGAAGTTTCCAGATCAGGGGTCAAATCAGAGCTGTAGCTGGGACCTACGCCACAGCAACAATGGATCCAAGCTGCATTCTACACTGTCGCTTGCGGCAACACTGGATCCTTAACTCGCTGAGACAATAGGAACTGCTCTCTTTTTTATCTGTTTTTTTTTGCTGATTGTCTCAGAGGTTTATTAACAGTCTTTTCAAAGAACTAACTTCTAACTTCTGGGATAACCTGATCCTTTTAGCTATTTGTCATCTATTTCATCCATATCAGCTCCTACCTTTATTATATGGCTTCCCTCTACAATTCTTTGGATTTATTCTCTTCCTTTTATGGTTCCCAGGTGGAAACTCACTTCCTAATGTATGCATCCAAACCTGTTTACTCTTCTTTTATGTTTTGTTTTAGGTGTTGTCCCTAAGTTTAAATAGGCAGCACTTTCATAATCATTCAGTTCAAAAGTTTTTGTTACTTAGCTTGATAAAACAAGAAATTAAAAAAGAAGACCTGGGAGTTCCTGATGTGGCGTAGTGGGTTAATAAAAATCCAGCGTTGCTGCAGCTCTGGCATAGGTCGCAGCTACAGCTTGGATTTGATCCCTGGTCTGGGAACTTCCGTTTGCTGCAGGTGCAGGTAGAAAAAGAAAAAGAAAAAAAAAAGGCATCACAGACTCAGGGCTTAAAAGGTCGAGGTAGAATATAAATTTTGAAAGGTAGTCCAAGAGGGGAACACAAGAGAGATAAAGCTTTCTAGGATGAAGAAGCAGACTAGCACAGTGGTTGTAGGAAAGGAGGTAGCAGAGTAAGAAAGACTGAAAATACAAGACTACAAAAAACAGCAGATGGCAATATATAATCAAGCAGAAGAAGTGAAAGCATATAACTAGTATGAGGACCAGAGATTTGATGGATGAGATGTGAAGGACAGAAGGTAGAAAAGCTAGACTGCATGAGACTTGAAGAAACAAACATCAATTTTCTTAAGTGAGCACATTAAGCTTTGTAACTATGTAATTATTTGAATTAAGGACAGGGAGAATTATTTCATTACAGTCCTGAGCAGAATATAGTAGGTATCAGAGAAGAATTTTACAGTAAGGGAATCAAGTGAATAGATAACAAGTCACTCTGGCAGATAAAAATTAATTCTAGCAAAGCCTCTTTTATAAAAATGAGTTTACATTTTATTTTTAAAGGGACTAAATGTTGTGGCTCAGAAGGTTAGGTAAAGTAATGTTTTTTTTTCCCTAAAAGTTCTACCTGTCTTAAATTTTCTCATCACTCCAAAGATATAGTCAATTGTTTTTAGACAAATATAGTGTAAAATTCTTTTAGGATTATCAACATTGATTTCACTGACGAACAAACAAAACAAAAAAGCAATAAAGAGCTGTCTTACAGAATGGAAAGAAGTGAACATAAAATTTTGAGAAGACAAAAGCTGAAAACAGCAAAATACCTTGATGTTTTGTAAATAAGAACGAGAGCTGAGTATGAAGAAGGGGAGCAAAGGCATTTATAAGAAATGAATAATAGGACTAGCACCAAAAACCTAGAAAATTAAGCAATAATTACAAGGAGTAGCAAATATACACAGGCCAGATGCACTCTCTTAAATCAAAGTTCTGCTTAGAATTTAGTTAAGACTGGACTGTTGTACTCCATGACTTCCTTTTCTGCTTAGAGCTAAAACACAACAGGGATCCACAGCAGTCTTAGCAGTAGCTCTTATCAACACCCAGTTTAGTTCTTTTTAGCTCTTATAATGTCCCTCCACATGCCTACAACAACTTCAGCTTCAGTCCATTTCTCAAAGGGCTGCTTTTGTCAGGGTCTCTAATATACAGTGCTCTGGGACAGTAACTTCCATAACGCAAGTATATAGCTGGGGTTAAAAAAAAGAAAATAATGAGGATGCCTACATTCTATCATCACCTGTACGTCAGGACAGCAATATTAACATATTATTTCCATTCGGTGGCATAGACAAGGTGATAAATCAGACCTTAGAATTTCAGAGAGAACAGAATGAATGTAACATATAGAAATCTTCAAAATTAACACACAGAAATATTTAGCAGCACTTAAAGAAACTCTCAATCATCTAAGTCAGGATCTTTTCCAATACATTAAACACATTAAACGATCTAAATAAAATATTTAACTAAGTGCAATTAAATGGAAACTGGAACACATTTCATTAATCAGTGTACAGTTAATTCCTGAACAACCCCTCCATCTCCATGCAACTGAAAATCTGCATATATCTTTATAATCAACGCTCCATATCCAATATTCCACATCCACAGGACTGAACCAACCACAGATAGTGTAGAACTGTAGTACATATTTATCAAAAAAGATCCACGTAGGTGGACTCAGGCAGTTCAAACATGTGTTGTTCAAGGGTCACTGTATATAACTGTAATCTATATAGTTATAGAAGTCACTACTCATTAAAACTAAGTCTTCAGGAGTGGAAAAATGAAGCAACAGAAGGGGAAGTGATGCAGTATCTACTGATATTCAAATGACTTTAAATTTCACTTTAAAAACGTAACAAGTGCTGTTTTATTAGCCTAAGAAAAATACTTTCCCTTCCATCTTCCACTATTTATTAAAGTAGTAATTTTGTACTCAGTTTCGTACGAATTTACTTCACAACAAATCTATTTTGTTTCTAAAAGCTGTGCTGTGGCAATGGGCAGAAAATTTCAGTAAATACTGTTGCCATTAGGTAATAAATAACATCAGGTTAAAATACCATAAATGTGCTAAACAAGACTGAACAATGTTCTAAGTAGAAAATGTTAGCTGTACACTTCTCAACATTAACGAATTAAATAACTAAGTATCCTTATAAGGCAAGAATGAAATATAAGTTTTGTTTTACATATTACCAAATGGTTTTATTTATTAGAGCATTCTTTCCATTAAGAATTAAATAGACTAAGAGAATGTTTTGAGAATTCTAATACATATCTGCCATCTCTGTCATTAAGTCTCCCAAACAATACTGATTTCAACTATTGGCACCCACGTTCTCAATGATTCACTGCAAAACAGACAAGATTTTAAAGACATCTTGTGATTTGTTTTCACTCTTTGGTCTGAAAATCTACATTTACCATTAATCTATTCAAATTTTCACAATTAACTATATACCTGGCATGCCAGTAGCAAGACCCTGACCAAAAGCCAAAGTTGGATTTGCTGCTGCAAGTGATTCAGCTTGCTGCCCTTGCTGGCCCTGATTGGGAGTAAGAGGGCGCTGACCTGTTCCAGCACGGAGAACCTACAAAGGACAAATGATTTCCTTAAAAACGAAATTATGAGTAATAGGTAAGTAAATTTATCTTGGACAACTCTGCATATATCACAAGTAGCCTCTGACTATTCTTTGAACATATTTGCATTTAACGAAATGCCATTGACCATAAAAAAGCACAAATTACTTAACATCAAAAACAATCTATTAAGCAACATGAGATTCTAGAAGGTCTTCAGAAAAAGTTTTTATTCCCTTTTTATAGCCACACCTGAGGCATATGCAAGTTCCCAAGCTAAGGGACAAATAAGAGCTACAGCTGCCAGTCTACGCCATAGCCACAGCAATGCCAGATCCAAGCCGCATCTACAACCTATACCATAGTCCACGGCAACGCCGGATCCTTAACCCACTGAATGAGGCCAGGGATTGAACCCACATCTTCATGGATACTAGCTGGGTTCTTAACCCACTGAGCCACAACAGGAACTCCAAAAAAAGTTATTTTTAGTATTTGTGCTCTTTTACTTACCAAAGTAGTATTAAAATGAGAGAGACTTATTTGGAGGAAAGGGAAGAATGGCAAAATCTTAGATAAAGATAAAAAAATTAAATTTTATTATTTTCTAAGACTGAAAACTATAACACAAGAAGCTTAAGGGACTAAATTAAGTATGATTATTCAATTAGTCTGTTATGAGATTGTGGTACGGAGTGAAAATTTTGAATTGAGCCAAGTTTTCAGAATTCAGAAGTTTTAATAAAAGTGAGTAAAAAGCTGCTTTTTACTATAAAACCTTAGAATGAAAAAGGGAACACAAGACTTCATAAAAAATGTGAAAATTCTTATGGTTGTTAAACTTTACTACTTTGTAATACATAGTGCGATTATACATAAGCACGATACACATTAATTTCACAAAGGTAAATATTCAAACAATTTAGGATAAGCAGGATTCATTCTATCTCTGTAAGTAAGCACCACACACAGGTACATATAATGTTCAGGCAATGTATTTTTGTTTGCCCAACGAAGGTATAGATTTTAAAAGAATTTATTAAATGATGTTGTGGCATACTCTACAAGGACTTAGTCAAAGGACAGCTTTAACAGAGTATCAACAGTTTAGAAGAAAATTCAACTGCCAAGTAACAAATACTATACTTGTCATTAAGCTGCTTCTTTGGTATAAATATGACAAACTTGAAAACTAGAATTCTGGCATTTTTAATCAGAATTTTTCTTTTTTTACATTTAATTATAAAAACAGTTCCAGGAAAGAGGATGAAATTTAAAAAAATTGTCCAGATAAACATTTTTTGTTTAAGAAATTAAATCCAACCTTTAGTGAAAATACCTCATCTTTCCTTGTCTAAAATATAAGTAATCTCCTTACTCCTCACTAGTAATCTCCTGGTAATCTTTCTCTGGTCAAAAACATATTAAGTTAATATTTAAAATAGTAATGTAAACACCCAAAAGAAAACGAAGTGATAATTTCTTTGATAGGAATAGTATTAGTACACTTTAAGAAAAGATTAAAAGAAAATTTAAAAAAAAATTTTTTTTTGGTCTTTTTAGGGCCATACTCATGGCATACGGAGGTTCCCAGGCTAGGGATCCAATCGTAGCTGCAGCTGTTGGCCTATGCCACAGCCATAGCAAGGCCAGATCTGAGCTGCACCTGTGACCTACACCACAGCTCATGGCGATGCTGGATCTTTATCCCACTGAGGAAGGACAGGGATCGAACTCACGTCCTCACAGATACTAGTGTGGTTCATTCCATTGAGCCACCATGGGAACTCCAGAAAATTAAAAGTTGCTAGAGATTTTAAGATAGTTTCAATAATAGAAATGTAGAAGTGGAATACAACCAAATCTTTAAATTCATATAATTATGACCAGAGGAAAAAAACCCCCACATAATCAATACTTGTATACCAACTATATGTATGATAGGCACTGTGCTACATACAGAAGAAAATAAAAAGAGAACACAGATCTTGAATGCAAGGTGCTCACATACAATTTCAAAGACACTTCAGGTATTACTTAATGAAGGCAGGCCTATACCTGTTGCTGTCCAGGCTGAGCTTGTGAGGCTGCTTGCTGATTTGCTGTGTTGTTTGCCGCAGCTGCAGCTTGCTGCTGAAATAAATTGGCTGGATACACCCCCCATGGAACACCATAATACTGAGGTGGAACCACTGCCGGACCTAAACCCCATACCCCACCCCCCCAAAAAAAATTTTTAAAAGTCACTACATTTTACAGATAATTAAGGTCAGTTACCATTAGATCATAAAAAGAGACAGTGCATAAGGCTTAGAACAGATGTCTTTACAATCCCCTATCCATATACAATTGCTTTCCCCTCTCTCTTTTTTCCAGTTCAGTTAGGAAGAAAGTGTCATCCAGCTACGGACTATTTTAAAATATTCAAGAGTGAAGCAGCAGCCTCAATGGAGAGATATGAATATAAACTCAAGAGGACCAATGAATTCACAGGACACTCAACCATCTATTCAACATTTGCTGAAATCTAGTTTATGGGTTTGATACTGGCAAACAGGAACATCAGACACCATAAAACTGTAAGACTTCTCATACTCAACGCATTACTTTCTTTAAAAAGGATACTTTTCTTCTATTGAGAACAAAAACACTTTTGCTTTTTCATTTATAATATACAACATAAAACTAGGGAACATTCTGGTGCCCAGTATGCTACAACTGTGTCTGAACTGTAATCCTTGAATTTAAAAGTATTCTTCATATCTGAAACAGAGTCACAATTTTCAAAAAAGCAATTGAAAATCATATGAAAAGAAACGACACATCAGTGTTTATATGGTTAGGAAAATAGGACTAGTGAGTTAAGACAAGAAAGAACTATGTGGTATAATCGTAGAGGGATACAGACATAAAGCAAATTAGAAAAACTTGATGAGTTTTTACTCTATTCTACTTTATTCAAGATAAAATTTGATCTCTGGACATTAAATAACATCATGCAAAGTAAGTCCACCATTAAACTAATAATTAAGATATGATTCCTGACTGATATAACATGTTCTAAATCCCACTATTTTAATATATCTAATTTGTGTATTTTACAAAGCCAAACTCTTGGTTTCACTCTGATTTGAAAATAAAGCCCAGTGTAAATGACTGAATCACTAAAATGAAAAGCTATAAAAAGTTTAAAGGTAAAACATATTTCTAAAGATTGTTAAAATATAGAAGAAGATTATAAAGAAAGGACACATCGACATCCATCTATTCTTTGTCCAAAATAGCCTAAAGTCACCTGTGGCTAAACAAGTAAAGCTGGATAGCCTGAATTGAGATGTCCTGTAAGTATGTAATACACAGATTTTGAAGACTTATTAGCATTAAAAAACAAAAACAAAAACAAAAAACCTATTAATTTTAAAAATATTGGTAACAATATACTGGCTAAAGTTTAAAAATATTGGTAACAATATACTGGTTATTATCAAACGTACCACTGAAATTAATTTTATCTGTTTTTCACTTTTACAATGTAGTTATTAAAAAAATCTAAGTTATATTATCTGGCTCACATTCTTTTTCTACAAGACAGTGTTGATCTTAGAAAGCCTAAGTCCAGAATGCCTGGAATGTTTATCTTAAAACTAAGGACTTACTGACAACCAGTTAAATGGTACCTGGAAAAAAATCGCATCCTTATGCAATCACATGAAGGTCTATACCAAAAACTACTGAATATGACAGGTTAGTTTCAGCCTGCCAACTATGATTAAAATTCTTATTTTCTAACTTTTTTTTCACTTCTTAAAAGACTTGAGTATTTAAAAAAAATCCACAAGTCATGATAATAAATAACTACTAGAAGTGGATTTAAAATTATTTAACTGATTGGTGATAATTCAGGTAACTTATCTCTAAAAGTAAAAAAATCAGTGGCAGCTTAAAATTATGAAGAGTCAGCAAATCAGCAGACTCAACCCAGTGAACACACTTTTACGGTTGATATCGCCATGTTCCTGCCTTGGTAAACATAAATCATGCCTAAGACTAATTTATTCCTGTCCTTAACTAACTCAACCTAAAACAAACTTCCCCCCTAAACCCTACAGAAGATCGGTAAATTAATCTGCTCAATAAGACTGTGCCTAACCAGTACACAACTCTCCTTCGCTTAAATAAGAAATACAGTTTGGCTTAAAAATATTTTTCTCCAGGTTTACTGTGATACAACTGACATGTGACATTGTGGACTTTTGTGCTTTATTTTAGATTTTGAGGGGTGGTATCAAGCTTTGATGGTTATTAGTAAGTTTTTTCCAACCCTGGCTCACCTGGTCCCTCAGCTTGCTTGCACATTTTTAACACTGTTAGCTAAACTTTACTTTTTATATACATTACCTCTTTACCTTGTGACCTGACCTGCGTATTTACAGTACCTACTCGCACTATATTTTCTGAGAAGTTACTTTGCATTGTCTCTGTGGGTATGGGACTGGTCATAAGAGTAAAGATTTATGGTTGGTAATACACAAACCAACTATGTACTAGAGTTATCAACTTAAGTTTTCTCCTATAGCATTACAGTTAAAAAATAGACTCTCTGGAAACTTCAGTTCAATCTGGAAAAATGCTTCAGTTTTTCCTAGGAACTTCAAATTGCCCAGACAAAAATAAAGCTTATCCCCAAATTAAAACTCTATAACAAGCAACAAAGATGAACAGTAAGTTACCTGCTAATGTTGCTGCTGCAGCCAATCCTGCTGCAGTATATGGATCAGTTCCTGGAGGAGCAGCACTAATAATATATGGATTTGGCACAAATGCAGCTGGAGCAAGGCCTGCTGAGAATACACCAGCTGTATTTTAAAGAGGGAGAAATAATAAATAAAAACACGTACAATGTTCTTTATTAGGTTAAAACAAAGAAAAACACAAAAATGTCTATTCTGAAATTGGAGTTGAAGGCAAGAGGGTGTATAATAGTTCAAATTCTTATTAACTAAGTGACCCTGGACATATAACACAACCTGACCCTAAGGTTCTCTGTTTATGTACAGAGGTTATCACCGGTGAGTTTTGTCAGAATTAAATAAATGCCTGAATAGTATTAGTACGTAACAGGCACACAATAAATGTTTAGTTAGCACTACTGTTCAAAAGCAGTTTTCCATTCGACCTTTATTAAGCCATACTATGAGCTAGAGATTCAACAGTCAGGAAGACAGATGTGATCTGCCCTTACAAATCACTCTATCTAGTGAGAAAAATAAACAATTAAATTGGCAATTAGAATATAGTATAAAAAGTGCTATGAGCACAGAGAAGAGGGGTATCCAATGAGCTTTGTGTAGAATGGAGTGGGATTGTAGCATACAAGATAAAATTGGACATGTAATGACAACGAACAGCTTTCTGAGTCATGTTAATTAGTTTGGACTTTAGCCTGAAAATAAAAGTAAAACAATTTAGAGTAGGAGAACGCCTACTTCTGAGCCTAATATATGCCAATACAGATTTAGTAAAGGCTCAGAAAGATTTTAAAATATGCACTGCAGTACTTATCAGAGAATAAAATGCTGGTACTGAGCAGGAATCAGGATGTAGACCTTTTACCATAGGTACTATTTGTTTTTTTTTCTTTTTGCCTTTTTATCTAGAGCCGCACCCATGGCATATGGAGGTTCCCAGGCTCGGGGTCTAACAGGAGCTGTAGCTGCCGGCCTTCGCCACAGCCACAGCAACGCATGATCCGAGCCGCATCTGCAACCTACACCACAGCTCACGGCAACGCCGGATCCTTAACCCACTGAGCAAGGCCAGGGATCAAACCCGCAACCTCATGGTTCTTAGTCAGATTCGTTAACCACTAAGCCATGAAGAGAGCTCCTCTACCATAGGTACTATTAAATAACTGAAAATGTGGAAAGACAAAAGCCTCAGGTAACCTTTAGTAACAGTTGGTTTAGAGCCTTCCAAAACTTTTTCCCATTTTAGAAATGATTTTAATATAGCTTTCTCCATACTCACATTACAAAGCAAATAAAAAGTAGAGTTTCAAATATCTGAAAAATAATTAGTATGACCTAATGGATATATGTATTGAAGCTTCTGCTGGAAAAAGATGCTTAAAAAACTTATTTTAAGCTCATACGATATATTTATAAATAGTTACAGCTTATTAGACATCAAACAATATGCTTGTGTGGGTACAAATAAACATGCATATATTTGCATGTGTATGTTACATATGTGTTTAAATCTATGTGTTTACTGACTCATGCATATAAATGCGTATATACTCTTCTAAATTTTTTTGGCCGCACCCGAGTAATGTGGAAAGTCCTGAGCCAGGGATCTAACCCACACCACAGCAGCAAGGCAAGCTAGCTCAGTGACAACACCAGATCCTTAACTGTGCCACAGGAAAACTCCAATTTGTTTTTTGTTTTGCCATATCCTTCTGAAGTTTTTAATGAGTATATATTCACAAACATACATTCATACATTTTGTATGTTACGGTATAATGGTACTCTAATATGCTTTTTTCATTTGCCAATTAACCATAAAGCCCTTTCTATGTCAACAGATATCTCATTCACTTTCAATAGCTGCATAGTATGTATCCTACTATATAAAAGGAAGATGATTTAACCCATTTACTACAATGATTCACAACTTTTTGCTATAAATAATGCTACTATTTTTAAAGTATATTACACTATCATATCCCTATGAAAATTCACTTAAATGAACAAATATATGTAAATTCTTGATCCACATTTCCAGATTTCTCTCCAGGGAAGTTGTATCAATTTACATCCCTATCGCGAGTATATGAAAATATCATTCACACTCCTGCCGAACAGGACATTATCAAACTTTTAAAAGGTTGTTAATGTGAGAGGTAAAATAAAGCATTAAAATGTTTTGGTTTCAATGAATGGGGTGCTACCAAAATGCAAAACACATCAACCCTTGTATACCTTTATTCTTCACAAAATTTTTTAACCCATCAGGAATCTGACCCAATTATCTCCAAGCTATTTTCCAAAGATATTTTTATTTATTTATTTTTTTGTCTTTTTGCCTTAACTAGGGGCACACCCATGGCACATGGAGTGTCCCAGGCTAGCGGTCTAACAGGAGCTGCAGCTGCCGGCCTTTATCGCAGCCACAGTAACACGGGATCCGAGCCACGTCTGCAACCTACATCACGGCTCACGGAAACGCCGGATCCTCAACCCACTGAGCAAGGCCAGGGATTGAACCCGCAACCTCATGGTCCCTAGTCGGATTCGTTAACCACTGAGCCACGACGGGAACTCCTCCAAAGATATTTTTAGAATTAATTTGCAATGTCAATGTTAAAATTACCCTACCCCTGTACCCCAAACACACACACACACATACACAAACCATTTCAAAGTGTTCCTGTTTACTTATCTACTTATAATTTATAAGCCAGTGCCACACTGTTTTAATCACTGTGGATAATAACTGCTTTGAAATATGGTTGAGTAAGCGCATCTCTCACTTTAGTGTTCAATTAATTTTTTTTGGTTTCACTTTTCTGAAACAAACATAAAAAGCAAACTTTCAAGTTCCCCCCAAAAATCCTGTTGGGATTCCAATCAACACATTAAGTCCACAATTAAATTTAAAGAGAATTGACATCTAATATTGAGTTTCCCCCAAAGGGCATGAGTTCCCATTTATTCAAGCCTTCAGAAAAAGTTTAAAGTTTTTTTTAATATATGTCTTGCACATCTTTGGTTACCCTTCACTCCACTCCATATCCTGATTACTATGGGTTATATTTCAATGTTCTCAGAAATTTCCTAGTTTTATTTTCTGGTTCATTTAATCCTAGGTGATAGCTAGTTAATTATGTAGTCCACTTATATCTTTTTATTGACCAGAATCTGAAATGGTCTGTTTTCACATCATTTTATTGTTTCAAGAGCTCTGATCTTTGACGGCTGAAATTTTTTAATATTCTAAATAAACTTTTAAAAATTCTTTTCAGAACTTAAAAATTTGCTTATTTCTACACTGAGGATGTTAACTCTATTGTATGTTATGTGATTACTCTCTGACTGCTCTTTCTTGTTTGCACTGTAATTTCTGCTTGAGATACTATCTTATATGAGAGATCTTCTTATACTTACTCACCACAGCTGCCAACCACACACCATAAGATGAAGTCGTCAAACCAAGTCTCTACTGACTTATTACTTATCCCTCTTATAGCCCTCTGCAGGCCACATGGTTTATTTCCAGTTTATTCCTATGGCTCACCTCTCAATTTCCTAAGCTATAGAAATTGCCCAAAAGGAGTTCCCAGTGTGGATCAGCAGAAACAAATCTGACTAGTATCCATGAGGATGCACGTTTGACCCCTGGCCTCACTCAGTGGATTAAGGACCCAGCTTTGCCCTGAGCTGTTGTGTAAGTCACAGATGCAGCTCCAATCTGGCGCTGCTGTGACTGTGGCACAGGCTGGTGGCTATAGCTCTGATTCAGTCCCTAGCCTGGGAACCTCCATATACCGTGGGTGCAAACATAAAAAGCAAAAAAAAAAAAAAAAAAAAAAAAAAAAAAAAAAAAAAAAAAAAAAAAAAAAAAAAAAAGAAAAAAAAAACGTGGCTTCTGGAGTCTCCTGATGGTTTAACGGATTAAGGACCCAGCGCTGTCATTGGTGTGGCACAGGTTCAATCCCTGGCTCAGGATCACATACTGCAGGTGGAGCCAAAAAATAACAATAATAAAAAAAAGTGGTTACTGAAGAATTTTAAATTCTATATGGCACATCTATTTCTGTTGGGACAGTGGTGTTCTAAACGAGTATCTGCTAGCTAAGAGATGACTCAGCAAACCTGGATAAAAGGACTGATGATCAACAACAAATATATATATATTTTTTTTCATGATAATTTTTTCTTATCTTTTCAGGGCCGCACCCGCGGCATATGGAGGTTCCCAGGCTAGGGGCAGAATCAAAGCTGTAGTCACCAGCTGATGCCACAGCCATAGCAACGCCAGATCCGAGCCACTTCTGCGACCTACACCACAGCTCACAGCAACGCCAGATCCTTAACCCACTGAGCAATGCCAGGGATCAAATCTGCAACCTCATGGTTCCTAGTCAGATTTGTTAACCACTGAGCCACGATGGGAACTATAACAATAAATATATTTAATGGTGGAACAAAGATGAAAGGATGGGATCAATTCTGGTAAATTATGCTTTCTTTGAAATGTTTCCATTTTATTCGGGTTTTCAAATTTATCTGCACAGTTTCCCAGGTAGCTTCACAAAGAAGTTCTAAGTTCTGCCAAATCTGTAAAGATCATATAAGTTCACCGTAATTTAAAATACCCCAAGATAAAACCGAGAGCTGGTGCTTTGAAAGGTAAACAAAGTTGACAAACTTCTTGTCAGACTACCCAGAAGAGACAGAACCAAAGCAAACAAAATAAGAAATGAAAAAGTAGAAATCTCAACCGATACTGCAAAAATAAAATACTCCCAAGGCATTAAAAAAGAGAACAATTTCTAAATTATTTTTATGACACAAGTACACTGATCAAAAATCTAACAAAAGCAAAAATGCAAACACACAAACTTAAAGACTTATTTCACTCACATGTTGATTAAAAAAAATCTTAAGACATCAGCAAACTAAAAACACAACTCAAACTCTCAGAATGTAGGAATGATTCAATTATTGGAAAACATTACTCATAAAAATTTAATAAATACTAATTTGGAGCTTTCATAGGTACCAATTTACAAAGAAAGAAGCAATGACAGATAGGAAACCATTTGCAGTGATGGCAAAAGATGAAATACCAAAGAACAAACTTATTAAGAAATATGCAAACTTAAATGAGAAAAACTTTGAAGCACTCACAAATACCAAAGCAGACTTGAACAAAAAGCAAAAAATAAACTACTAGATCTGGATAAGAATATTTAATGTTAAGATGTTGATTTTCCTAAATTAATTTAAAATTTTAACCTTATCTGGCAGTAAATGAGAAGATTTGAAAGTTCACATGAAAAAGCAAGTAAGAACCAAAAACTTGTAATTCCCAAAAGGAAGAGCGATAATGGGTATCCCAGCCTGCCACATATAAAATTTACCATTAAACCCCAAGGAATAAAAAGCGTTGTACTGGGCCATGAATATATAGCAATCAGAGTGTTTTTAACACTGAGAAAGGACTATGTACAGGGATAAAGGAAGCTGAGGAAAAGAGGAAAAAAACAGGTCTACAGTTTTTTAGAAGTCATCTAGTGGTCAACTTTGATTAAAACTGAAAATGAGTGTTCACAACTTTTCCAACCAGGATATCAAGGGTCAGCCAAAACTGGGTATAAAAATGGTTATATGAATCTACACATGGGCTAAAATGACATAAATCTACACATACACATTTACCAATGTGTAAACCTGCCTTTGGTACTTACCTACAGTACATAATTATGTAAAATAGGGTCATTTAGGGAAAACCAAGTGGGGAATCTCTGTACTCTCCCTGCAACATCATGTGAATCAGTAATCATTTCAAAAAACAAGTCAAAAAACAAAAAACTACAACACGGACAGACACACATACTAATGCTTGAACTCTAGCAGTAACAAATATGTAATTGTAATATTTCACATTATAGTAAAGACTAAAATGGAGTTCCCATCGTGGCTCAGCAGAAACAAATCTGACTCATAGCCGTTGAGGGCACAGGTTCGATCCCTGGCCTCACTCAGTAGGTTAAGGATCTGGCGTTGCTGTGATGTAGGTCCCAGATGCGGCTCGGACCTGGTGCTGCTGTGGCTGTGGTGTAGGCCAGTGGCTACAGCTTTGATTTGACCCCTAGCCTGGGAACGTCCATATGCTGTAGGTGCGGCCCTTAAAAAAAAACTAAAGGTCAAAGACCAAGGAGTTTAAAAAGAAAATATTTAAAGAAATTTTCTTGGGATTCCTCTTTCCAAACCATTTTGAAAATAAGCATTCTGATTTGATGTGGCCATCTGTAACTACATCTGAATTTCCAAGCGTTTGAGACTCTTAACTTCACTAAGAAAAATTCATGTGCTGACAGCCTTTATCAAGTTACAGATTTTTATTTCACTAAGGATACATTCACAATCAAACTGTTCTTCCATAGTTAATCTTTACCCTTGCCATATATGGCATCTACTAAAGTTTGGTCTCAATGAGACGTTTCAAAAAGTAATGAAATAACACCACTCAGTAATAAAAATGAAACATTCTAAACACTTTAACACAAGATTTTCTAACAGTGTAATCACAATGGTAACTTATAAAGACTCACCTATATGTGGCTGCTGAGCTGTGGCTAATGCATATTGCTGCTGCTGAGCTGCAGTTAACTGCTGAACTGTTAGTGCATTAGTCCTCTGAAAGAGCTATTAAGGAAAATATTTAATACAAAGATCAGTTGAAGTATTTAATTCTGTTTGGAAAGCTGGGAATAGAACATTTAAAATAACTTATTTAAATCACTTTCTCAACTATAAGGACATTTTATTCAATAAAACATTAAGTGTTCAAAAACACCATTACTTATGTCTGTGCCTCACACTACTTCAGGCTACACTAGTACACAGTTAAGAGGAACATCTTTGAAAGAGAGGCATGCTTTACCTGCTGCTGGGAATTGTAGTCAAAAAGGCCTACAGTAGCTCCTGAAGAGTCCATTGGTACCTGATTACCAGGATAGTCAAATTGTAAGGAATCCAGACCAACTTGTTCCATGGCATCCAGATTCTGAGTTTCAGGATTTGAAAATTCTTCAACAAGTGGTTTATTAGCTGTAGGATTAGGAAGAGGTCCCAAACCTTCTGAGGGATTAGTGTTGGGGCCTAGGCGCTCAACTACTTCAGTTGGAGAGGCTTGACGACTTCCAGGAGTACGACTATATAAAGAAAACAGAAAGGCATTATGAGTAAAAGTAACAAGACAGCCAAAAATGAAATGAGACCTGGACAAATGGCTGGCCCTGCACTCGTGAGAGCCTTGGCGGTGTCTCCTCCTTACGCCTTCAGAGGGCAAATCTAAGTCACTAACCATTCTACTTTATTACACATTTTTCTGTGTAATAGAAATAGCTCTTCCTCTTAAGAGCTGACAGTTTCTTTTTTTTATATTAATGATCAATGTTCCAAATTCAAATAGCATAAAGACACAATTTTACAGATAAGAAAATTGGCCAATATCATGATTTAGGCTTAGACTACCTGAAACAGTCTTTTGGCCTCACCCATGGTATGCGGAAGTTCCCAGGCCAGGGAAGAACCCTCGCCACAGCATCAACCTGAGCTGAAGCAATAACAACATTGGGTCCTTAATCCATTGAGCTACCAGGGGACCCCATACCTGAAATTGTTGTCTCACATCACAGACAAAATGGATGGTAGATATGAATAAGACTATCAAGTGATAAACATGGGAAGGCTCAAAAGCAAAATCCACCTGCTACACTCCTGTCCTGGCCACCAGCATACAAGTGCCCTAACATCTTGCTTAATATATCAAAAAAAACCGCAAAAACAAAAACACAACTGGACAAGAAGAATCATCATGGTCTCCATGACTTAAGGGTACAACAGAAAAGAGCAGTGAACAAAGACAAAAAGGCAACTCCTAACTCTATCTTTATTTATGTATTGGCCGTGCCCATGGCATGCAGAAGTTCCTGAACCAGGGATCAAAGCTGTGCCACAACAGCAACCTGAGCCATAGCAGTGACAATGCCAGATTATCCTTTAACTGCTGAGCAGCTGGGCATTCCAGGACTTTATCATTAACTACTATTTTGAGCAAATTCATTTCATCTTCAAGACCTCAGTTTCCTTATTGAGACTGAAGCGGTGACACGTGATTCCAAATAATAAAAACAAAAATCAACCATGAAAACTCTGTGAGCTTTCTAAAAACCATTTTTATCATACCAAATTATTTCAGTTTAAATTATCAGAAATAAAGAGGAGTTCCCTCGTGGCTCAGTGGGTTAAGAATCTGAAACAGTGTTCACACGGATATGGGTTTTATCCCTGGCGGAACTCAGCGGGTTAAGGATATGGCACTGCTGCAAGCTGTGACGTAGGTTTCATATGCAGCTCAGATCTGGTGTTGCTGTGGTGCAGACCTCAGCTACAGCTCTGATTCAACTTCCAGCCCAGGAACCTCCATATGACGCAGGTACGGCCTCAAAAACAAAAGCAAAAAACAGAATACATAGGAAGAAAAAAAAATAAAACTGAAAGATCTTTTTTAAAATCGGTCAACTTAGAATCCCTGTCGTGGTGCAGCAGAAATGAATCCGACTAGGAACCATGAGGCTGTGGGTTCAATCCTTGGCCTTGCTCAGTGGGTTAAGGATCTGGCATTGCCGTGAGCTGTGGTGTAGGTCACAGACATGGTTTCGATCCCGCAATGCTGTGGCTGTGGCGTAGGCTGGCAACTGTAGCTCTAATTGAACCCCTAACCTGGGAAACTCCATATGCCGCAGGTACGGCCCTAAAAAGCAAACAAATTAAAACATTTAAAAAATAAAATAAAATCAGCCAACTTAAAAAGAAAGAAAGCCGGCTATAGTTCTTTCATTCCTTTTAGTTTTACTCTAATAACATAGTACAGGTTGATGATACATCATTTAATGTATATAATGAAGTACTGCCATAATGACCATATGACCACAGCTATTTGAGATGTTTTTATATAGCTAAGGACAATACTGTATCTAAAATAATTTATAGGAGTTCCTGTTGTGGGGCAGCAGAAACGAATCTGACTAGGAACCATGAGGATGCAGGTTCGATCCCTGGCCTTGCTCAGTGGGTTAAAGATCTGGTGTTGCTGTGAGCTGTGGTGTAGGTTGCATTCGCGGCTTGGATCTGGGGTTGCTGTGGCTGTGCTGTAGGCCGGCAGCTACAGCTCCGACCAGACCCTAGCCTGGGAACTTCCATATGCCATGGGTACGGCCCTAAAAATGACAAAAAATAAAAAAAGATAAAATAATTTATAAACAATTTTAAATATATACCCCAAACTTAATGGAATCAAATCAGAACACTATTTAATGTAAAGTCCATATTAACATGGAGAAGTACAGCCTGTCATACAAAACTAATATAGCAAAAGGTAGAAAATACAACAGAAAAAAGTTATTATGCTATCAGTGGTGCTATTTTCTTGCTATAGTTAATGATGTGTTAACACTTCAATTATAAATGTATACTCTAAAGGGTTCATAATCAACTCAATTTTAAATGCATGCCCTTGACTAAAGCAGATTAAATAATAGCAGAAGATCAAAATCAGGAAAAGGTTCTAAAACAAACTGAATAGCATTAAATTTATTTGTCCAAAGAGGTTTATTGGTTTTGGATGCTTTTTTGAATTTAGAACAGATACAAATTACACTATTTTAAGAACTGTTACTTTGCTTTTGATAATTAAATGCAATAAATGTAAAAATAAACCACCCACGTGCACTTATAACTCACTTAACTGAGATTCCATGGTTCATAAGATTCCAAAGAAACAGCTCATTTTTCTTTCTCTTTTTTTGTCTTTTGTCATTTTAGGGCCATATTTGCAGCATATGGAGGTTCTCCCAGGCTAGGGGTCGAATCAGAGCTGTAGCCGCCAGCCTAAGCCACAGCAACGTGGGATCTGAGCCGTGTCTGCGACCTACACCACTGCTCATGCTGCAAGACCGGATCCTTAACCCACTGAGCAAGGCCAGGGATTGAACCCACGTCCTCATGGATACTAGTCGGGTTCATTAACCGCTGACCCACAGCGGGAACTCCAACAGTTCATTTTTCAAGTATAGGCCCCAAAGCATCTGACTGTTGATAGGAAATCAGTATGAAGAAAACAACTCTCTAATATTTAGATAAATGTGTACTGCCTAATCTAAGAAGACCAAAGGCTAAAGACTTATTTAACTTTCCATAAAGAGACTACCAAAAAAATCTACAACTGAACTTAAAACTTTTTGAAGTCTCTAACATGTTCCCCCCTTCCTAATCTCAGGAACATTAAGTATTAGCATAAATTCATATATTATAAGAAGAAAGGTCATAGCTTCTAAGCTTATTATGTTTCTTTATTTCCAAGAATAAGAGTTAAAGGATAACTAGGAGATGCAATACAGGAATAGAAGAAAGAGGAAACTATACAAAGGTACTTGAGAGCAAACCCAAGAAGAGTTTGCTAAGAAAAATCAGATTAAAACTAAAATTCTCTAAACTTTAGCAGGGAGGAAACAGTTAAAATTTAGACTATTATATTAACAGAAAGGTAACAGCAGCTTTAACATTACTCCTGCAATGGAATGCCCTGTTTTATAGATTTCATAATCATTAACTAATATTCCCTAAGACAAAATTTTAAATCTTCCTCCAAATTAAAACAGGTACAAAGGGAAATGAAATAAACCAAAATTGGAAAAACGTCTAAATCAGTCACATCAGCTACTAGCAATAATCCCTAAAGAGATAAGCTTTTCTTCTTGAGAAAGTTAAAATCTTACTTAAAATCTTTGCAATCGGCATCCATTCCATTTGGCAAACCTCTGCCATTTATTTTAGAATCATCATCATCTCCTTGTTTAAGATCTCTGTTTTGGTCCTCCTCAAATGGAGAAGCCTTGCCTTTTTGATCTCCTTTCTCAGGTCCATCTGTTTCAGCATCTCTAGTGCCCTGAGGAAAAAGAATCTGTTTGATTCTGAATAATTAATAGAACACAAAAAAAAGGCACTATAAGGTGACCTAAAACTATACTATGCAGGTAAACAATAAAAGCATTGGATCTTATCTTAATTTCGCAGTCAACTATTTTATCAAAGGCCAAAAAATTGAGTACAAACCAGTGATTTATAATAGAAGGGCTAAGGCAACCTTAACTATAGCGGTGCTGGAAAAGCAGAAACACCACAAATGAGATTAAAATTCTACTTAACGCATAGACGATTTTGTTGTTATTTTCATATCAAGCACTACCACAAAGAAGCAACAGCAATCTTACAAATTATGTTTTTAAATTAACATGGGTTTTTTTCTTTTTTTTGATAAATGGTTAAGATTATAAATATTCCCAGTGGTTCTACCATTTCATGTATTTTAAGAAGTGGCCAAGAGAAGAAAACAAGAGCATCAAAAGCCACAAAACCTCCTTTAGCTCTAGGAAGGACTAGAAAAAGAAACTGACTTGGAGATAACCAAATAACCATCCAGCAATTTTTAAATATTTCTTTACGCAAAATACTTACAAAAGTTCCCTTCCTAAATCGAGAATCCAATTTATCAGCAGGAGAAGAACTTAATACATATTCTACCATGCTCACACCAAGGCCTCCACTTTCTGATCGCGGAGACAGTATTGCATTTACTTCACTGTTTCCATGAAAACCCTGTCCAGATCTTCTCTGTACCATAATAGGCTGGGACATTGAATGGTCTGCTTGGAAGAAAGAACATAATTACAAATCTGTATTTTTAGGCCACCCAAAATGTATGTACACAAATTAGTATACTAAAGCAAAAGAAAATCCACATATTTTGAATATTGTCGCTATCTTTATAAAAAGATCTCCCTTGGAGTTCCTGTCATGGCACAGCAGAAACAAATCTGATGAGAAACCATGAGGTTGTATGTTCAATCCCTGACCTCGCTCAGTGGGTTAAGAATCTGGCGTTGCCGTGAGCTGTGGTGTAGGTCTCAGACATGGCTTGGATCCCATATTGCTGTGGCTATGCTGTAGGCCGGCAGCTGTAGCTCCACTTCGACCCCTAGCCTGGGAACCTCCACATGCTGTGGGTGTGGCCCTAAAAAGAAAAAATAAACAAACAAAAAAAAGATCTCCTTTAATTCTGGTGAGATCCACTGCCTAGGTACATCTCTTGAGAATATAGGTCAGAAAGCCATTTGGTTAAAAAACAAAACAAAACGAAAAAACAGGTAAAAGCCTATGTGAGTAACAGTCAAACCCAAAGGTCAATGGAGACAGAAACTAACTTGAAGTCTCCACTGCCTGTAAACATCTCACTAAAATGTTCTATTGACCATTCAGTACAACTAAAAACAAAAACTTTAAAGATAAAACCTACAATAAAAATAACTCCTAAATTCGCAGATACTTCTCAAGCTCATAGTTCTGTACTGGACAGATTTAGAACACATGGCTGTACCACTATAAACACAAACAAGTTTGGAAAAACCAGTAACATCAAAGAATTTTCTATTCTTAGAGTAAAAACTAAGCATCACTTAAAGACTATTTAAAAAAAACCTCTAGTCTAACTGGAGTTTCCGCTGTGGCGCAATGGGATCGGCAGCATCTTGGGAGTGCTTGGATGCAGCTTCGATCCCTGGCCCATCACAGTGGGTTAAGGATCTGCAGGTCGCACCTGCAGCTTGGACCTGATCCCTAGCCCAGGAACTCCATGTGCCACGGGGCAGTCAAAAAAAAGAAGAAAAAAAAAACCATCCATCTGGTACAAATACTTTCTCTACCTATTTATGTGAGAGAAAGAAAAAGCAATATTTAAGATCTGACAGCAGGAGTTCCCGTCGTGGCACAGCAGGAAACCGAATCTAAGAACCATGAGGTTGCAGGTTCAATCCCTGCCCTCACTCAGAGGGTTAAGGATCCAGTATTACGGTAGATCACAGACGTGGCTCAGATCTGATGTTGCTGTGGCTGTGGCTGTGGCTGGCAGCTGTAGCTCGGATTTGACTTGGGAACTTCCACATGTTGCAACTGTGGCCCTAAAATGCAAAAAAAAAAAAAAAAAAAAAAAAAAGATCTGACTGCAAATAAAGTCAAAACATAAAACATCCACATAATTTGCAGAGAAACATTTTTAAAAGGAATCAATAAGCCACAATCTACCCCTGGCTCATTTGTGAACACATACAATATTAAGTATTAAGTATCATCCTGAAGGAGTTGAACTGGGAGTTCCCATTGTGGCTAGACTAGCATCCATGAGGGCAAGGGTTTGATCCCTGACCTCGCTCAGTGAGTTAAGGATCCAGCATTGCTATGGCTGTGGTGTAGGTTGGCAGCTGTAGCTCTGATTCAACCCCTAGCCTGGGAACCTCCATATGCCTCGGGTGCTGCCCTAAAAAGCCAAATATAAATAAATAAATAGCAAGAGTTGAATTATCATAGAGGTACTCAATCATTATTCCGCTAACTGTTGTAATTTTAAAATGACTGTGACTTTTGTTAAACCATATTAAAACATTTCCTTGTCGGTACCTTTATCCATGAGAGATTAGTCAATATATTTTTTCATTCAATCATTCACCCATTCATTAACAGTTCAAATGCTGATTTACCATCTCTCCTATGCTAAGCATTGTGCTATTTATGGAGAATTCAAAAAGAAATAAAAGTCCCTGACCTCGAAAAGACTATAAGTTTGACAGGAGGCAATTATTACAGAGTAAAAATACTTCAATAAAAATAACCCAGGATATCAGAAACAGAAAGAAAGGGCACCAATTCTTCCTAGTCTTACAGCATTTTGGTTAGAAAAACCAACATGTTCAAAGGCCTAAAAGTGCCAGGAGAACACAATGAAATTAACAATCACAAGTAATTCAGTTATTCTGATGAGGAAATATGCATATTATAAAATCCCCTATAGACACTGAAAGAATTTTATGATGATAATTCCTTTAGTACAAATAATGTGTTGTTCATATTTGTACATGCTTGGGATTCAACAAATGCTTGTTCAGTAAATAAAATAATACATTCATTTCTAATTTTTAATTTCTCTTGGTAAAGTTGGGAGAGGGGGTGGTACAAGGAATTAACTAAAATTATAAACTTGACACTGAAAAGATTTATCAGGAATAAACAGTTGCTTAAATATTTTATTGCTAGCACTAGTTGTCCTCCAAATATAACACACCAAAAATATTTCCCTATCGTTCATCTCGAAAATATCTCTCATTACACCATGTTATGCTCAAAATGGTTTGCTCTGGAATGCTTTAAAAAATATTTTGTTCTGGCAAGTAAAGCAATTAACCACTCAAGCCTCAAAACAAAAATCAAAACATGTCTACCAACCAAGTTTTCAAGTACATTTTTTTTTCCTTTTTTTTCTTATGGCTGAACCCTCAGCATATGGAAGTTCCTAGGCTAGGAGCTGAATCGGAGCTGCAGCTGAGGCCAATGCCACAAAGACACACTGGGTCTGAGCTGCATCTGTGACCCACACTGCAGCTTGCAGCAGTGACAGATCCTTAACACACTGATCGAGGCCAAGGATGAACCTGTATCCATGCAGAGACTATGTCGGGTCCTTAAACCACTAAGCCAAAATGGGAACTCCCAAGCACATTATTTTAACAAAAGTACTTTTTGTGGGAAAAACAAACCCTAGCTAATAAGTGAATAATTAATTATAAGTCCAATCTAATAATATAGGTTATTTCAAATCTAGAAAAAAAAAATCCTGAGGGCAAGGATCATGTATCATTTCTCTTTGTACTCTCTAAACCACACATATTATATTACATATTAGTTGAATTAAAAAAATTTCTGGAGTTCCCAGTGGCTCAGTGGTAACAAAACCGACTAGTATCCATGAAGATGCAGGTTCAACCTCTTGCCTTGCTCAGTGGGTTAGGGATCCGGCCACCCACAGCTGTGCTGTGGCGTAGGCAGGCAGCTGCAGCTCCCAATGGACCCCTAGCCTGGGAATTTCCATATGCTTAGGGTTCGGCCCTAAAAAACAACAAACAAACAACAACAAAAAAAACCCCAACAAATTCCAAGTATTTTATTCTAATTTAGTAGTTAACAAAGTTTTCAATCTTTCAAAATTTTGACTGTAACAGTATTAATCACTAAAATTTTCTAGCATTTCCTAATTCTTTAACAATTATTTCATCTTCACAAAATTTAAAACTATTAAGGACTTACAAACCCTTTTAATGATTTGGAGAATAAAAAAGTATCTGGTAATTTACATTCAAAATATAAGGTTAATTTGATAACTATGATTCAGAAATTTGTTTTTATATTACTCTGGCCATTTTGCACAGCTTTAGTAAGCTGTCAAACTTAGTGACAAAAAGAGAAAACTTATTTGTAAAATACGCTGAAAGTTCTATGTGCATCTCTCTCAAATATTACTGATCAGAAACATTTAAAAATATAGTCAGTACTATTTTAAGAATATAACTATGCTCTTTAATTTACCGATAAATACTGTCACCCCTGTGAGTTATACTCCTTACATTCTAATTCCTTTTCCCTTAAGAGTTTCTTGGACCAAACGCTCTTTTCACTACTTACAGATATTGAAAACATTCAAAATCTGGAGTTCCCATCGTGGTGTAGCGGAAACGAATCCGACTAGGAACCATGAGGTTGAGGGTTTAATCCCTGGCCTCGCTCAGTGGGTTAAGGATCCGGTGTTGCTGTGAGCTGTAATGTAGGTCGCAGATGTGTCTCAGATCTGGCGTTGCTGTGGCTGTGGTGTAAGTCGGCAGCTGCAGTAGCTCCGATTAGACCCATAGCCTGGGAACCTCCACATGCTCTGGGTGCAGCCCTAAAAAGACAGTAAGTAAGTAAGTAGATAAATAAATAATAAAAAACATTCAAAATTTGCTCCCTGTCTGGGAATTCTAAATCACTACAGGGATTTACTTCCTTTGTGGGTGTGGCTAAAGCTTAATAAAGCTAGACTATGCTACAATTAGATAAATGAGTCAGTGTCCATTAATATAATTTAAGCTTAAAAATGACCATGGTTAAAGAAATGTGCTCTTTTTTAATGGAAATTCAGAATTTTATAATCAGAATTAACTTCAGGTAAAACTTAACAAAATCTTGGGGCTCTCATTGTGACTCAGTGGTTAATGAACCCGACTAGTATCCAAGAGGACGCGGGTTTGATCTCTGGCCTCGCTCAGTTGGTTAAGGATCCAGCATTGCCGTGAGCGCTGCAGTGTAGGTCACAGATGCGGCTCAGATGCTGAGTTGCTGTGATTGCGGTGTTGGCAAGCAGCTACAGCTGTGATTCGACCTGTAGCCTCAGAATCTCCATATGTTGCAGGTGCAGTATTAAAAAAACACTAAGAAGAAAAAGAAAAAAGCTTATCAAAATCTTACTGTGATACACATTTCTTATCAATAAGCAAACCATTACATATGGGTTATCTTACCTAAGAAAATGTACAATGACTTATGAATTCTTCAAAGATTCCACAAAGTTTCTCTAAATAGTGTCTAGAGGCAGCAAGATTAAAAAAAATTTCGAGCAAATTCATAACTCACACATACACCAATAACTTACGAGAAGCTCCCCATGCAGTCTCTCTCCATTCATCATCCCCAAGAAATATGCCTTTTTGTCCATCTTTTGTTGAATCATCAGGTTCCCAAAATTTTTTGGTTGGCAAAAGCTATTTGGAAGGGGAAAAATATTACATTAAAATTTTATTCTAATTACAAAGAGCTAAAACATAGGGGAAAGTACACTTACCACTGAGGACCAGTCAGTTTTCAATGCTAACGAAAATTCAGAGGAATCTATTTCCTAATTTCCTAGTTAACAACTCCTTACTTGTGCTTGGGAACTAGCTCTAACAATTCTAGACCTGAAAAGTCAACTTCACATTTTTCTACATTTTTCAAAGTTTTACTGTCATGTGATTTTACCAATTTTTTAAAAGACTTACTAAATTCCTTACTCAATATAGATAAAACAGTAAAATTAATCTATAAAAATTATTAAAAATTTTCCTTTACTTCCAAGTATTGCCCTTAGATCATTTCCCATCCTACAGTTCCAATGACAGAAATTTTTCATTCTTTCTTAACATATTCAATGTAAGTGAACTTCACAATTTTTATTTTTCTTGGGTCCTCAATACTAGCAATCTATTGATCTCAAATTAGGAAGCAACAGATGGTGGAAAAGACATACAGAAAGATCCTTAGATACTTTTTGAGATAATCTCAAAGCCCTGTGGCTCCATCCTATACTGTAACATACACAAGCACATAAAAATTGTGTTGATATCACCATTTGATGATTATTCAAAATGCACACTCGGCCAATTCCTAATGAGATTTTAATATTCATCCAGGTCTCTCCTCTCTACCTTCTCTGACACTTCAAGGAGGCAGACTGAGGATATGTTTGTTTGAAAAGAATACACTGGTGTTCTAAAATATGCATTCGACCTTTTAAATAAGCATTTGTAAGACACCCATCCCTTTCAGCCCATCATTACATGCTCATAATTAAACTTGTATATACTTCTATTATTATACTTATCACACTAAATTACCTGTGGTTGCCTCCTTAAGGGCATGGAGATTTTATCTTCCAGGAGCTCACAAATATAAACTAACCATAATAAAATGAAGTGAAACCTGAATTTGGTCTGAGAGATAAGACTGTGTTTTGAGTGTTTAAAGTATAAATGAAAGGTGGGGAGGACAGAGGAGATCATGAACAAAGGCACAAACTGAGAAAATGCATAGTTTGTAGAATAGGGTGTGAGGTGGAGGAACAGATGTGGGAAGGTCGGGCTGATGCTTTTAAAACTATCTAGGAAGACAATAAAGGAACCTTAAAGACATATTCAAGAAACAGTATATTACAATGAAGCAAAAGGGAATCAAGAGAGGATGGCAAGAGTGATACAATGTTTTAGAAAACAATTCAAGTTGTAAATTCTATGAATAATGAATTACTATTCTAGACTAGTGGCAAGGAGATGGTTAAGGAGAACTACAAAAGGGCCAAGATGACAGGAATTAAAACAGGGTACTGTCAGAAAAAACTGAGAAAATAAAATGGATTTGAGAGACATTTAGGAGAGTCAATAGGATACGAATAAAAATAAGGGGAGGCTGATAAAAAGGATACAACGTTAAAATTTGGGTAAGGAGGTAAATGAGAGTAACTACTGACCAAAAATTAAAAACAAACAAACAAACAAAAAAAACAGGAGAACAGCTTTGAAGGGAGGGGAAAAATTCAATCCGGCATATCCCTAATCTGTGGATCTTTCACCAAATTTTTTGTTGTTGTTGTTGTTTTTGCTTTTTAGGGCCGAACCCATGTCATATGGAAGTTCCCAGGCTAGGGGTCAAATTGGAGCTACAGCTGCTGGCTTACGCCATAGCCACAGCAATGTAAGATCTGAGCTGCATATACGCCATGACTCACGGCAATGCGCCGGATCCTCACTCCACTGAGCGAGGCCAGGGATCGAACCCACATCCTCCCGGATACTAGTTGGATTCGTTTCTGCTGTGCCATGAAGGGAATTCCCTAAACTAAAAGTCTTAATTTCATCTTTTGGCTATGCCTGCGGCATGCACAAGTTCCTGGGCCAGAGACTGAACCTAAGTCACAGCAGTGACAGTGCCAGATCCTTAACCCGCTGCACCACGAAGAACTAAAATACTGTAAATTTTAAAGGAAACCAACTTGTTATTTTAAAAAAGGGAAGTATTTGGAGCTCCCATTGTGGCTCAGCACACAACGAGCCCAACTAGTATCCATGAGGATGTGAATTTGATCCCTAGCCTCGCTCTGTGGGTTAAGGAGCTGGCATTGCCGTGAGCTGTGGTGTAGGTCACACATGTGGCTCAGATCCCATGGCTGTGGTGCAGGCCAGCAGCTGCAGCGTGATTTGACCCCCTAGCCTGGGAACTTCCATAACCTGTGGGTGTGGCCCTAAAAAGAAAAAAATAAATAAAAAAGAGAAGTCTGAGCATGTTAGGATCTTTCTGAGCTTCAAATGATTTGTATTTAAAGTACAGACATTATCTTTTTCTTTTTAGGGCTGCACCTGCGGCATATGGAGGTTCCCAAGCTAGGGGTCGAATTGGAGCTGCAGCTGCCGGCCTAAGCCACAGTCACAGCCACACCAGATCTGAGCCGCATCTGCGACCTATACCAAGCTCACAGCAATGCAGGATCCTTAACCTACTGAGTGAGCCAGGGATTGAACCTGTGTCCTCATGGATACTAGTCAGATTCATGAACTGCTGAACCATGATGGGAACTCCTAAAAGTACAGACATTTTAAACAATAATGTGCTCTAACAAAGAAAGATCTTGATAAAAATATAACCTCTTTTGTTGCAATTTTTAAAAATCTCACTATAGAAGCTTCATGTAAATAAACAAAATGTAAAGCTGACAGTACAACACTAAAACACTGCATTTGATATATTTAAATAATTGAATGCTTATTCACAGTAAAACCCAAGTTAATCCATTTCAGGCAAAAGAAAATGGTTCCTGAGAGAGTAACGCTTTTATCACATTCTTCATAAAAGAAAAATGTTTTAATATTAAAATTAGGGTAAGAAACAAGGAATCAAAAATAAAGTTATAACAGAGTTCCCATTGTGGCTGCTCGGCGGTAACGAATCTGACTACTATCCATGATGACGCAGGTTCGATCCTTGGCCTCACTCAGTGGGTTAAGGATCGAGCATTGCTGTGAACTGTGGTACAGGTCACAGATGTGGCTTGGGTCTGGTGTTGCTGTGGCTGCGGCGCAGGCCAGGGGCTACAGCTCTGATTTGACCCCTAGTCTGGGAACTTCCACATGCTGCAGGTGTGGCCCTAAAAAGACAAGAAAAAATAAAGTTATAACAACTTAATAGAAGCATTTATTACAGATATGAAAGAGAAACAATCTAATCTGAGGTAGCAGAAATAACAGAATCTCTGAGAAGACTATTCCAATCTTTTGGGATAAAAACCATGTAGTGCTGTAGCAGTAATAGTAGTTCATAGATCACTGCTTTCAAACACAACCTGTAAACCTAGGGAGAGAGTCTATGTCAAGCACTTACGCCACGTGCCTACTTTCTGCCAAGCACTGTGCTATGCTTCATTTTGCAAACATTTATAAGTTATCACGGATAGGCAAACAATTTAGTAATTAATGAAATTAATTCTTCCTAACAAAGGCCTTTAGCACAATCCCAGGAACAGCTGTGACAGTTTAGACACTAATTTCAAATACTTTCAGAGAAACTAATAGCTTGTGACCAAGAATTTAGTTAAAATGGACTAAATATAGGGCAAGTTAACAATTCAGGGTAGAACAGTTTAAAAAAAAGATTGGTACAGTGGTTGGAAGAACAATAAAAGCTGTGTCTTGCCTCTGGAGACTCTTTTACTGTAACAGAAATAGGGGAGCACATTACAAAGAACAAGGGCTAACAGATCTTGAAGATCTCTAAAATATATTATTCAAGCCTTCATATTAGTTCCCTAATTCACAAAAGCTCTAAACCAAGGTCAAGCAACTCAATATTTCATGTCAACCTACTCTTCCGTCCTTCCAAATCAGAAATGACTGGGTGGACATGCAAATTCATCCCCTACTATCCACCATTTTATTACTTCTTTCTTTCAAGAAGCATTTATGGTCTGCCCTTCTCATCTCCAAAGAAACCAGTCAACATCCTAACATACTGCCTCAAAATAGGTAACAAAATTCCGGCTAGAATTTATACTATGGAGTGTATTCCAATTTTTCTAATACACATGTAAAATCACCATTCCAACCAAATTAATATAATCCTAGGAATTAAAAGGACTTGGAGCTCCTGTTGTTGCTCAGCGGTAATGAATCTGACTAGTATCTATAAGAATGTAGGTTCAATCCCTGGCCTTGCTCAGTGGGTTAAAGATCTGGCGTTGCTGTGTACTACAGCTCTGATTTGACCCCTAGCCTGGGAAGTTCCATATGCTGCAGGTGCAGCCCTAAAAAGAAAAAGAAAAAGAAAAAAAAAAAGATTTAAAAGGACTTGAAGGCTCTATGTCTACATTATATTGTTCAGAGAACATTCAAACTGGGCACTTTTGAGAAAGGGATGCCATTAATAATTATGTCATGATAACATAACAACATGATAATTTGGGCAAATTAGGGTGTAAGGTGACTCTACTTATAAAGTAAGTTCATAAAGAACAAGCATAGATGCTAACAATAACTAAGTGTGTAGAAAACAGGAACCACAAGGAAGTCCCTAGAACCCCAGAATGGTGCCATTCCAGACTTTAATCTTTACTGTTAATATCAATATTCCTCAATTTTTTCAAAGCATACTACTTCAACTTTTCCATTTCCGATATCCTTTAATATCACCAGCAAGTATTATTAGATGTCATTACTTCCAATGGGAAGTAGTACAGTAAATAGTCAAGGCACTCAAGAGTTCAAATTTCTGTTCAAGCACTGTTACACGGTATTAGGCCAGTTAATTAACTGTTCTGACTCTCAGTTTCTTCTCTGTAAAGTAGGATAATAACAAAGCTACTGTTAAAGAATTTCTATGAAGCTAGAATAAAATAACATAGACTGCTTAAAACAACATCTAGCACATAGCAGACAGAAATATTATGTCTTTACTATTGGAAGTATGAATCCTTTAATATTATAAAACATGAGTGACATGCTGGCCAGCAACATTCAACTGGCTGATTATTTTAAAGGACTGTAATATCTTTCATTACAAAAATCTTGTCTTCAGCTGTTTGCCTTCCTTATTAGTTTGAGCATCCTAGGAGGACCATGAAACTGCACTACTCATAAAAAACAGCTGGCTAATATAGTCACATTTGCATAAAGAAACAGAATCAGAGATTAAATAAAGTATCCAAGACTACATATAAGATTATATAGCTAGTAAATGGCAACATTAGTTGAACCCATTATCTATTTAATTCTAAGACCCATTCTCTTTACACTACTACCATAGAAGACGGTCCTTTCCAATCACAGTTTAATTCATCAATATTTCTAAAAATATCCAGGTTACGAGGCCACCATTAGCTATAATGCATAAATAAAACAGTTTAAAGATGTCATCAAGGAGTTCCCATTGTGGCGCAGTGCAAACGAATCCGACTAGGAACCATGAGGTTGCAGGTTTGATCTCTGGCCTCGCTCAGTGGGTTAAGGAACCAGCGTTGCCGTGAGCTGTGGTGTAGTTCGCAGACACAGCTTGAATTTGGCATTGCTGTGGCTAGGCTGGCAGCTGTAACTCTGATTAGACCCCTAGCCTGGGAACCTCCATATGCTCCGGGTCAGCCCTGAAAAGACAAAAGACAAAAAAATAAAGATGTCAACATGATATTCAGACCATATAATGTGGATATTCATTACAGAGGGGTAAAGTTTAAGATAGAATTGTTAAGATAGGGATTTACAGACATAACTATGATCAACCATTTAAAACAGCTGGTTTCCATTTCAGTCATCCCTAACAGCTTAGATCAAATATATATTTGAAAGACAGATGTGATTCATACAAAAAGCCATTTTTATATCTTCAAAAAAGCCAGTCTTTTGAGTTCCCGTTGTGGCTCAGTAGTTAATGAATCCGACTAGGCACCATGAGGTTGCAGGTTTGATCCCTGGCATCACTCAGTGGGTTAAGGATCCGGCGTTGCCATGAGCTGTGGTGTAGGTTGCAGACACGGCTCGGATCGCGTGTGGCTGTGGCTGTGGCGTAGGCCAGAGGCTACAGCCCCAATTAGACCCCTGGCCTGGGAACCTCCATATGCCACGGTGCGTCCCTAGAAATGGCAAAAAGACAGAAGACAAAAAAAAAAAAAAAAAACAAAGCCAGTCTTTCTCAAGGTCATTACACTGGTGATAGATCCGAGAGGAAACAGGTCTCCTTACTCTTTTATCCAGTATGTTTTCCACTTCACCATATTACCTGGGGTCTTAGCACACGAATTTTCTTTAATGTTTTCTTTAAATACTACTGTGCCAGAAAAGAAAGGCAGGAACTTTATCATACTAATAAGCTATGACAGTATTCTCCCCAAACACATTGTCAGTGATTTAAAATTAAATCCTGGGTTCCCTGAAAAATTTCAGGCAGGAGCCTCTTTCTTCTCCTTATTTAAAAGTGTATATATTGAGTTCTCATTGTGGCTCAGTGGAAACGAACCTGACTATCATCCTTGAGGACACAGGTTTGATCCCTGGCCTTGCTTAGTGGCTTAAGGATCTGGTATTGCCTTGAGCTGTGGTGCAGACCAGCAGCTACATCTCCAATTTGACCCCTAGCCTAGGAACCTCCATACACCGTGGGCGCGGCCCTAAAAAGACAAAAAGAAAGTGTATACATACACTCGTGCACAAAGTTCCCGTCTAATTTTTATATAGGTAAATAGGTATGTGTCTCTGTAGTATAGTTTTAAAACACCATACTAACGAAGCTGAGTTCAACTTCCTATTATTTAGCTTTGTTCTTTTTAAGCCATACGATATAATGTAAATTGGTAGGCCTTTTGACAAAAATGTGGTATGGAAAAAATTGGAAAGGATGAGTTTATGAATGGATGAATATAAATCTGTTCCTATTTTGGATGAACAACTGGAAAAAACTGCCCTTCTGATGATGGGTCAGTAAAAGCTATCATGAACTACGACACTCAGCACACTTGAAAATAACCCTGATTGTAATGCAGTGCCTTGTATATTACAGATCTACAACTTAGGACATAATAAGTAAAGGTTATTTTTAAAGAAAAAGTCTAGATAGGGCAACGTATCAGAAAAGGATATAACATTAAAAGAACAAACAAGCAATTTTAGAAAACTCAAGAGCCAGAAATTCAAGGCCGCTTTTAATTTATTAAAATGAATGAATTCTGGGATAAAATAAAAAACCTCACCTGTCAGAAAAGGAGGAGAAGACTGGTGAGAGAGAGATAGGCAAAGAAGGAAATCCCAGAAGGTTCCCTGCTGCCTGTGAGATGAGGAAAGATAGAAAGGCTTGTGGGCGAGAGAACCCAGAGACAGAAACCTGAGTAGGTTCTTAGCTCTTTCTTAGAGGTAACAGAATTAGCTGGTAAACTGTTAAGAAAAAAACTTAATTAGTGAATAACAGCTTATTTAAAAATACATTTCTACTAGATGGGAGGTCACAGAGGCACCGACCTGCTATACGCAGGCAGCCTAACCCTAGCTAGTTTTACTCTGCATATCTGACATCTGACATTTCCATTAAGAAAAGCTGAGATTTAAACTTAGATCATTTAACATCCTATTCAACCCAGCCTCTTCTCCAAAAACCTCAAATACACTGCCCTCCACCCCCACATAACTAACTAAACTCTCTCAACTACTGTTTCTGATCATGATATTTTTTAAAAATGCAAAAAAATGTTTCCGGGTTTATCAAACACTACTTAGAAAAGGGAGGGAGAAAAAGCCAATGTAAATATATACACAATGTAGATATGGGACATAAAGTGTTCAGAGTCTAAATAAATTAAGGTAGGGGTGTGACTTTACTTGATCTTAACAAAAATCAAGTTCTGGTTTGTTAATAAAATAGGCTGAAACACTATTCGAACCTACTTTTAAGACATGTCACTCTACTTTCTAAAGACCAAAGAAAACAAGTAACAGGGAAAAAGCGAAAGCCCTTTTCACCTGCTTCTTTTTATTCACCCACGGTGTAAATAATGGCTTTGCAGCCACTGAAGTCTGCAAAGATGTTTTTTTTTTGTTGTTTTTTAACTAAAAAATTATTCCCTCTTTCAAGTTTTCTTAGGGCCCAGAGTTTTACCTTAAGCACTGGACTAACAAGTTTACTTTGGCAATACTTATGCTTAAGCACCTTAACTCACCCTTAAATCAGTCCTCTGAAAATGACAAACTCTTTGGAAAACGCTGTTCTGAAGAAGGGGAGGGTTAGCTAGCTGCAGGGTGCCCTCTTGTGGCCCAGAGGAGTGACTGGACTCTTTTTCTGCATCTGAAGAGCACAGCATTGGATGGAGTGAGTCTCATGAAGGTCTACCAAAGTAAAATAATCTCCAGGAGCAAGCAGTTAATTACACATTTTAGGTCTATATATTCATGGTTATTTTCTATTATTAAAGTCCATACTACGTTAGTACTACAGAACATGACAAAATAAAAATGTGACAAGAGTTTTCATAATCAATTAAAATTTTCTAAATACTCATTAGGTACATGGAAAACTATTTTTGATGCCTTAAATTATGTAATGGTGAGGTTAACTGGGATGCCCCAATGAAAATCATAGATTAAGAGGACTGATAAAATCCATTAAAAAATTTAGAGTGCCCACTGTGTGCTGGCCATTCAAAGCTAACAGTCTACAGAGGAGACTAATATAAAACAAACTGTAATCAGTAATATAATAAAGTATGTATAAAGATCCATGAGAAGTCAGATGAGGAAGTAATTAATTCTACTGCAGATAGCAATGGGACAATAGATAAAGAGTCTTTTCAGTAGAGTCCTGCAGAAGATTAGGAGTTTATTAAGCACACAATAAACAAGGAGAAATTTTTGGAAGAGAAAATAGTGAACAATTAAGTGTGGTTAAAACAAACATAGCTTACACATATAAAACACAGGACAAAGATCAAGGAAGGCTCTTTTCTAATCTAAGTAATTATGGTCCATTACCAAAACAGAAGACATTACCTAACCAAGTCGATCAAATCAACCAGACACAAATAATCTCACTAAAAATTACTGCTAAAAGCTTTTTTTTTGTAAAGCTGAAAATCCCACAACTATAGATTTTAAAAGCCCACATCATTTGGAAGATATAACCACTATTTTCAAGAAGATTTAAGGTTAAAAAACAAGTCTTAATGGCTCAAATAAAGTGAGGTACACATTCTTAGTACTGATAGATATTTACCTCTCCCATTCCCCGAGATTCTAATGCAAGAGCTTGAAAATCATGATTCATTTCATCCACAGATCAAACCTGTTAACAAAAAGAAAAATTAGAAAAATTAGAATAGGACTGTATCAACTATTTTTATATTTTATGGCTTTACTGATATTACAGCATGAGCTGAAATGGGCAAGAATCTATTTCCCTATAAAGACCGGTTTTCCTAATTAGAGCACATACTAGCATTCCGCACAAAAGTGTGTCAGAAAACCTGGGATCAAGGATTCTTGGATTATTCTGTGTGGCAAAAGAAACCCCTACCAGTTTCCTGAGCTAAAGAATAGATGGAAAGTAAAGAACAGTAGAAGTGAGCTCAAGTACTAAAATATAGTTATCTTTAAAAAAAATGCTATAGTTCCTATCACAAAACTATATTGCATTACTCACTTAAGATTTTTTTAATATTTCTCAGAAATTCATTATTCGTAGGTCTTATCTCAATGATAAAAAAAAATATTTAAGTGGTGAACCAGTTCTACCTCAAAGCAACATATTAATTAATCAGCTGTGAGAGAATTATAATATTCAGAGTTTTCCTTAGGAATAATTCCTTTCCCTACAAAAATAAAACAGCACAGTACTGGCACAAAAACAAACACAAAGAGCAATGTAACAGAAGAGAGAACCCAGAAATAAACCCATGCACTTATGCTCAATTAACCTATAACAAATGAGGCCAAGAATATACAATAGAAAGAAGATAGTCTCTTCAACAAGTGGTACTGGGAAAACTGGAGAGCTACAGGTACAACAATGAGATTAGAACACTACTCCACACCATATACAAAAATAAACTCACAATGGATCAAAGACCTAAATGTAAGTCATAAAACTCCTAGAAGAGAACACAGGCAGAACACTCTCACATAAACTAGGATCTGTCTCCTAAGACAAAATATAAGCAAAATAAACAAATGGGACCTAATGAAACTTCAAAGCTTTTGCAGAGCAAAAGAAACCATGGACAAAATCAAAAAGACAACACAGAGAATGGGAGAAGATATCTACAAATGATGCAACTGACAAGGAATTAATACCCCAAATATACAAGCAGCTTGTACAACTCAATAAACTCCTGCTCCAAAAAACAAAACAAAGCAAAACAAAACAAACCTGGGAAGACCTGGAGTTCCAGTTGTGGCTCAGCTGTGATGACCCAACTAGCATCCGTGAGGATGCAGGTTCACTTCCTGGCCTTACTCAGTGGGTTAAGGCTCTGGCATTGCCACGAACTGTGGGGTAAGTTGCAGAAGCGGCTTGGATCCTGCGTTGCTGTGGCTCTGGTGTAGGCTGGCAGCTACAGCTCCGATTAGACCTCTAGCCTGGGAATCTCCACATGCCGCGAGCGCAGCCCTAGATAAGGCAAAAAGACCAAAAAAGAAAAAGAAAAAGAAACAGTCTCAGATATAGAAAACAAAGCAGTGGTTACCAAGGGGAGAGATAAATCAGAGGTATGAGATTAAGAAATACAAACTACTGTGTATTAATTTTGTATCCTGAGACTTTGCCAAATTCATTGATGAACCCTAAAGTTTTCTGGTAGCATCTTTAGGATTTTCTAAGTATAGCATCATGTCATCTGCAGTGATAGTTTTACTTCTTCCTTTCCAATTTGGATTCCTTTTATTTCTTTTTCTTCTCTGACTGTTGTGGCTAGGACTTCCAAAACTATGTTGAATAGTAGTGATGAGAGTGGACATCCTTGTCTTGTTCCTGATCTCAGCAGGAGTTCTTTCAGCCTTTCACCACTGAGAATGATGTTTGCTCTGGTCTGTCATATACAGCCTTTATTATGTTGAGGTAGGTTCCCTCTATGCCCACTTTTTGAAGGGTTTTTATCAGAAATTGGTGTTGGATTTTATCAAAGGCTTTTTCTGCCTCTTTTGAGAGGATCATATGATTTTTATTCTTCAATTTAATGTAGTATATCACACTGATTTGCAGATATTGAAGAATCCTTGCATCCCTGGGATAAATCCCACTTGATCATGATGTATAATCCTTTTATTGTATTGTTGGATTCGGTTTGCTAGTATCTTGTTGAGGATTTTTGCATCTATGTTCTTCAGTGAAACTGGCCTGTAGTTTTCTTTTTTTGTGGTATCTTTGTCTGGTTTTGGTATCAGGGTGATGGTGGCCTCATAGAATGAGTTTGGGAGTGTTCCTTCCTCTGCAATTGTTTGGAATAGTTTCAGAAGGATAGGTGTTAGCTCGTCTCTAAATGTTTGGTGAAGGCTTCTGGTCCTGGATTTTTATTTGTTGGAAGTTTTTTCATCACAGTTTCAATTTCAGTACTTTTGATTGGTTCATTTCATCTTTTCTATTTCGTCTGGGAAGATTGTACTTTTCTAAGAATTTGTCCATTTCTTCTAGGTTGTCCGTTTTATTGGCATATAGCTGCATGTAGTAGTCTCTTATGGTCCTTTGCACTTCTGTGATGTCCACTGTAACTTACCCTCTTTCATTTCTAATTTTACTGAGTTGAGTCCTCTCTTTTTTTCTTGGTAAGTCTGGCTAAGGGTTTATCAATTTTGTTGATCTTTCCAAAGAACCAGCTTTAAGTTTCACTGATCTTTTCTATGGTTTTCTTCATTTCTATTTCATTTATTTGCGCTCTGATCTTTATTATTTCTTTCCTTCTGCAAACATTAGGCCTTGTCTGTTCTTCTCTCTCTAGCTGCTTTAGATGTAAAGTTAAGTTGTTTATTTGAGCTTTTTCTTGTTTCCTGAGGTAGGCTTGTATTGCTATAAACTTCCCTCAGAACAGCTTTTGCTGCATCCCATAGGTTTTGCAGTGTTGTATCTTTGCTATCATTTACTTCTACGTATTTTTAAATTTCCTCTTTTATTTCTTCAGCGATACACTGGTTGTTTAGGAGCATGTTGTTCAGTCCGCACGTGTTTGTGTTTTTCTGCAGTTTTTTTCTTGTTGTTGATTTCCAGTTGTATAGCGTTGTGTTTGGAAAAGACGCATGATATGATTTCAATTTTCTTTAAGTTACCAAGTCTTGATTTGTGGCCCAGAATACAATCAATCCTAGAGAATGTTCCGTGTGCACTTGAGAAGAATGTGTATTCCGCTCCTTTTGGATGGCATGTCCTATAAATATCTATTAAGTCCATTTGGTCTAATGGTTCATTTAGGGCCTGTGTTTCCCTGCTGATTTTGTCTGGATGATCTGTCCATTGCTGTAAGTGAGGTGTTAAAGTCCCCTGCTATTATTGTGTTATTGTCAATTCTCTTTTTAAGGTTGTCAGCAGTTGCCTTACATACTGAGGTGATCCTATGTCGGGTGCATATATATTTACAATTGTTATATCTTCTTGGATTGATCCTTTGATCATTTATGTAATGTCCTTTGTCTCTTATAATATTATTTATTTTAAGGTCTGTCTTGTCTGATACGAGTATTGCTACTCTAGATTTCTTTTGATTCCCATTTACATGGAATATTTTCTCCCATCCTCTCACCTTCAGTTTGTATGTGTCCCTAGAAGTGAAGTGGGTCTCCTGAAGACAGCATATACGTGAATCTTGATTTTGTATCCATTCAGCCAGTCTATGCCTTTTGGTTGGGGCGTTTAGTCCATTTACATGTAAGGTAATTATTGATACGTAAGTTCTTACTGCCATTTTATTTAGCCAAGACATGGAAACGATCTAAATGTCCATCAACAGAGGAGTGGATACAGAAGATGTGGTACATATACGTAATGGAGTACTACTCAGTCATAAAAAAGAACAAAATAATGCCATTTGTAGCAACATGGATGGAACTCAGAGTCTCTCATACTTAAGTGAAGTAAGTGCGAAAGAGAAAGACAAATACCATATGTTATCACTTACATCTGGAATCTAATATATGGCACAAATGAACCTTTCCACAGAAAAGAAAATCATAGACTTGGAGAACAGACTTGTTGTGGTTGCCAAGAGGGAGGGGGAGGGATTGGGATGGACTGGGAATTTGGGGTTAATAGATGCAAACTATTGCCTTTGGAATGGATAAGCAACGAGATCCTGCTGTATAGCATCAGGAACTATATCTAGTCACTTATGATGGAGCATGATAATGTGAGAAAAAAGAATGTACACATGTATGTGTGACTGGGTCACCCTGCTGTACAGTAGAAAACTGATAGAACACTGTAAACCAGCTATAACGGAAAAAAGAAAAATCATTAAAATAAAAAAAAAAAAGAAACCAGAGTTGCTGTCATGGAACAGTGGAAACAAATCCTACTAGGAACCATGAGGTTGTGGGTTCGATCCCTGGCCTTGCTCAGTGGGTTAAGGATGTGGCGTTGCCGTGAGCTGTGGTGTAGGCCGCAGACACGGCTCGGATCTGGCGTTGCTGTGGCTGTGGTGTAGGCTGGCAGCTACACCTCTGAATTGACCCCTAGCCTGGGAACCTCCATATGCCGTGGGTGAGGCCCTAAAATGACGACAACAACAACAACAACAACGAGAAAGAAAGAAAGAAAGAAAGAAAGAAAGGAAGGAAGGAAGGAAGGAAGGAAGGAAGGAAGGAAGGAAGAAAATTATCATGCTAAGTGAAATCAGTCAGACACCAACATCAACTGCTATCACTTGCATGTGGAATCTAAAAATAGGATACACTGAACTTCTTTGCAGAACAGATAATAACTGACAGACTTTTTGAAAAAACCTGTGGTTTCCAAATCAGACAGATTGTGGGGTGGGGGAATGTGCTGGGGGTTTGGGATGGAAATGCTATAAAATTTGGTTGTGATGATCACTGTACAACTATAAATGTATTAAACTTCACTGAGTAATTTAAAAAAATTCAAACTTCTATGTATAAAATAGGTAAGCAACAAGGATATACCGTACATATAACACGGGATTATAGCCATTATTTTGTAATAACTTTCAATGGTGTTAAATCTGTAAAAATAATGAATCACTATGCTGTATACCTGAAATTAATACTGCAAATCAATCATGTTTCAATTAAAAAAACGAATAATCCTTTTCCATTCTTCTCAAACGAAAGCAGATTGTTTTATCCATTTTTAACAGTTTAAATTGCTTTTTACCTTTCATGTGACAATTATACCTTCTTGAGTCAGAAGCTCCTTTGCCTCCTAATGTTAAGTACTGCTGGAGAAAACCATTCAAAACTGAAGCCACTAAATTCACTGCCTTCAAACTTGGGGACCTTATGACATAATCCCATTTACTATGTTCCCCAGTCAGTTCTGTCTCCTCCCTCTCTCTCTCTCCTTCTCTCTTCCAGTTGCAAAACACTTGATACCACAAAGCACTCTTCCCTTCCTGCAATATTGTTCCATTAGCTAGGCTTTCTCTTACAATTCTTTTTACTCTCCTATATGTCTAGTTGCTTCTTCACAGACTCCTACCTGACTACTCAAATCCTGAATGTTAGTGTTTCTTAGAATACTATCCTTTATCCCAAGAAATCTCATTTGCTCCTCAGTGCTTTGAGGCTTGTAAAAATAAATGCTTATGACCTCACTCCCACATTTGTATTTATAAAACAAATCTCTCTCCTCTTCAAATTTCTAGTTATCTCCTTCCTTGCATTCCCTGAATATACCACAGGAAATTTCAACTTACTCTTCTTTATTGTCTGCTTATAACTTAATTCTTCCCTTTCTTACCCACTTCTCAAATTTATCCACTTGTTTGGCTGATCAGACCACCATCATCTCTAACCTAAAATACTGCAATCCTCTATATTCCCATCCTACAATCTAATCTACAAAATGTAATATGCCGTTTTCCTAAACTGTACTCTGATCATTAGATTCCCATATTTTAATCCTTGACTCAAAGTTCAAACTCCTTAATGTGTCTTCAGGAGGATAGAGCTGGATTCAAATTATAATTTTGGTAGCTAGTAGTTCTATAACTCTGGACAACAACCTACATTATTTTTTCTCTATTTTCTCATGGGAAGATAGCACTAGCAGCTTCCACATGACATGCCACGAAAACTGAATTACATAACATAAAACACTTAAACACAGTGCTGGGTACATAAACATTCAAAAATTAGCTATTAGAAAAAGCTCTTGGGAGTTCCCTGGTGGCTCAGCTGGTTAAGGATCCAATGTTGTCACTGTGCTGTGGTTCAATATCTGGCCTGGGAACTTCCGCATGCCACAGATGCAGCCAAAAAAGGGAAAAGAAAAGAAAGAAAAGGGAAGGAAAGAACTTTGTTTCATCAAATGGCACCTGATCAGATGTCCATATGCAAAAAAATAAACCTCAACACACACCTTGATATAAAAATTAACTCAAATGGATCATACAGCTAAATATATACTCAACATTATAAACCTTCTAAAAAAAAAAAAAAAGCTGTGTGACTTTGTGTTTGGTAATGTCTTTTTTTTTTTTTTTTTTTTTTTTGGTTGTGCCCTTAGCATGAGAAAGTTCTCAGGCCAGGGACTAAACCTGAGCCACAGCAGTAACTCAAGTCACAGCACTGACAAAGCCAAATCCTAACTGCTAGGCTGCCAGGGAACTAAGTTGGTAATGAGTTTTTTATTTTTATTTTTTTGCTTTTTTTAAAGGCCACACCCACAGCATATGGAGGTTCCCAGGTAGGGGTCTAATTGGAGCTAAGCTGCAGGCCTACACCACAGTCACAGAAACATCAAATCCAAGCCATGTCTGCGACCTACGTGGCTCATGGCACCACAGCTCATGGCAATATCAGATCTTTAACCCACTGAGCGAGGCCAGGGAATCAAGCCTACAACCTCAAGGTTTCTAGTCGGATTGTTTCCGCTGCGCCACTACGGGAACTCCGGTAATGAGTTTTTTAATCAACATCAAAAGCAGAATCCATAAAGAAAAACTGAAGTCTAAAAATTTGACTTTAATAACAAAAACAAACTCTACAAAAGATACTGATAAGAAAAGGTGAACCACAGGAGAAAAATATTTGTAAATCACACCACATACAGGATTTGTACCTGGCATATATTAAAAGCTCTTAAAAACAATAAGAGAACAATCAACCCATTTAAGAAATGGGCCAAAGGTCTAAACAAATACATCAAAAAAAAAAAAAAAAATACATGGGAAAACCCACAGGTTCAATCCCCTGGCTGGCACAGTGGGTTAGGTAACCACCATTGCTGCAACTGGGGCTTAGGTGGCCACTACAGCTCAGATCCAATCCCTGGGAACTCCATATGCCACAGGGCGACCAAAAAAAACCCCCAAAGATATACAGAAGATATATGGATAGCAAATAAGCTATTCTTCTCTCTTAACTTGTTAGAAAAGCTGGATTCATTAACAGTTCTCACAAAGTGAGTGAACATTTCATTCATCCTTCCATTAATTCCGTAAGCTTTTACTAAGCAACTTCAATGTGATTTTGTAGAGAAAGAAATGAATTAAAGTATAGTTACTGTGCAGTTCCCTTCGTGGCTCAGTGGTTAACGGATCTGACTAAGAACTATGAGGTTGCGGGTTCGATCCCTGGCCTTGCTCAGTGGGTTAAGGATCCGGCGTTGCCATGAGCTATGGTGTAGGTTGCAGACGCGGCTTGGATCCCGCGTTGCTGTGGCTGTGGCGAAGGCTGGCAGCTACAGCTCCTGTTAGACCCCTAGCCTGGGAACCTCCATATGCCACGGGTGCGGCTCCACATAAAGGCAAAAAGACAAAAAAAATAAAAATAAAAAAAATAAAGTTTAATTACTGTTCTAGTCAATCTCATACATTTCTTTGTAATTTGAGAAGTAGTTCCTATCAGACCAAACCCTCCTGCACATAACCATAAACTCTGGACAAAATATAAAATGAAGGCAACGGAAAACAACTGTACATAAATTCTGGACTAAATTCTGCTCTGATTTTTAAACAATCCCTGAACTACATACTTATGGGGTTGATTCCAAGCAGCCCAATTATGGCTAAAAGGACTAAGTAGAAATGTCTGCAGCTGACCTCCACAAAAGTTACAGGAATTCGGAGTTTGAGTTCCATGAGAACAAAAAACAAACAAGAGAACTAATATTCCCCATAGGATTATAAACAGAATCTAGAGTATTTTCAGTGTATTTTATAATAAAGACTGGAACACAATCAAAATTACCAGACATGTAGAAACAGGAAAGTATGAACTGGATGAAAGGGAAAAATCAATGAATAAAGACCAATCCCAAGATGACCCAGGTTAAAAGTAGCAAAGATCTTCAAGCAGCTATTATAACTGTACTCAAAGACGAAAAGAAAAACTTGCTAATAAGTGAAAAAATACAAAATTTCAGCAAAGAAAAAAGCAAAATTATAAATAAGTGAGAGTTCTTAAACTGAAAAACATCTTTCAAAATTCCCACTGGATGCATTTAACAGTAAGTTGGAGACAAAAAAATAAATAAATAAATAGGGCTGAAAAATGCCAAGAAAAAATGCCAACCTAGAATTTTTATTTGGTGGAAATAGCCTTCAAGAACTAAATGCTAAGGAGTTCTCGTGTGGCTCAGTGGGTTAAAGACCCAGTGTTGCCACGGCTGCGGCACGAATTTGATTCCTGGTCTCAGAATTTTTGTGTGCCAGTGGATGCAGCCCCCAAAAAGAAAAAAGGCTAAAACACATTTTTAGATAAAAAGAAAAAAAATGTGTTATAACAGACTTCCACCTCAGAAAATTCCTTTCAAAAAATTCTTGGTTTTCCTGTTGTGGCTCAGCAGATTAAGAACCCAACTAGCATCTGTAAGCATGCGGGTTTGATCCCTGGCCTCCTCAGTGGATTAAGGATCTGGTATTGCCACAAGCTACAGCGTATAGGTTGTGGCTGCAGCTCCAATTCGACCCCTAGCCCAGGAACTTCATATGCCATATGCACGGCCCCCCAAAAATTCTTTAAACAAGAAAACTTAACAGCAAAATAACCCAATCAAAAAATGGGCAGAAGGGAGTTCCTGTCGTGACCCAACTAGCATCAGCGAGGACTCGGGTTCGATCCCTGGCCTCGCTCAGTGAGTGGGTTGAGCATCTGGTGTTGCCATGAGCTGTAGTGTAGGCCAGCAGCTATAGCTCCGATTTAACCCATAGCCTGGGAACTTTCATATGCCGAGGGTGTGGCCCTTTAAAACACACACACACACACACACACACACACACACACACACACACACAAAGGGGCAGAAGACCTAAATAAACATTCTCCCAAAAAGACATATGGATGGCCAGTAGGCACATGAAAAAATGCTCAACATTACTACTACTACAAATCAAAACTACAGTGAGGTAACACCTCACACCAGTCAAGATGGCTATCAAGACTACAAATAACAATTACTGGAGATAAGTGGAGAAAAGGGAATCCTCCTACACCGTTAGCGGGAATATAAATAAATTGGTACAACCACTATGTAAAACAGTACAGAGGTTCCTTAGAAAACTAAATATAGAACTAACATATGATCCAGCAATCCCACTCTTGGGCATATATTTAAACAAAACTACAAAAAGATACATGCACCTGTATGTTCACAGTGGCACTATTCACAGGAACCAAGACAGGGAAACAACCTAAATGTCTGTTGACAGATGAATGGATTAAGAAGATGTGGACAATGTAATACTACGCAGCCATAAAAGAATGAAAATAAAGCCATTTGCAGCAACATGGGAGTTCCCATTGTGGTTCAGTGGGTGAAGAATCTGACTAGCATTGGACTAGGATGCAGATCCAATCCCTGACCTCCCTCAGTGGGTTAAAGGATCCGGCATTGCCATGAGCTGTGGCTCAGATCCTGTGTTGCTGTGGCTATGGTGCAGGCTGGCAGCTGCAGCTCCAATTCAACCCCTAGCCTGGGAACTTCCATATGCCATGGGTGTGGCCCTAAAAAGACAAAAAAAAAAAAAAAAAATGCAGCAACATGGAAGTAACTACAGATTCTCATACTAAGTGAAGCCAGGAAGAGACAAATACCATGTGATACCACTTATTTGTGGAATCTAAAATATGGTACAAGTGAATCTATCTGCAAAACAGAAACAGACTCAGAGAACAGACTTGTGGTTGCCAAGGGGTGGAGGGAGGGAGTAGGATGGACTGGGAGTTTGGGATTAGCAGACACAACTATTATGTTTAGAATGGATAAGCAATGAGGTCCCGCAACCACATGGTTCCTAGCTGGATTCGTTAACTGCTGCACCACCAAGGGAACTCCTAATTTCTTCAAAATACATATTTAAAGCAATAATTTCATTGTGGGTTTAATAACATATGAACCGATTTACATGCACATCCAATACCTACTACAGTGAATATCCTTAGCCATACCATTATAGATTTAAAGCAAAACCTAGTTAGTTTGAGATCAAAATATTCTTTTATCACACAAAATACCAAGTCAGCCCTCTAAATTCATGGATTCCACACATCTGCAGGTTTCATCAACAAGGGATTAAAAAAAAAAAGTTACAGAAAGTTCCAAAAAGGAAAATTAAATTTCCTGAGGGCTGGCAACTATTTACATAGCATTTATAGTACGTATAGTACGTAATCTAGAGATAAATAATCAGGAGATGATTTCAAGTTATACCCTATTTGCAGAGATTATATGCAAATACTATACCATTTCATACAAGGGACTTGAGCATCCTCAGATTTTGGTACTGGACCTGGAACTAATGCTCTGCAGATACTGAGGGACAACTGTTACATCCATAAATACATATAAATACTACATAAATAGATATTTCGGAGGAACCCTTGATTATCTGATGAGGAATCTTGGTCTAAATGTGCCCTACACGTCTCAGTCACACAAAGTTCTACGTCTTAATATGATAATTCATTCTAATGTCTGGTATAGTCTGCTCAAACCATCTTTAAGTTCTATTATTTCTTTAAAATTTTCTAAATTTCATTTTTCTATAAGTACTTCATAGAATCTCCCAAATTGTCCTAGACTCTATGTCCTTTATATTCTTTTTCTTAGATGATTTACATTTATAATTTCACCGCCTCTTAAACCTTATATTTTATAGACCTTGTATTTTCTAGATCCCACAACCCATTACAGCCCCAACTTCTTCCAAGCATGAACTGTTTCACAAACCTAATGGTCAACCATCTGAAAGCTTCAGGTTACTGCTAACATGTTATCAGGAATCATGTATTTTCAATCACCTAAAGAGGTGTTCTAATTTCTTAAAAATTCTTCAAATTTAAATGCCATCAACTTGACAATGCGGCCATATAATTGACTTCATGATTCAATTTATATACATTAAATGATATTAAGCCCTGAAATTTTGGCTCAGTATACAAAGATCATACCAATTACAGTTATTTAAGAAAAAAAAAAACTCTATGTGACATCTTATTTATCTGTATCCTCTGCAAACAGACTATCCTTTTAATCACAATTATTCTACTAGGGCCAAAAACATAAGATTTTTATTATTTAGGATGGAAATAGCTCTAAAATGGATTCATTATTCTTCTGAAGAAAGCAGAGTGGACAAATTTTGCATGTAAGAATATAAAAGTTGAAGTTTTAACTTTTGCCGGTTGTCTAACCTCTAAATTTTATCTGTTGTGAAGATCAAATGAGAAAATGTATCCAAAAGTGTTTTGTGAGCTATTAATAAAAAGTGTTCAACAAATACTAGTTATTATTAAGAGCATCCTTAGGTCCTATTCCAGAAAGAAATGATACTTTCTGAGACCCTTGGAGTGCTCAATGTCTCTGTCTCTCGCATGCTTCTGCTGGTACTTCAGTCTCCTGTCTTGCTGAACATTAACAGAACGATTTCTGACCTTCCTAACTAGGCTGCTTTAATTTGCAGTAAGCTGTAGCCTCAGATATCCAAGTAGATTTCTGAAAGTAAAAAGGCTGTAAGAAGAAATTACCTATAACAAAAACACATTCTAAAGTTATATAATCTTTTTCTAGGAAAGTAATTTAGCATCATACATATAGGTTCATATCTCCTGAACCAGTCTCAATTTTGAAAATCAATCCTAAGAATAAAAATCTAAGCATAAAAAAGCTTTATGTACAATGATGTTTGTAGTAGTAGTAGTGCTTGCAGATCTTGAAACTGTACACTGCGTAACAATCTCACTATAGTTACGTCATATAACACATCTATAAAATAAAGCATTATATGTAGCTATTATGAATATTTGAGTTTATAAGAAAATGCTTATAATAGCATGTTAAAAGCAAATGTAAATAAACCATTATCTATACAGCCCTTAACTGATGAGGGCACACCAATTTTTCCCATCTTTTTTTTATCTTTCTACAATAAATCTGTATGATCAATGAATGAAAGGCAGTTGCTGTTGCGGCTCAGTGGTAACAAATCCAACTAGTATCCATGAGGATGCAGGTTCGAGCCCTGGCCTTGCTCAGTGGGTTAAGGATCTGGCGTTGCCCCAAGCTGCAGCGCAGGTTGCAGATGTGGCTGACATTGCTGTGGCTGTGGCTGTGGCCAGCAGCTGCAGTTCTGATCAGACCCCTAGCCTGGGAACTTCCATATGCAATGGGTGTAGCTCTAAAGGACCAAAAAAAAAAAAAAAAAAAAAGCCATATATGGTCCCTCAACTTCTCAACTAAGCATTTAGAGCACAAGCAACCACAGACATTATGAAAATGAATAAGCCAGGTACAACCACTATGGAAAACAGTTTGGAGGTACCTCAGAAAACTAAATATAGAACTACCACATGACCCAGCAAACCCACTCCTAGGCATATATCCAGACAAAACTTTCCTTGAAAAAGACACATGCACCTGTACGTTCATTGCAGCACTATTCACAATAGCCAAGACATTGAAACAACCCAAATGTCCATCAACAGATGCATGGATTAAAAAGATGTGGTATATATACACAATGGAATACTACTCAACCATAAAAAAGAACAAAATAATGCCATTTGCAGCAACATGGATGGAACTAGAAACTCTTATGCTAAGTGAAGTAAGTCAGAAAAAGAAAGGCAAATACCATATGATATCACATATCTGGAATCTAATATACGGCATAAACGAACCTTTCCACAGAGAAGACTTGGAGAAAACACTTGTGGTTGCCAAGGGGGAGGGAAAAGGAGTGGGATAGACTGGGAATCTGGAGTTAACAGATGCAAACTACAGCCTCTGGAATTGGATAAGCAATGAGATCCTGCTGTATAGCACTGGAACTCTATCTAGTCACTTACGATGGAGCATGACGGAGGATAATGTGAAAAAAAGAATGTACATATATATACGTGTGACTGGATCACTTTGCTGTACAGTAGAAAACTGACAGAACACTGTAAACCAGCTATAGTGGAAAAAATAAAAATCATTTAAAAAATAAATAAAAAAAGGGAGTTCCCGTCGTGGCTCAGTGGTTAACGAATCCGACTAAGAACCATGAGGTTGCGAGTTCGATCCCTGGCCTTGCTCAGTGGGTTAAGGATCCGGCGTTGCTGTGAGCTGTGGTGTAGGTTGCAGACGCGGCTCGGATCCCGCGTTGCTGTGGTTGTGGCGAAGGCCGGCAACTACAGTTCCTATTAGACTCCTAGCCTGGGAACCTCCACATGCTGCGGGGTGCGGCCCTAGATAAAGCAAAAAGACAACAACAAAAAAAAAAAACAAAAAATAAAAAAATATATATATATAAAAAAAAGAAAACGAATAAGCAAGGATCCTAATAGAGCTTTATTTATAAATAGTGAAATCTGAACTAATCCCCCCCATATATACTTTTAAATTTTAGGTCTGGACCTGCAGCATATGGAAGTTCTCAGGCTAGGAACTGAATCCAAGCCACAGCCGCAACCTAAACCCTAGCTGTGGCAATGCTGGATCCTTTAACCCACTGCACCCACCTGGGGACTGAACTCGTACTTCTGCAGCAACCCAAACCATAGCAGTCTGATTGAACTCTACCACGGTTTTTATTATGTGTCAAAAAATATTATTCTTGATTTTTTCCCCCAATTTAAAAATTCTAAAATCCAATTCTAGAGAGCAGTTCATGCCAAAATAGGTGGTGGGCTAGATCTTGCCTATAGGCCCGAGTTTGCTGACCTTGTTCTAGTGCATTTACTCTTGACTGCTCCACAAAAAAACAAAGTACAGATCATTCATTCTCAAATTGGTGCAAACTCAAAATTAAACATCAGGGCTTTGATTACAACATTTTCATTTATGATCGCCCATGCATACTTTTTATTTTAATAATAAATGGGGACTGTGTGTTCCCATCGTGGCGCTGTGGAAATGAATCTGACTAGGAACCATGAGGTTGCGGGTTCGATCCCTGGCCTCGTTCAGTGGGTTAAGGATCTGGCGTTGCCGTGAGCTGTGGTGTAGGTCACAGACGCTGCTTGGATCCTGCGTGGCTGTGGCGCTAGCCCGCAGCTGTAGCTCCAATTCAACCCCTAGCCCGGGTACTTTCAGATGCAGACGGTGCAGCCCTAAAAAGCAAAAAATAAATAAATAAGTAAAATTAAAAAATTGGGATTCCAGATTACATTCAAACAGAGGTGATTTTATTATTTTCTTTCTATGACCAGGGTAAGTTACAAGGGAAAAACTTAAAAAACAAGACAAAAACAAAACCTACGAAATACCCAAGCTCAGCTTTTCAGTTTAGGGTATTATTTATTTCAATCATGAGAAAGAGAATGAAGGAGAAAGTGGGCAAAACAATGAAAAAGAAAGAAAATAAATACTGTGTCAGTTTTTCTGCAATAACTTCCATATTAACTGTTATGAAGCTGAGGGAGCAGAGGATACACATACGCCAAGTAAGACAGACTTTAATATTTCTGCAAAATGCCAAATCATTACTGCAAACGACTATATCCTATGCTGCTAGCTACAAATGTCATAAGCTACCTGATGACAAGGAAGAAGAATCTGGACATCATTTAACAACTCTCCCCTATGTGGTTCTATCTTAGGGAGAAACAGAACAATCTCTTCTTCTAACAAGCAATGGTATATGCAGCAATCAGTTATATAATACTGAACTGATTCCATTCACTTCAAGAAAATATATTCAAGAATTATAGTACATAATACTGCTTGGGGATGTAAAGTCTGTCTTCAATTTTTTTGGTCTGCATTTTTAAGGCGTGAAATTTCCTGACATTATTTCCTTAAACAATGAGAATTTCCTAATATGAAAACTAAATATTAGAAACTTTCATGGCCAAGACCTGTGTAATCTTGAGGTAAATTTGCATAAGAGTTACAGTTTTTCAGGTTATGATTCTTTGTTTCCTAGCACAAGAACAGGGTCTTAAAAGTTCTAAAATTTAACAGTATTAGCTAACTTTTCTATAGACAGCATTATTACAAATTATATGAGAAAAATAGATAAAGCACCTCAAATAAAAACTTAGTTAAGTTCTGTGAGTTTTCATATTTACCAATGCATAATTCAAAAGGTTTGCAAATAAAATTGAAATTTACAAATAAAATTTAAATGCATATTCTTTTAAATCATTTAAAAGAATATGCATTATTTTCCCAGGTAATATCTGATCCAATTCCTTACCATATGCTTACTGTAAAAAATAAGTTGGGGGGGGGGAGTTCCCACTGTGGCACAGTGGGTTAATGATCTGCATTGTTTCTGTGGCAGCGCAGGTTCAATCCCCAGCCCAGCATAGCGGATTAAGGGTCTGGTGTTGCTGCAGTTATGGCTTGGATTCAAACCCTGGCCTGGGAACTTCCTTCCACATGCTGAGACCGAAGAAGAGGAAAAAAGTAAGTTGGGAGGCAAAATCATTTAGAATTACAATAAGTAGTATTAAAGCACTAGCACATAACACTAATTACGTTTTCATAGTATTGTACTTAGTTCCATTTTAAAGCCACAGTACAAATTAAGCTTTGGAGTCAGAGGGGCTAGGAACTGTGTCTCAGCCATCAAAATGCTCAATTATGTATTAAATGAAAAAACCCTGTATTTTTTTGGCCATGCTCGTGGCATGTGGAAATTCTGGGGCCAGGGATAGCTGTAAACAGAGTTGCAGCAGCGACAAAGTAGGATACTTAACCCACTGAACCATGAAGGAACTCTGGGTGTTTAAGATGATATAAAGGAGTTTACATGAATACTTAATACCTACTATAGTATCTCTAGCCACACCTTCATGAAACTTTCGGTTTTTAAAAAAAGCAAAATCCAATATGTAGATCTAAACATTCTCTCACCACTTGATTAAATTAAAGCAACTGCACTTCTGGTTAGCATTTAAGTTTTTTAAACCTAGGTTAGTTCTACACCCTACTCTTTGATATACTCCTCAAAGTTAAAAAAAAAAAAAAATTAAGCCAACTAGCCACTATTAACAAGTCAACAAATAACAAATGCTGGAGAAGATGCGGAGAAAAGGGAACCCTCCTTCACTGTTGGTGGGAATGTAAACTGGTACAACCACTATGGAAAACAGTATGGCAGTTCCTCAGAAAACTAAATATAAAACTACCATACGATCCAGCAATCCCTCTCCTGGGCATATATCCAGACAAAACTTTCATTCAAAAAGGTACATGCACCCTTATTTTCACTACAGCACTATTCACAATAGCCAAGACATGGAAATAACCCAAACAATCATCAACAGATAAATGGATTAAGATGTGGTACATATATACAATGGAATACTACTCAGCCATAAAAAGGACAAAATAATGCCATTTGCAGCAATATGGATGGAACTAGGGATTCTCATACTTCATGCTAAGCAAAGTAAGTCAGAAAGACAAATACCATATGATATTACTCATATGTGGAATCCAAAATATGGCACAAACGATCCCATCTACAAAACAGAAACAGCTCATGGACCTGGAGAGCAAACTTGTTTTCCAGGGGGTAGGAGGGAGAGAAGGGGATGGACGGAGTTTGGGGTTGGTAGATGCAAACTATTACAGGTAAGTAATATGGTACTATTGTACAACACAGGGAACTGTATCCAGTCCCTTGGGTTAGAACAGGACGGAAGACAGTATAAAAAAAAAAAATGTATGGCTGGGTCACTTTGCTGTACAGTTGAAATTGAATCAACATTATAAATCAACTATACTTTAATAAAAATTTAAAATGGAGCCAAACAAATCATATATTTAAACTCAATACATCCCCGAAATAACATTTATAGCAACATGGATGGATCTAAAAATTATCATGCAAAGTGAAACCAGTCAGACAATTAAACAGCAACATCAAATGCTACCCCTTACATGTGGAAACTAAAAAGACACAGAACAGACAATGACTCACAGACTTTGGAAAACCTTTGGTTTCCAAATAAGACAATCTGGGGAGGTGGGGAGATGCACTGAGGGTTTGGGACGCAAATGCTATCAAATTGAGTTGTGATGATTTTTGTACACCTATAACTGTAATAAAATTCATTAAGCAATGGAAAAAAAATAAACTCAATACATCTGACAATATTCTATAATAAACATGAATTACATATTTCTAGCTTTCAAAGTATTTCACAGTATTGCTTTTTTTTTCGTCTTTTTAGGGCCTCACTCCCAGAATATGGAAGTTACCAGGATAGGGATCCAATTGGAGCTATAGCTGCCAGCCTACACCACAGCCACAGCAATGGAGGATCCGTGCCACTTCTGCAACCCATACCACAGCGCACAGCAACGCTGCATCCTTGACCCACTGAGCAAGGCCAGGGATTGAACCCACATCCTCATGGATACTAGTCAGGTTTGTTAACTGCTGAGCCACAATGGGAACACCCGTAGTATTGTTCTTTGCTTTGTAAATATTCTTTGACAATACGTTAGGGAAAAAGAGATGAACTGGTTTAAAAAAATAATAAATTAAAAAAAGACTTAATCTGAATTAGTGTGGACAGGAGAATAGCATAGATTTTTATTAGTATTTTTTTAAGCTCTCCAGGTAATGCTTCCCTGTGCAGACAGACCTGAGACCCTTATACACACCACACTACACAAGGAGTATATTCACAAACACCCTAATGGTTTTCCAACTAAAAAAATTTCTGTCATTCATCATGGTGCAATAAAAACAGAAACCAGAATCAAAAGATCTAAAATGTGGTACCATGTTTGCCTCTAGCTGAATGAACTCAGATCACTTGAACTCTCTGGTCCCGTTTCCTCTTTTGCAAATGAAAATAACAATGCTTCCTTCATAGAGTTATCGTGAAGAGTAAAATTAGATAATATATGAAATTGCAATCTAAGATTTTTCTAAAGTATTAACTCACCATAATAAGTGAGCATATTTTTTCTTCTGTTTAAGACTCAATATAAAATCTTTTGACTCAGTAATTTCTCTTCTGGGAATTTACCTCACATAAACAATAGTACCAATATAAAAAAATAAACTGAAAGACGACATTTACTGTAGCATGCTTGTAACGCTTTATTTTTTTTCCACTGCTTAATGAATTTTATTACAATTATAGGTGTACAAAAATTATCACAACTCAATTTGATTTGTAATGTTTTAAAAATAGAAAGTGAACCTAAATTCAACGAAACAAAAAGCCATGCATTAAGTATTGATATTAAATTTAAAGTTATATGTGCTAACACAATAAAACGTCCATGTTAGGAGTTCCCGTCGTGGCGCAGTGGTTAACGAATCCGACTAGGAACCATGAGGTTGCGGGTTCGATCCCTGCCCTTGCTCAGTGGGTTAATGATCCGGCGTTGCCGTGAGATGTGGTGTAGGTCGCAGACGCGGCTCGGATCCTGCGTTGCTGTGGCTGCGGCGTAGGCCAGTGGCCACAGCTCCGATTAGACCCCTAGCCTGGGAACCTCCACATGCCGCGAGTGCGGCCATAAAATGACAAAAGGCAAAAAAAAAAAAAGTCCATGTTAAATAAAAATACCATGTTGCCTAAGATGCATAATTTGCCCAGTTTGGTTCCACAAAAAAAAGGTCCTGTCGTGGCTCAGTGGAAACGAATCTGACTAGTAACTACGAGAGCAGGTTCGCTCACTAGGCTAAGTGGATTGGGGATTTGGCGTTGCCATGAGCTGTGATGTAGGTCACGGCAACGTGGCTGGGATCTGGCGTTGCTGTTGCTGTGGCGTAGGCTGGCAGCTACAGCTCAAATTCAACCCCTAGCCTGGGAACTTCCATATGCTGTGGGTGCGGCCCTAAAAGGACAAAAAAAAAAAAGAGAGAGAGAGAAAATGTTTTGTAGAGTATGAAAAAATAGGAGTTCCCAATGTGGCACAATGGGTTAAGAATCTGACTGCAGCATCGGGGTCACTGTAGAGGCACGGGTTTGATCCCCTGCCCAATGTCGTGGGTTAAAGGATCCAGTGTTGCCACAGCTGCAATGTAAGTCATAGGTTGCAGTTGCAGCTCGGATTCAATCCCTGGTACAGAACTTCCATATGCCATGGGGGTGGCCATAAAAAATAAACAGGAGAGGAGGTGCTGTTGGCTTCATTTTTGTATTTCTCTATGTTGTAAGGGCTCATGACATTAGCGAAATAAAGGTTTTTTTAAAAGGGTCTTATATTAATAGTTTAAATGCATTACAGTTGAGAAACTTTATCATTGAAAACTACAAGCAATCTTGTGCTATTTTTCAGTTCATATTAATACTAGATTGAATGCAGAACAATTGAAGACCTGTCTCAAATGGCTAACTAGTAATTTTCAATTTTTACACGCTATCAATTAGAATATAGCACTAAGAAGAAATAACTTAAGAAATGTTAATTAGGTTGTAACAAAGAGCTGAAAGAAATCATTTGAATTCCTGGTCTGACACAATTGTAAAAATAAAAACCATTTCAAGTAGCAGACTTTAATTCAGTTTTTAAAAGATTCTTTTCCTTAGACAAAAGTTATCCAAACTGTGTACCTTAATCACCAACTTATAGCCTTCTTTGAAATAAGAGTTTCCTTGTCCAATACCTTTATGATATGCTGCTACCCAGCACCCACTTGTTCTTTTGCAGGCTGAGCACATGGTCATTCTGGAATTCATCCTCTCTGTCATTAGCAAAGTAAAGGCTCCAAGAAGTCTCACAATTAAAACTCTTTAACTTTAACCCAATATTATTGTAACTTTCTATAAATATTTTAACACAAAAAAAATGATTATTTTGAGAAGCAGTCATTTCTAGTCCTTTCCAAGAAAAAGAAAAATGAATGGTTTATATATTTCAACTTTCTTAACCTTTATCTAGGAAAAGTCATAACCTATGACAATTAAAAGTTATTAAAGTGTTTAGTTTATTATGATTATCACAAACAGTCTAAGCAAAATATAAGCAGTACAAATCTTTGAATTAAATAAATGAGAAAATGTTTTAAGTGATGAGCAAGAACTGTGATTTTTTTTTTTTTTTTAAGTTCCTCAAATAGGGGTTCCTGTCGTGGTTCAGTGGAAACGAATCTGACTAGCATTCATGAGGATGCAGGTTCCATCCTGGCCTCAGTCAGTGGGTTAAGGATCCAGTGTTGCCGTGAGCTAAGGTGCAGGCTGCAGACGTGGCTTGGATCCCATGGGGCTGGGGCTGTGGTGTAGGCTGGCAGCTGCAGCTCGGATTCCACCCCTAGCCTGGGAACCTCCATATACCGTGAGTATGGCCCAAGAAAGAAAAAAAAAAAAGGTTCCTTAAATATTCAAGAACAAACCTTAAGGAGTTACCGCAGGCAGCACAATGAGATTAGTGGCGGCTCTGCAGTACCAGGACGGTTCAATCACTGGCCCAGCACAGTGGATTAAAAGATCCAGCACTGCCACAGCTGTGGCCTAGGTCAAAACTGGCCTGGGAACTCCATATGCCACAGGGCAGCCAAGGTAAAAAAAAAAAAAAAAGCCCTGAATTGGTGATCTGTTTCTCAATAACTTTAAAGTGAGATGACCAAATCAATTTCCCAAAGGTATAGTTAAAAAAAAAATCCTAAGTATGTTTCTTAGAAAACAATTAAAAAAACCCAAAAAACCAAACACTTAGACTGCAGTGTCTTAAAAGAGAAACCAAATATATATTAGTATCAAGGAGCATTCAGTTATATACCAAAAGTGTCTGCAGTAGAAATAGTCTTGAGTATAATTTAAATGAAATTTATATTCACTTAAAAAGTTTTGGAAGGGACACTAAATAACTCATAGGAAATACACAAAATAAAACAAAAATTAACCTTAGGAAAATAATTAAGCAAATATTAAATAACAAAAATGGTAAGCAGTAACTTCTTTTTTTGGCTGCACCCACTGCATATGGAAGTTCCTGGACCAGGAGTCAAATTTGAGGGACAGGGGCTACATATTCCACAAGCTGTGGCAACACAGGATCCTTAAACCACTGTGTGGGGCTGGGGATCAAACCCACGCCTCTGAAGCAACCCCAGCTGCTGCAATCAACACCAGAGCCTTAACTTGCTGCACCACAGCAGGAACTCCTGAATTTAACTTCTGAAGACACAAATTTTGGATGGGGGGTGGGAGTGGGTTGGTTAACACAGTAAATTACATAAAATTCTCACTACCCAATGCCTTGGAGACAACCTTATTTCTGGCACCAAGCTTTAAAAGAAAAAAAATTTTTTGTCTTTTTTTTTTAGGGCTGCACCCGCTGCATATAGAGGTTCCCAGTCTAGGGATCGACTTGGATCAACAGTGGCAGGCCAGCACCAGAGCCACAGCAACACCAGATCCAAGTCATGTCTGTGACCAACACCACAGCTCATGGCAATACTGGATCCTTAAACCACTGAGAGAGGACAGGGATTGAACCTGAGTCCTCATGGATACCAGTCAGGTTCATTACCACTGTGCAACCACTGGGACTCCTAAAAAGAAAATTTTTATACGGGATATTATAGAGGGCACAGATGTAATAGAAAATACATTCAACGACACAGCAGGTGCAAGGTTTCATAATCTCATATTTAGAGTTAATCCCTCAAGGAAAGTCATGCTTAATTCCTCTAACAAAATCCAGGGAAAGTAATTCACAGTAATTATGATCAAGGTTCCTGGTCAATATGGTCTAAATCTCCCCAAATTATAATGTTGGATCTTCAAAGTCTTCAGAATTGTCCAATATTAGAAAAGGCTGTTAAGTCTAGTGGACCCGTATATATCACATCTCTTCTCCTCCCTACCTCCACTTTAAATTCTTCCCTACCTGGGTCATTACACCTACTAACCCTTCTGGCTATATGCCGTTTCATCCATCTCGACTAAATTAACTTTAGCATCAACTTTACCTCTCCTGGAAAGCTTTTCCTGACCTCTTGCAGTGTCTACCCACTAGAGTCCACAACACTTTTGTAACACTACCTCCGGTGGCACTTAGTGTAGGCACTGTAAACACAAGTTTAATCATCTTCCTCTCCACTATAAACACGAGCTTACAGTTATACCAAAACTATGAAAACAAGGATCACTAGACCACCAACATCTAAGGATGGTCGGACATGACAGCCCTGCAAATCTCAAATAAGTACAAATTTCTGATAGTCTAGATTGATGAAATGATACAATTTAGAACAGCCAGATTAACAAAGGGACTGAATGCCAAGTAATAACCCATGAATATCTTCTCAACCAGACTTAACAATAAAAATGAGCTTATCTCTAGCAAAATGCTTGAGTAATCCTATTCTCGCTAGTGTAAGAGCCACATAATTTAGAGATAAAATGAAGGCACCTTTGGATGAAAAACAATCAATTACATTTCAAATACAAGGCAGTCCAAAAAAAATCTGTAGGCAAAACCTGGAGCTCTCATCCTCTCTAAACTTCAAATCTTAATTCTGTTTATGTTTTAAATGACTCAGCCTTTGCCAAAGAAGGTACAATGTTTTACATATAATCATGCTAAAAGTGCTGATAAAATACTATGTAGATATTAAGTAAATGATCTGGTCACCAAAATGGAAGACACAGTAGCTCTTATCTGCATACAATTTTTTGTTGGTATTTAACAAAATCATTTAACATAGTCTGTATTTTTCTGTAACTACAATTTGCCTCATTTGACTGCTTAGCAAAGACCTACACTTAGGGTTAGCCTGCCTCCACCACTGATTTACCTTCTTTTAATATCTGAATGAATAAAGTCATCTTATGTAGTTAAGAGTATCTCCCACTCATCCCTAGTAAGATTTTCAGAAACACTGCCTAAAATCAAAGATTACCACTTTGACATAGAACTTGTTACTCTTGACATAAAATGTCCAGTACAACAGAAACCACAAAGATTTCTCTCAACTAATCTACCTTTTATACTCAATTTCAGTAAATCCCTTCCAGGAAGCAGATTTCTGAGGTACACACACATACATATATACCTTAGGTAGGAGATAATGATTGTCTTTTTTTTTTCTGTTCCATTTGCAGTCAATCAAAATAGTCTTGACACTCCAGCTACACATTTTCCCTTCACATTTCTCCCCTTTTCGTATTTGGCAGCTACAATGAATTCTGGGATATGCACATAAAGTGTACACATCTGGATTTTTCTAGTACTCTAAAAATCTTTTCTCTCTTCACAAGAGAAATGGTAAGAGTAAGTGAAAACCAGTGAAATGTAGTGAAAATGGATGGGATTACAGAAGCTCTATCTACAGAGGTGAGACATAATAAAGAAACTCTCTTGCCAACATGCTTGAATACCCATTATTATTATTATTACTGATTTTTTTTAAGGGCCATACCCACATCATATGGAAGTTCCCAGGCTAGGGGTTGAATCAGAGCTACAACTGCCAGCCTACACCAGAGTCACAGCCATACCTAGTTCCCATTGTGGTGCAGCAGAAACGAATCCGACTAGGAACCATGAGGTTGTGGATTCCATTCCTGACCTCACTTAGTGGGTTAAGGATCCGGCATTGCCATGAGCCGTGGTGTAAGTCACAGATGTGGCTCAGATCCCTCACTGCTGTGGCTGTGGTGTAGGCCGGCAGCTGTAACTCTACTTCGACCCCTAGACTGGGAATCTCCATATGCCACGAGTGCGGCCCTAAAAAGATAGATAAATATATTAACAAATAAATAGAGTCAATGAAGAAAACTCTCTGCAATTTCATTAAAAATTAAAATGAGGAGTTCCCATTGTGGCTCAGTGGTTAAGGAATCCGACTAGGAACCATGAGGTTGTGGGTTCGATCCCTGGCCTTGCTCAGTGGGTTAAGGATCCGGCGTTGCCATGAGCGGTGGTGTAGGTTGCAGACGCGGCTTGGATCCCGCGTTGCTGTGGCTAAGGCCGGCAGCTACAGCTCCTGTTAGACCCCTAGCCTGGGAACCTCCATATGCCGCGGGTGCGGCCCTAGATAAGGCAAAAACACACACACACACACAAAAAAAATTAAAATGGGAGTTCCCGTTGTGGTGCAGCGGAAGCGAATTCGACTAGGAACCATGAGGTTGTGGGTTTGTTCCCTGGCCTTCCTCGGTGGGTTAAGGATCCGGCGTTGCCATGAGCTGTGGTATAGGTTGCATATGCGGCTCAGATCCTGCCTTGATGTGGCTGTGGTGTAGGCCAGAGGCTACAGCTCCAATTAGACCCCTATGCCCCGGGGCGTGGCCATAAAAGGACAAAAAAGACCAAAAAAAAAATTTTAAATGACTATCTGAAAGGTGACACTTTTGTTCAATTAAGCAAGTTTTTTTTTTTTTTTTTTTTTTTGTCTTTTTGGCTGTGCCTGCAGCTTGTCTAAGTTCCTGGGCCAAATCCACACCACAGCAGCTCAGGTCGCTGCTGCAGTAACAACACCAGATCCTTAACACACTGAGCCACAGAGAAACTCCTAGGCAAGTCAATTTTTCATTTATAAATAAGTTGCGGGGGGGGGGTTTCTATCGTGGTGCAATGCATTAAGGATCTGGTGTTGTCACTGAAGTGGCTTGGGTTGCTGCTGTGTATGGGTTCAGTCCCCGGCCAGGAAACGTCCACAAGCAATGGGCGCAGCCAAAAAGGTAAAAAAGTTACTGGATCTTTTGAGTTACTGAAAGGAAAAGTAACTAAGGAAAAAATTATCATAACCTTACATCTCTAAGCATATTGCTACATGAAATTCTGAGTGAAAAAGCATATACCTGGAAATTCCCTTTGTGGAGCAGCAGAATCAGATCAGTATCCATGAGGATGCAGGATCAATCCCTGGCCTCACTCTGTGAGTCAGGGATCTGGCATTACCATGAGATGTGGTGTAGGTCACAGACACGGCTCAGATCCTGCGTTGCTGTGGCTGTGGTGTAGGCTGGCAGCTGTAGCTCTGAATCAACCCCCAGCCTGGGACTCTCCATATGCCGCGGATGCAGCCCTAAAAAGCAAAAAAAAAACCACCAAAAAACAAACAAGAAAACCCCACATATATCCTGTATGCTTTGTAATCTACATCATAATTCTATGTTTCACTGGAAAAGCTTGAAACAGTGTGTAAAGTCAGCTTTTCACTATAAAAGCAACAACTTAAAAAAATCTTCTATTTATATTGCTAAATATAAAAATATTAGCATTTGAGGAAATCTGTTTTCCTACATCAGAATTTAGGAGTGAGAGACACAGGAGTGAGCTCGATGGTAATCCAAACAGCTCCTTTATTACTGAAAAGCTTCCCACTACAGGGAAGCCTAATCTAGACCGAGGCCAGCAGGGCCTCCTAACACCCCATAAATTATCCTCATCCAGTCACAGGTAGCACAAGACAACCACGGTCCTCCTTCAGAAAGGGGTTAGAGTTAATTCCTGGTGGTCTCAAGAAGTAGCAGAGCAAATGCTCTCTACAGGGGGCAGACTCCCAAAGAGAGAGAGGGAAGGGGCTTGACCAGGAACTTCTTACCAATTCATCAAAGGCAAGAGCGAGGAGGTGGGACAATATGAGCAAGTCAGACTATTTTTGTCTTCTTCAAAACAGCAAAAAGTCTGTCACAAACCAATTTACATTGTTCTAAGTATTTTTTTTAAATCTTAATCACACCTGTCAGTAAAATGGCCTCAAACTGTGAATGCAAGCCAGAGACACAAGAAGTACAAACATTCAGATATTGAAAATACATATCCTAAGTTTTAAGAACATGAAAAAAATACAGAATTTCCCTATCTTAGAAGCCCAACATATTCAAAAGTCGTTGAATTAGAAAGTACAGAGAACTTGAGTTCAGGAGACAGAACTAACCCAAAAAAGGAGACAGTCTGGTCACTGAGAAGACAGGCTTTGGATGTCACAATTGGCCCAAATCTCGAATCATAATTTTTTTCTCCCAACTAGGATAAGTAACTACACAGGAAGATACACTATCTTTCAATACTAGAACGATTTATAAAAAAGAATGGAAAGTTTAAACAAAATCCTACTATTAGTATCTGTGTTAAGACTGTATTGTTTAGCGTATTATATATATATATTCTTAAGAAAAACTGGCCTATTAAAGTGACAACCTTTTGAGACCAATTTAAATATGGCAGTAATTAGACTACTTAAAAATCTGAAATCTTATTAAAACACTAAACAGCTAACTTTAGACTCAAATTAAGAAAACAATGTATTAAAGTTTAAATTGAAGTGTTTAAGTTTGTTAACAGCCAAGTCTAACTCAAAGATAAAAGCTTTCGACTTGTGCAAACAAAAATGAACTTTACAAAAAAAATGAACTTTAAAAGCCTAAGAATCAGGATTCTGAAATAACTTCAATTTTTAAAAAAAAGTTTTCTGCGTATAAAAACCACCCCTCAAGGACACAAAAAGACAATTCTAAATAACTTAATTTTACCAAAAATTGGACTTTCAAAGACAGTCTTGAAATGAAGGAAATGCCAACAACTACTTACGACAACAGCGCAGATAAAGCAAATCATTTTTTTTTAAAGCAGGATATTAAAGACTAAGAAAAGTAGCTTAGCCAGTTAAAACTTTTTTTGTGTATTTTTAATCTGATCCCTAGCCAGAAATTCTTAAATCATCTTCCAATGCTCCAGGTCACATGGTGAAGAGTCACCTATTAAACAGGAATCCAAGCAGTAAACAAGCTTTTAAAATCCTTAGGTAACACCCTTTACTAAAACTTTATACGTGATACCTTTACAAGTATTATATTTAAGTATTTAAAAATATTTTTTCTAATAAAGCTTTCCCTAAAAACCTTTACCTCAAAAATCTGTAACCAGTTTTAAGTTAAAAATCTCACGAAGTACTAAGTCCAGATTTTAACATGACTGTCTTATTACACATCAAATATGTCCCACCCAAATGCTTAAATGTACTATAATGAAAAGCTAAGTCGGTTTTCCCTAGCTATGTTCTCAGAATTAACACCAACTTTTACACGCGTGTTTGAGCATAAAACTAACAAATTCATTTTCCCCAAATTTGGCCCAGTTCAGATACAAAACGAATGCTAGAAATGTGTGAAGCCTCTAATCCATTCTTTGGTTTTAATTTACAAATTTTCTGGAATATCAAAATCGGTTCCAATAACAACAACAAAACCAACATTCCTTACTAATGGCATCTAATACACTGAACTCAAGTCGCCGTTTCTTTCATGAGCACACCTGTCTACCGGAAGCTCTTCCTGGACACACTAGGGCCCTCTAGAATTCCCACACTTGTTTTCATAAACCCACTGCTTCCTCTTCGCCCACTTGCAACTCGCAGCTTCTCCGGATCCACCCGGCCTCTCTCCCGGTTCCGAACCCAAGGGCTGGAAGACGAACAGCTCGGTCTATGACCCCGAAAGCGCGGAATCCGAGGACGAGCCGGGCGGGCCCCCGGCGCCGCGAGGCTGAGACGTGGGGGAGGAAGGGAAGCGGGAAAGCCGAGAGCAACCCCCCCGCTGGGCGCACACCCCCTTCCGGCACCCCTCCCCCTGCATTGTGCGAGCGGGCCCCAGGCCGCAGCAGTCCTGGGCACCTCGCAGGCCCCGTCCGCCCTCCAGCCGGAGGGCTGCCCCCGCCGAGGCCATCACACAATGCCCGGGGGGCCAGCCCCGCGGCGCCAGAGCACGGCGAGAGGGTGCAAACGCGACCGACTTACGGGGCTGCTGCGGCCGCGCTGCCTCAGCCGGGGACACCGACCGTTGGGCACACGGCGGCGTCGCTCTTGGCCGTCCTCCCCTCCTCCGCCTTCGGTGGCGGCAATATCTTCTTTCTCCACCTACCTCCCTCCCCCCCACCCCACCTCCTTCTCCTCCCCCTCCTCCTCCGAACTACCGAAGTACCGAGGGTGAGACACAGAGTCTCACAACAACATGGCTGCCACCGCCGCCTCCCCTCCCCTCCCCCCCGCCCACCGGTCGCGCGCAAGGCACTCCGGGAGAAAGGGGAGGGGGGCGCTCACCGAGGTGCGGCTCCTCGCAGTGGCTTCGGACGCTTCTCCCGCGCTCTGCGCTCCGGCCAGCGAGAGCACTGCGCGTGCGCACGCCCTCAACGCTCGCGCGTTTCGGCCGTCCCTTCGGCTTGCGCTCCCCCGCCCTCACCTTGGGGGCTCGCAGCTGGCTGTGGGCGCGGGGGCGGTGCCAGGCGGGAGCGCGCGCCGGGTTCGGGCGGCGCGGGCGCGGTGTTTCGGAACTACGCTGCTTTCGTTGCTGTCTTCTGCGTGGGGCCTCATCTTCCGAACTCGCTTAGCCTCCGCTTCCTGCGCGGCAGCTCATTGTTCTCCCCTAACTGCCTGTGCGCGTGTCAGCGCCCTCGATCGCGGTGTACTCGCAATTCGCTTTCCGGGTGTTGGCACCACAAGAATGGGTCAGTAGGCCTTTAGGTTTCACCCTTGCCCTGTCCCCGCACCATGACGGTCGAGACGCTTTTTGGGAGGAAAAGTGAACCCATTAAGAGGACTGCTCCGAGGGCAAGTGGACCTAGCTCAGCAGCTTGCCGCCCCTAGGTGCCTGGCCCGGGGAACAAAGTAAACAGGTGGTTGGTTCTCCTGTAAGCCAATGATGCTCACATCCGGCCGCTACCCAGGTCTGGATTTTTTTTTTTTTTTTTTTGGTCTTTTTAGGGCCGCACCGGTGGCACATGGAGGTTCCCTAGCTAGGGGCCAAATCGGAGCTGCACTGACGGCCTACACCGCAGCCACAGCAAAGCCAGATCCCAGCCACACCTGCGACCTACATCACAGCTCAGGACAAGGCTGGATTCTTAACCCACTGAGCGAGGCCAGGGATCGAACCTGCGTCCTCATGGATGCCAGTCAAATTCCTTTTGCTGAGCTAGGCGGGGAAACCCCCCAGGTCTGGATTTCTGTAGCAGGTTCTCATGTAGCCTTTCTGAGACTGTGTTCAGTCTCACTACCTCCAGCTGGTCACTGCCATCTAAAATGAAAATCTGATTCCTGGCACTCATCCTGGCTTTCAGCTTCACCTTTCTTTTACTCACACTGAAATTCCCAGGTTTGTTCTGTTCAGTAGGAATAGGTGTTCCTTTAAGAAATAGCCCGTAATCAAGTTTGGAAGTCATTAGAAGGTACATGTTGCCTGCCTTCTCCTCCCATTGTGCTGATAATAGCAAGAGTCTTTACTGTTGCTTAGTCCACGTGAAAATACGTGCACGGGTCCAAGGCCCTCCCTCAGAATTCGGAATTTGGACTAGGAGACCCCAGTCCCCCCTTGAGAAGTCTCTTAAACCCAGGCTCTCTGGGCTGACTTGTCCCACCATACGGACAGAAAACCTATAGAGTGGAGTTGAGAGAGAAGGAAGCTCTGACATTTCTCTTTCCCTTTGTTCCTGTGCTTTGTTGGCAGCCTCTTCCCTTGGGTTCTGAAACAAATGCCTTGATTTGTATAATACTGCTTTTTTTGCTTAAGCTAGATAAAGAGAGTTTCTGTTACAACCAAGAGTTCTAACTAAAAGCCATGTGTATACTACAGTTATTTATTTAGTGCTCACAGTGTGCAAGCTCTAAAGCATTTATCATGTCTCATTTAATGTCCTCATAAGCAGAGCAGCTTCATGGGCATGTGACCTGTGCAGTCCCACAAGTCCTCAAACTTTAGAAAGGGCCACAGTTGGTTTACTGCTTTGTCGTTGCCATATAGAAAGTCTCCCGCTCTCTTTCTCTCCTTTTTTAGTGACTGCACCCAAGGCATATGGAAGCTCCTGGGCCAGGGATTGAATCTGAGCTGCAGCTACAGCCTATGTTGCATCTTTTAATCCACTGCATTGGGCCAGGGATCGAACTCCTGCCTCTGCAGCAACCCTTCCATATGCCGAGAGTGCAGCCTTAAAAAAAATAAAATAAAAATATGCTTTGCAAATATCCAAGTATAGGGTATATAACATTTCCGGAGCAAATCTGATTCTAGAAGATGTTTTTTTTCGTGGTAAATCTCTCAGAGGATTTGTGCTTTGCAGAACTCAAGACTGAAGCCCAACCCTTTAGTGATCTGACTCTGTGTATCTCCAGCTCCTGATTCCCTGGGCATGGTGAGCAGTTTCTTGCCTCTGTACCTTCATGTATGCTTTGCAATCTGACCTTGCTCATTAAGCACCTTCTGATTATAATTGGCTTCTCTTGTAGATTTACCTACCAGGAAAGAATGCACTCCTCAGCTACTATAAATGTCGGGTGTGTTTGATGTTTAAGGTTGGTATTATAAATGCCATTGACATTGACGCCTGACAGCCATTTTAATCACCTGGGAGCTTATTAGAAATGCATAATTTTGACCCCACTCTGGTCTTTCGGAATCAGAATCTGTAGATTCCCAGGCAATTCCTCTACACAATAAAGTTTAAGAAGCATTGGTGAGCCAATCACAATAATTCCATGTCAATAGGAACTGTTTCTGTAATGAGTGTGTCATCCATTTTAAACCAGTGAGACACAAAGGTGCCAGCTCAGAGCAACTGGGAAGAAAACAGCACACTGCCTCAGTTCCTGCTGTTAGGCATCTTGTGACCACAAGCAAACCTAGATTGTGGCCAAGACTGCCAGTAGCCTACCCAGAGTGTTCATTCTCCTCTTCCTGAGTAATACGTCCAGTGGGATGTTCCCAGGGGATGGAAGAAGCATAGGATGAAATGAGTGCCCTAAACTTTCCAGCAACACACATCACATGTTAGGAATGTGTCTATAAGGCCTGTTGAGACAGGTGGTTTTCAACCAGAGCTGCATATCAAAATCACTTGGGCAACATTTTAAAGTTATCAGTTTCCAGGCCCCATCCCAGAGGTGTTTTTTTTTTTTTTTAATGGCCGCACCTATGGCATATGGAAACTCCTGGGCAAGGTGTTGAATTGCAGCTGCAGCTTCAGACCTATGCCACAGCCATGGCAACACCAGGTCCGAGCTGCATCTGCAACCTATGCCATAGCTTGTGGCAACACTGGATTCTTGACATTCTGAGGGAGGCCAGGGATCGAACCTGCATCCTCACAGACACTACGTTGGGTTCTTAACCTGCTAAGTCACAACGGGAATGCCAGAGAGATTTTGATTTAATGGATTTGGGCAGAAGTCTAGACACATTTTTTTTTTTTTTTTCTGGGCTGCGCCTGCAGCATGTAGATGTTTTCAGGCCGGAGGTGGAACCTGAGCCACAGCAGTGATGATGCGGGATCCTTTACCCCCTGCATCACCAGGGAGCATCTGGACACATTTTTTAAAGTTCCTCAGTGGTTATACTATGTAGCCATTGAGAAATACCAGTTTAGATCACATTTTATAGCATAATACCATTTCAGTAATCTTTTCCCACTAGGACTGCTCATGAAACTTCCTGTAAACTCTCTTTGTAACTTGGTTTTTTGTTTGTTTGTTTTTTGTGGTCTAAGACCCACAGAGGTCCAAGGTTCAGGTCCCAACACTTCTTTTCTAGACTCCTCAAGTAGGAGCCACCAAGGTACACTTTTCAAAGAGATCTGAGGCCCCACTCTGTGGGACTGTTTCTAAGTTCATCTAACATTTGCCTCTTTATTTCCCCAGGGGAGATGTTACTAACTCTGCTACGTCCCTCACCCTTTGTTTTGTCAGCTCTTGACTGCCAGTTTAACAAATTCCCTGTGTTAAATTATCTGTTAAAATTATTAATGTGGGAGTTCCTGTTGTGGTGCAGGGGGAACAAATCCGACTAGTATCCATGAGGATGCAGGTTCGATCCCTGGCCTTGCTCAGTGGGTTGAGGATCCTGCATTGCCTTGAGCTGTGGTGTAGGTCACAGATGTGGCCCAGATCCGACGTTGCTATGGCTGTGGGATAGGCTGGTTGCTGTAGCTCCAATTAGACCCCAAGCCCAGGAACTTCCATATGCCATAAGCGCAGCCCTAAAAAAGAATAAAAATATTATTAATGTGGTCTCTGTTTCCTTGACTGGACCTGAACTGATGCATCATCTTCTGAAATTTATTGAAGTCGTGTCATTAAAGTATACTATTGTATAAACAGTTGCAGGAAATGTGACTTAAAAAAAGGTCCTGAGTTCCCAGCATTGCAAAGTGAGTTTAGAATCCAACTGCAGTGGCTTGGGTCGCTGCCAAGGTGTAGGTTCTATCCCCAGTGGTATAGATCACAGCTTCGGCTAAGAGTCAATCCCTGGCCCAGGAACTTCCGTGTGCTGTGGGTGCAGATATAAAAATTAAAAAAAAAAAAAAAAGAGAGAGAGAACCTTTTCCTATGCCTTCTTGTCATTTTTTTCCCCTGTACCTTGTTTTTTGGTTACTGCATGGAATATGGAGTTCCTGGGTCAGGGATCAGATCTGAGCCACAGTTTTGATCTACACCACAGCTGTGGCATACCAGATCCTTTAACCCACTATACCAGGCCAGGGACAGAACTTGCATCCTGGCACTGCCAAGGCACCACCGATCCCGTTGCGCCATAGTGGGAACTGATGGCATCTTATTTTTTGTTTATTTTTATTACAAATTTTTTCCTTTGTCGGTTACACTTGCGGCATATGGAAGTTCCAGTGCCAGGGATCACGTTAGAGCTGCAGCTGTGACCTACACCTATCCACAAGGATGTGGGCTCCATCCCTGACCTCACTCAGTGGGTTAAAGGATCTGGCATTCCCACAACTGCCGCGTAGGTCGAGGATGTGGCTTGGATCTGGTGTTGCTGCAGCTGTGATGTAGGTCTCGGCTGCAGCTTGGATTTGGTCCCTGGCCCAGGAACTTCCAAACGCTGCATATGGGGCCAAAAAAAAAAAAAGAGAGAGAGAGAGAGAGAGAGTCTAGTGCATACATTGGTCAAAACAAGATGAGTCATTGCCTTTTCAGGCTTTGCTTTAACAAGATTCTGTCCGGGAGTCCCTACGGTACACCCATATCCTAATGCACACCTGCAGTTTCACTCTCCAGGTGTACCATGTACTAGTCTACCCACATGCCCACCATCAGTGTTCTGTCTTCGCTGTGGCCTCATGCACTTCCACATCCAGTAGCACCTTGGCAGGGTCACCATCTTCACCATTTTCAGTCCAGGTCCCCGGCACGTCCCTTTCTTGAGTCCTGATTTTCATTTTCTTCTCAGAGAAATATAAGATCCCTGGGTTGAAACCGTTTCCTCATAGCTTCGTTCTTCCTCTTGGCTCAGATCAGTAGCCTGGGTCATCCCCGAAGTCATCTTTGACTTTTATCTTTCTCTAATACCGCACACGCAATCCATCAGAAAGTCCTGCTGGCTCTGCCTTTGAAATAGACCCAGATTCCACCCATTTCTTACTACTTCTGCCAGGACTGCTAACCACTGCGGTCTGGGCTACCATCACCCCTCAGCTGGATTACTGCCAAGCCTGTCTTCCTGCCCCCACTCTTGCTTGGCTCTAGTCTTTTCTGTACCCAGCAGCAAACATGTCTTTTTAATAATTCAAGTCCAGTCACATCCCGCCTCCGATCAGAACTTTCCGTAGCTGCCCATGTCACATTGAATAAATCCAAAATCTTTACCATGGCGTTTGTGATCTGGCTCCCAGTTATCTCTCAAATCTACTACTCTCACCCTAATTTAAGGCACACAGAGGTCCAAGGTCCAGGTCCCAACACTTCTTTTCTAGACTCCTCAAGTAGGAGCCACGAAGGTACACTTTTCAAAGAGATCTGAGGCCCCACTCTGTGGGACTGTTTCTAAGTTCATCTAACATTTATTTGTTTGTTTTCTTTTTAGGGCTGCACCTGCAGCATATGGAAGTTCCCAGGCCAGCGGTCAATTTACAGCTGCAGCTGCCAGCCTACGCCACAGCCACAGCAACTCTGGATCTGACGTCTGAGACCTACACCACAGCTCATGGCAATGCCAGATCCTTAACCCGCTGAGTGAAGCCAGGGATTGAACCTGCATTCTCATGGATACTACTCAGGTTCTTAACCCACTGAGCCACAGTGGGCACTCCCAGAGCCTTTGTGTTTTTCATTCCTCTGCCCAGATCATTTCCCTCCAGATACACGAGTAGCTCACCTCCTCACTTCTTCCAGGTCTCTGTTCAAATTCTGTTTATGGGGAAGATCTCTGAAGACATTTCTTTAGATAACACACACACACACACACACACACACACACACACACACGTCCTCAGCCATTCTGTATCTCTTTACTCTGATTGATTTTTCTCCTTGGCACTCAGTACCACCCCAAGCCAAGTATTATTTGTTTATTTATGGTCTTTCTTCCCCGCACTGGAATGTAAGCTCCACGGGGACGTGCGTGATGCTGTGTTCTGTGCTGGACCCCAGCTTCTAAAACAGTGCTTGGTGTGGGGAAGACCCATGAGAAATATGCATGGAGTGAATGATTGAACTCCTCATGGGCGGTCTCTATTCGCTATTGACTAAGCATCTCTGGGGAAAAAGCTTTGAGAGGGATTTCCTCCAGACCCTCTGAGGAGATGGGGGTCCAGGAGCATGCAGTCTGCTTCTGCTTTTGTCCTCACTGCAGCGGGCAGCTGCCCCAGGAAAGTGAGTTTGAGCAATGGAAAAGCTGACTGACATTGGGAGAGACTCAGGACTGTTTTAGAAGTGCAGGCCCCATGAAATGGGCCATTTAAACCAGTCCGACAGGAGTGAGGACGGGATTCTGCCCAGACTTGTCAAAATTCTGCCCCAACCAGAGGACTCGGGGGCTTCCCCAGCCCCGTTTCTGTCCATGCGGAGTGAGACTTGCACAGAGCGCACGGGGACAGCCCCACCGAAACCTTGCTAAGGGCAGGTGACTGAGGCAGCGAGGGGAAAGCAGCACTGTCCTGATACACAGAGATGTGGAAGCGGCAACCTGTTCTTCCATGAAACCAGCAGCTACAGGAAAGCAGAGTTTTGCTTCTGAGTCATCCATTCATTGAGCAAATATTTCCCGAGTATGTGCTGTGTGCAAGCACAGTTTTAGGCCTTAGAGGGCTGTTCCAGGAGCTGAAGATTCCTGGGTACGGACCACAGGGCTACAGGGTGGGGGACCAGAGTTGGCTCAGAAGAGGGTCCAGGGGTTCCTGCTGTGGCTCAGTGGCTTAAGTACCGGACATAGTGTCCATGAGAATGCAGGTTTGATCCCTGGCCTCTCTCAGGGGTTAAGGATCCAATCTTGCAGCAAGCTGCAGCTGTGACTCAGATCTTGCGTTGCTATGGCTGTGGTGTAGATTGGCAGCTACAGCTCTGATTCGACCCCTAGCCTGGGAACTTCCATGGGCCGCAGGCACAGCCCTGGAAAAAGAAAAAAGAAAAAAGAGAGAGAGAGAGAAGAGGGCCCAGACCCTCCAGTTTGAGCCGCCCCTTTACCTCCGTGGAGGGGAGACAGCTGGGGTGTCCGGGGCTGCTCTGTCTCCAGCGGGATCAGTGCTGCCTGGTCACTGAGGCTGCTGGTGACCCAAGGAGGCGCTGGGTACCCTCTGGAGGGTCCCACCGTGCTCCTGACCATGAGAACCCCTCAGCCCCTCCCTCTAACTGCTGCCAACTAGCTGAGAGGTGGAGGGATGTCCCTACCACCTGCTGCCCGGTGCCCTGGGCCTGGAGCTCCACCTGCTGACAGGCTCTCCCCTCACTGCCCTGGAGCCTGGCCTGGGCCCTGGCTCTGTGGATTGCTGCTGCCAAGGAAGACCCTGGGGAAGCAGGTCATGAACAAAGTAAGTTTCTTCAGGTCAGGCTGAGAGTTTAGACTGGAGCACGAGCTCTGACACAAAGGTTCCCCTACTGGGTGGGGGGAACCGCAGGCAGAGGTACCCCTCCTCCCCTGCCCCTGAGTGCCAAGGCTTGGAGGGCTTTGGGAGAGCCGCAAAGTCTCCAGCAGGGCGGGACAACCCTGAGGTCCTCCAGGGCTGGCCTCGCCCATTCACGCTCAGACGCCGGGGCCTGGGGGTGGGGTGGAGGGTATGCAGCTCAGACTTCTCCAGGGCTCTGGGACTGGCAGGACTTCTGGGCTAAGAGCTGGAGTGCTATCATGGGGACACCCCACCCCCAGGCTGCAGGACACTCAGACCTCGCAGGCGGGAGGTAGCCAGCAGGCCTCAGCCTCTGAGTCCTCTCAGACCAAGACCGTGCTGAGCGGCTCCTTTCTGCTCCCCCATTATTTCCTTAGCAGTTCTAGGGTTTTTTTTTTTTTTGTCTTTTTGCCTTATCTAGGGCCGCACCTGCTGCGTATGGAGGGTCCCAGGCTAGGGGTCTAACAGGAGCTGTAGCTGCCGGCCTTCGCCACAGCCACAGCAACAGCGGGATCCGAGCTGCTTCTGCGACCTACACCACAGCTCACGGCAACGCCGGATCGTTAACCCACTGAGCAAGGCCAGGGATCGAACCCGCAACCTCATGGTTCCTAGTCGGATTCGTTACCACTGGGAACTCCCAGTTCTAGGCTTTAGGCCTCCTTTCAACCTGCCTCTTCGGGGCACAGGCCCGGCTGACCTATGGGGGCACACCCCATCCTCTCTGAGGTTTATGTGTCCCCGTAGGCTCCTGAGTGTTTGCGGGTTGACAGGGGCACATATTTTGTATACATTAATAAATTCGCACCAGAGGTGTCTTAGAAATGGTGAGTTTCTTACCTCAGACCCCACACAATGTCCTTTTCCTGCCGGCCACCTTCTAGCCCTCATTTCCATCAGTTTTATTCTTTTCTGTCTTCGCCGCACCCTCTCGGTTACTTCCCGAGGTTACTTCTGCATGGCCCCTTACCTACTCACAAAGCTTCTTCATTATTGTCATCCTCATGCTCCAATAATACCCATCGGGGAGCACGTTCGCCTCTGCTTCCCCTACTCGGGACACCACTGTCTGGACCACAGTTAGTAGCTGAGTTCACTTTAGCCCACACGCGACTCCAGAGCCCTGCAGATTTGACTTAACACCAACCAAGGAGGATCCTCTAACTAAGTTTATTTATACAAAAAAATTGGGGGGGGGGCGTTCCTTTTGTGGCTCAGCTGGTTACAAACCTGACTAGTATCCATGAGGTTGCGGGTTCGATCCCTGGCCTTGCTCAGTGGGTTAAGGATCCGGCGTTGCCGTGAGCTGTGGTGTAGGTTGCAGATGTGGCTCGGATCCCGCTGTTGCTGTGGCTGTGGCGAAGGCCGGCAGCTACAGCTCCTGTTAGACCCCTAGCCTGAGAACCGACGTATGCCGTGGGTTCGGCCCTAAAAAGCAAAAACAAAAAATTTTTGTGGAAGTGCCCTCTTGGCCCAGTGGGTTAAGGATATGGCATTGCTACACCGGCAGCGTGAGATTGATCCCCAGCCCAGGAAACTTCCTTCCACGTGCTGTGGGTGCAGCCAAAAGAAAAACAAAAAAATTTTTTTAATTATCTGAAGCAACTGAAAACAACCAAAATAGCTCACATAGTATACCAGCAGTCATTTAAACTGGGATCACAAATTCTGCAGAGCTGCGCTGTCTAGTGTGGTAGTCACTAGCTACATTTGCCTGTTTCAATATTTTAATGAATGGAAATTAGGTCAAGTTAAAAATGCAGATCCTCAGTTTCTCTAGCCACGTTTCAAGTGCTCAATAGCTCCCTGTAACTAGTGCTGCTGTGTTGGTGCACTTAGAGAACACTTCCACCATGGCAGAAACATTTTATTACGGCTCTGTTCACGAGTCATCTAGTGTCTGAAATTGCTGAAACCCTTATCCGGGTGTGACTGATGAAAACATCCCTGTCCTGTCCTGTCCTGTCCATATTTTTTGAAGCTTTCTCACCTGTAATCCCCATCCCATGCTGTCTGACCCGGAAGGAGTACCTCTTCTTACCTTTGCTGATCTGCTCATGACAAAGATTTCTCTTCCCATCTGCGGTTGCTTGGAGCTTGCATTTTAAGAGCAGGATCCTCTTCGACTAGTTCTACACTGATGGCTTTAGAAAGTGAATTCAAGGAGTTCCTGTCGTGGCTCAGTGGAAACAAATCTAACTAGCATCCATGAGGACGCAGGTGTGACCCTCGGCCTTGTTTGGTGGGTTAAGGATCTGGCGCTGCTGTGGCTGTGGTATAGGCCAGTGGCTACAGCTCTGATTTGACCCCTAGCCTGGGAGCCTCTGTATGCTGTGGATGCAGCCCTAAAAACACGCACCCCTCCAAAAAAGAGAGAGAGTGAATTCTAGGAACTTGCATGAAAACCTGTTCTTTTTGGAACTTGGCTGTGTTGTCCTAGGAACATGTGTCCTGTGTTTACTTGAGTCTGAGTCAGTAAAGTGGCAGATGCAGATCCCAGGGCGGGGACCAAGGTCCTTAGAGTTGTCTGCTTGTCCTTTTGTTCTAACATCTTTGGGCTGCTATAATCATTAACTTTATTTTGTGTTTTAGGGCTGCATCCAAGGCATATGGAAGTTCCCAGGCTAGGGGTTGAATTGGAGCTGTAGGTGCCGGCCTATGGCACAGCCATAGCAATACAAGATCTGAGCTGTGTCTGGGACCTAGGCCACAGCTCACAGCAGTGTCGGATCCTTAACCCACTGAGCAAGGTCAGGGATTACACCTGCATCCTCATGGATACCAGTCAGTTTCGTTACCACTGAGCTATGACGGGAACTCCCTGTAATCGTTAACTCATTTTTTTTTTGTCTTTTTGCCTTATCTAGGGCCGCACCTGCGGCATATGGAGGTTCCCAGGCTAGGGGGTCTAACAAGAGCTGTAGCTGCCGGCCTTCACCACAGCCACAGCAACGCGGGATCCGAGCTGCGTCTGCAACCTACACCAACGCTCACAGCAACGCCAGATCCTTAACCCACTGAGCAAGGCCAGGGATCGAACCCGCAACCTCATGGTTCTTAGTCGGATTCGTTAACCACTGAGCCACCACGGGAACTCCTCTCGTTAACTCTTGAAGGAGGCTCAAGGCGTCTGCCTCTGATCAACTAGAGGCAGCTTCTACTGAAGTCCTGACTTGGCAAGAAGAAATGGTATCGAGAAATTCCCGTTGTGGCTTCGTTGGTTACAAACCTGACTAGTATTCATGAGGATGCAGGTTCGATCCCGGGCCTCACTCAGGGGGTTAAGGATCCAGCGTTTCCATGAGCTGTGGTGTAGGTCTCAGACCCCGGTCCAATCCCTACACTGTGACTTGTGGTGTAGGCTGGCACCTGCGGCTCTAATTTGACTCCTAGCATGGGAACTTCCATTTGCCACAGATACAGCCCTAAAAAAAGCAGAACAAAAGAAAAGAAAAAGGAAATTAAAAGGAAATGGAAGTGAGTGGGTGGCAGGCAAGACCCTGGAGGTGGGGCGCTGGGGAGGGTGGGAAATTGACCTGTAGTGCACTGTCCCCAATCAGCTCTGATACCTTCATGCACAGTCCTGGGGCCAGCCTCACAGTCTGAGCTTGTGGTCTCCTGGTCCTGCTGGATGCTGTGTACTAGGCTGAGCTGGGCACCCTGGTTCCTGAGTCAGGGGTGTTGAGGGAGGGAGTAGTGTTCTGCCTTTGTATCTTACCTACCTATGGCTTCTTGTCTGTCTTTTTTGTCACCTACCCATTGGTCTTGGCTCCAACACCACTAGTGCCACAGCCCTTTCCCTCCCTTCTCCCTCCATGCTTGTTTTACTTGCTGCCATCAAATGGCTTTTGGTCTGAATTGATTAGAAGTGAAAGGGGAATAAAGAGGAAGAGAAAGAGGAAGAGAGATTGTTTCTTATTTTTTAACATCTAGCATGTCTCAGCAGTTACTGACCATTTTGTGTCCATTTCCTCTGGTGCACAGGGTGTCAAGTAGCCCTTTATTTATTTTATTTTATTTTTAATTTTTTCTCCCCTCCCCCCCCCTTTTTAAGGTCTGCACCTGCAGCATGTGGAAGTTCCCAGGCCAGAAGTCGAATTGGAACTACAGCTGCTGGCTCACACCACAGCCACAGCAATGCCAGATCCGAGCAGCGTCTGTGAGCTACACCGCAGCTCACAGCAATGCTGGGTCTTTTAACCCACTAATCAAGGCCAAGGATTGAACCCACGTCCTCATGGATACCAGCCGGGTTCTTAACCTGCTGAGCCATGACAGGAACTTCTGCCTTTTAATTCAGGAACCTGTTCCTGCAGGATCTGTCTGGTTCCGTGGTTTAGTTTCCCCTCATTGTGGACTCCACTTCTGCGATTGTTGCATCTCCACTGTCTGTCTTCTCTAGGTATCGATGTCTTTATCATTTATTTCGAAAATATTTCTGTTTCATTTTATTTGTTTCTTTTCGTATGTGTGTGTGTGTTTACAAAACTTTTTTTGGCTGTGCTGCAGCACGAGGAAGTTCCTGGGCCAAGGGCTGGAACCTGAGCCACAGCAGTGACAATACTGAATCCGTAACCACCAGATAACTCGTCTGTTTCATTTTTCACACGTTTCATTTCTATCCTCCAGCACTTTTACTGTGTACTTTGGTTTTGAGTTCCGTGATGGTTCTTTTTTTCTTATACCTCTTTTCTGAGTTTCGTAAATGTGCCAAATAGAGTTTTCTCTTGTCTTCTCACTCTTTCTTTTCTGGGATGACATATTTCTTGTATTTATTCTTCCTTATTGAAGCTGTTTCTTCATTAAGTCTTTGAAAGTAATGGTCAAATATTTGGTTAGAATTTTCACCTATCTCTTGGCAACTTGCTTGGTGATTCTTCATAGCTGGTAAGTCTTGCAGCAACTCCCTGTCTTGTTATTTTTCCTTTGAATTAATGCTGGTTGCCTTTGAACTTCCCTAGTTGACCTATTTGTTGGGCTTGGCTTCAGAGGACAATTTTGCTAATGTTTTTCTTGTGTTGGTGGTGACTTAGTTCTTTCACTTCCCCAAAGAGATCTGTATCCTGTCCTTAACTATCAAAGTGATATATTGGTTTATCAGGGGATGTTGATTTATCACCGTAAGTGGAGCCTCTTACCTAAAGGAAGTCTTCGTGCCGGGATTTCTGGAATCTGTTCCCTTTGGATTGTTTTGCATCTTACTTCCCTCTTCTGCTGTAGACCTTCACAACATATCACCCTCATAAAGATAACTAAGTACATCCAGCAGCTTTTCGTAACATTTATAATTTTTTTTTTGAGTTGTCGATTGTTTCTCTCCTAGTTTGGCTGAAAATTAAGTTTCTATTTATTTCCATTATGATTATTATTATGATTATTATTATCTTTTGTCATTTAGGGCCGCACCTGTGGCATATGGAGGTTCCCAGGCTAGAGGTCGAATCGGAGCTGTTGCCACCGGCCTTTGCCACAGCCACAGCAATGCGGGATCCTAGCTGTGTCTACAACCTACACCACAGCTCACGGCAACTCCAGATCCTAACCCACTGAGCGAGGCCAGGAATCGAACCCGCAACCTCATTGTTCCTAGTCAGATTCGTTACCGCTGAGCCACGATGGGAACTCCTTATTTCCATTATTTATGCTAAAAGAAAACTCCTCTTTCCTTTGCTACTACTCACACTACTTCTGACACCAAATGTGAGGGATTTTCCACAGCAAGCAATTCTCCGGTTTTCGGTGGGCACCAGCTGGGTGTCCTACAATTTAACTTGATTTTTTTTTTCTGCTTTTTAAGGCCGCACCCATGGCATATGGAAATTCCCAGGCTAGGGGTCGAATTGGAGCTGTAGCTGCCATCCTATGCCACAGCCACAGCAGCTCAGGATCTGAGCCATGTCTGCAACCCACACCACAGCTCACGGCAATGCTGGATCCTTAACCAGCTGATTGAGACCGGGGATTGAACCTGCGTCCTCATGGATGCTAGTCAGATTCGTTACCACTGAGCCACGACGGGAAGTCCCCGACAATTCTTTATACTAACTTTATGCTGTTAATAAACCTGCTGAGTTGTTTCTGATACGAACCACCTGGGTCAGACTCTGGCAGAAACATATATTTTCTTGGTTTTGTGATATAAAATTTTTTTGTCCATATTTTCTTGTAGTCCTTTGGGGGTTTTTGTTTTGATATTTGAATCCTTGATTTATTTTTTATTTATCTTGGTAAAAGGCATAAAATACAGATATATCTTAATATTTTTCCCCAGATGGCTACCTTGCTGTCTCAACACCATTTATTGAATAATCTATCTTTCCTTCATTGATATGAAATGTCACCATTATCATTAACTGTATTTTGAAGTCTATAGTTTGAAGCAGAGCCAGACCAAAGGCGGAGCTGCTGAGCGCTAACTTTGCTGTGAAAGCAAAAATAAACGGCTTGTGGAGGAGCTCCCGGTGGTGCCCTGAGCTGTGGTGTAGGTCTCAGGCTCAGCTCAGATCCCGCATTGCTGTGGCTGTGGTGTAGGCTGGCAGCTGCAGCTCCAATTCCACCCCTAACTTGGGAACCTCCACATGCCTCGGGTGCTGCCCTAAAAAAAAAAAAAAAGCAGGATTTTTGTTTCAAACTACTGAGGCTTGAGGTGGTTTGTCACATGGCATTATTGTGGCAATAGATTACTGATACAATTCACGTGTCTTGTAAAATGACAGTTTCTCTAACTTTTCGATATTAGTGTACTAGAATGTGTGTTTTTTTCAGAGTTGAACTCTCACCTTTTTTTTTTTTTTGCCATCCTGTAGCATACGGAGTTCCTGGGCCAGGGATCAGATCTGAGCCACCATTTTGACCTATGCTGGTAGGCTGTGACAATGCCGGATCCTTAACCCACTGAGCAGGGCCAGGGATTGAACCTGCTTCCTTGTGGATACTAGTTGGTTTAGTTTCTGCCGAGCCACAATGGAAACTCCTGCAGTTTTTTTTTTTTTTGATTCACATTATGATATAAAATTAGATGACTTCGGTTACTTTCATTTTTCTCATGATTAGTATTAAATTCTAGCAAATTTGTTTTCTGCAGCTGTTGAGAAAATATTTTTTCTCCCTTAATATGTTAATACGGTAAATAAGTTATATTAACTAGGTTTTCTGAAATGTAGACATCTTTGCGTTGGTGAGATAAACCAAATTTTTTCATGAAAAACTAAAAAAATTGTTTTCTAATACTACATTCAGAAATTCTGCATTTATACTCATGACCGGGATTCATTTTTAATATTTCTTCTTAACCTATTCATTTTTTCTCATTGTGTCTAGCGAATTGTACCAGTCTCTTGTATGGAAAAGTGCGTCCTGGAGTTCCTGTTGTGGCTCAGTGGTAACAAACCTGACTAGGGAGTTTCCATCGTGGCTCATTGGTTAATGAGGTTCAATTTCTGACCTCCTCGCTCAGTGGGTTAAGGATCCGGCGTTGCCGTGAGCTGTGGTGTAGGTCGCAGACGCGGCTTGGATCCCGCGTTGCTGTGGCTGTGGCGTAGGCCGGCGGCCACAGCTCTGATTCGACCCCTAGCCTGGGAACCTGCATACGCCGCGGGTGCCTCTCCAGCTTTTCCTGACTCCTTCCCCATTCGCCGTCACTGAGGTTTCCTCTGAGATATTTTTTGTACGTTGAATCTTGTCTTGGTTTCTTGGAAGACCCGCAGTACCTTATAGGTCCACTTATTGGGCCAAGAGTCAAGCAGAGACGAGAGAGTCTCCAGATACATCTGGGGGTCTGAGGGCAGGAGAGCCTGTGCTCATGTCCCAGGGCAAGACCCTGGAAAGCACATCAGATCACCAAATTCCTCATTTTGCAAGACAGAGTGGTGCATCACAGAAATGCAGAAATGATGGCATACAGCCCGTTTATGCAAAATGCCTCAAGGCATCCTCCCTGGTCTCCTGTGACTCCAGGGCGGTGCTAGACTATCAGAACATTCCTCTGCCTCTTACCCCTGCAGCAAAAGCAGGTCAGCTGTTAAGGCAGGGCTGACCCCAGCAAGGGCCAAGGAGGACCTGTACAAAGTGAGTCCCCCCTACCCCCATAGAGCTTTCAGCAACCAAGTGGCTTATTCAAAATTTATTTATTTATTTATTTTGCTTTGTTTTGGTCTTTTTTTTTTTTTTTTTAGGGCGACACCTTTGGCATATGGAGGTTCCCAGGCTAGGAGTCAAATTGGAGCTGTAGCTGCAGGCCTACGCCACAGCCACAGCAACTCGGGACCGAGCCGTGTATGCAACTTACACCACAGCTCACAGCAACGCTGGATCCTCAACCAGCTGAGCAAGGCCAGGGATTGAACCCAAAACCTCAGGGTTCCTAGTCGGATTCGTTTCTGCTGCACCACGAAAAGAACTCCTGAAACTTAACAAGTAGCTGTACCTTACAACTCCTGTTTGGCAGGATATCCTATAAATTCTGGGTTGGTGACAAATTGTATCTGGCAGCATTCTTAGTTTTAAGCAAAGGAAATGAACTGATTTATGCATAGAAGGAATTGGTTACTATGATATTGTGTAATAGAGCAATACTAACATTTATTTAGAGACAACCTGTGGCATATGGAGGTTCCCAGCTTTTTAGGGCTGCATCCGAGCATATACAAGTTCCCAGGCTAGGGACTGAATCTGAGCTATAGCTGCTGGCCTACACCACAGCCACAGCAACTTGGGGTCTGAACTGTGTCTGTGTCCTACACCACAGCTCACAGCACTGCCAGATCCCCAACCCAGAGAACGAGGTCAGGGATTGCGCCCACCTCCTCATAGATACTAGTTGGATTCGATTTCCATTGCGCCACAATGGGAACTTATAATTTTCTGATTTAAAATGTAAATGCATCTGATTGGCAGAACCAAGACCGTGTGCCCACACCCAAGCCAGAAGGGAGTTTGAGGAATATATATATATTTTTCTTTTTTGGCTGCACCCAAGGAATATGGAATTTCCCAGGTCAGGGATCAAATCTGAGCTTAATGCCAGATCCTTAACACATTGCACTGTGCCAGGGATCGAACTGGCACTGCCACAGACATAAGCTGGATCATTAACCCACTGCACCATAGCAGAAACTCCTGAGGAATATTTTTTAGCTTCTATTGTGGTATACATACAGGCTCTGTTTCATAAGGTAAGGGACACCTAATACATAAAAAAAAATTTCAAATGCTGGGCAGCCAAAAATAATGATAAATATTTAATAAACATATCTATTATACAGATATTTTGCTTTTCTTTTCCTTTTTTTCTGAAAGGGACTTTTGCTATCCTGCTTTCCTCCACTACTGTCTGCCAGGTGTTTTGGAGACAACTGAATTCTGCGCTTAATGTATGCGTTATGCAGTTATATCTTAAACTTTCAGAGAAGAGCAGAGATCACTAAGAGGTCCTGGACTCAGCAGACTGTGGTGACTAGATATAATCCTCGGTGGTTGCCCTGTGGGAATAGAATTTGTGTATCAATTAGCTTTTGCTATATAACGAATTACCTTAGTGGGCAGGGGTTTAATGTAGTCATCATTTTTAAAAATATTTATCAATTTATTTATTTTTATATATGATTTTTTTTTTTTGTCTTTTTAGGGCTGCACCTGTAGCATATGGAGGTCCCCGGGCTAGGAGCCAAATTGGAGCTGTAGCCGCTGGCCTGTACCACAAGCTCACAGCAATGCCAGGTCCTTAACCCACTGAGCGAGGCCAGGGATCAAACCTGTGTCCTCATGGATTCTAGTCAGATTTGTTTCCGCTGAGCCACGACAGGAACTCCTATTTATGATTATTTTTAAATGATTTTTTATTTTTTCCATTTTAGCTGGTTTACAGTGTTCTGTCAATTTTCTACTGTACAGCAAAGTGACCCAGTCTCTCTCTCTCTCTCTCTCTCTCTCTCTCACACACACACACACACACACACACACACACATTCTTTTTCTCACATTATCCTCCATCACGTTCCCTCACAAGTGACTAGATATAGTTCCCTGTGCTGTACGGAGGGATCTCATTGCTTATCCACTCCAAATGCAATAGTTTGCATCTATTAACTCCAGACTCCCAGTCCCTCCCACTCCCTCCACCTCCCTCAAGTCATCATTTTTAAATCAATGATTCTGTGGGTCAGCAGTTTGGGCTGGGTCCAGTGGATAGTTGTGTGGGTTTTGGCTGGGCTCAGGCAAGCTCCTGTGGCCTTCCTCCAGTTTTGGAGGCCTTTGGTCAATTACTCCCTCACATTTCCGGTTGGCTGGGTGACCAGAACAATTATTTTTGTGTTCTTCACCATCCAGCTCATTCACCTACCTCATTCACATGGTTCGACGCCAGGCTTCCAAGCAGAATGAGAGATGATAAGCTTCAACATGCAGGCTCTTTTTTTTTGTCTTTTTGCCTTTATGTAGAGCCGCACATGCGGCATGTGGAGGTTCCCAGGCTAGGGGTCTAACAGGAGCGGTAGCCCCTGGCCTACACCACAGCCACAGCACCCGGGAATCCGAGCCACATCTGCGACCTACACCACAGCTCACGGCAACGCCGGATCCTTAACTCACTGAGCAAGGCCAGGAATTGAACCTGCATCCTCATGGATGCTAGTCGGGTTTGTTAACTGCTGAGCCACGACGGGAACTCCCCACCCTAATCTTTCCTGATGTTTGTGTCTAACACAATAGTGTATATTTTTGCCTAACCAAAAAACTGTTTGAATTAACATTTCTATCACTTGCAACCGAAGAGTCCTGACTAATAAATGAACACAGATGTCTTGCTGCAGAAGTGAGGATACGAGTATGAGGAAGGGATGAGTATTGCTGTGCAAAGACAGGATCTGGATCGGTGTATCTTGTTCATTTTTCTTTCTTTCTCTCTTTTCTTTTTTTTTTTGTCTTTTTGCCTTTTCTAGGGCCGCACCCTCAGCATATGGAGGTTCCCAGGCTAGGCGTTGAATTGGAGCTGTAGCTGCCGGCCTTCGCCACAGCCACAGAAACGCCAGATCTGAGCCGTGTCTGTGACCTACACCACAGCTCATGGCAACGCCAGGTCCTTAACCCACTGAGTGAGGCCAGGGATCGAACCTGCAACCTCATGGTTCCTAGTTGGATTCACTAACCACTGAGCCATGACGGGAATGCCTTTCTTTCTTTCTTTTTTTTTTTGCTTTTTAGGGCCACACCTGTGGCATATTGACGTTCCTACTGTAGGGGTCGAATCGGAGCTGCAGCTGCTGGCCTAAGCCACAAGCACAGCAACGTGGGATCCAAGCCGCATCTGTGACCTACACCACAGCTCACGGCAACGCCAGATCCTTAACCCGCTGAACAAGGCCAGGGATTGAACCCACGTCCTCATGGATACTAGTCGGGTTCGTTAACCACTGAGCCATGATGGGCACTTCTCGTGTTCATTTTTGAGGGGTAAACTATACAAAGGAGAGCATCGGTAATATCACATGGAAAGTTCCTCTGAGGTTGTAACTCTCCTCTCTACCCATTGTGTCAGTTCAAGCTATGGCTGCAGATAATAGAAATGACTCCGACAACTGAAGTAGAAAAAGACAATACAGGGAGTTAGATGATTACAGAGTTGTTAGAAGGGCAGGAGGGGCAGACAGGAGGCTGAGCTTCTAGGAATGGCTCCCCTATAGCAAAACCACAGGACCGACCTGCCAAGGACATCTCTGATCCAGCTGCTGGCTTAAGGACATACTATCTCAATTGGAATTCACATTAAAAAATTGGATGCCCTGTACTCTCTTTGCAACCACAAAGCTAGAGCAACCAAGGAGATTTCTGCTTTTGCAGCCACAGAAAAAACAAATACCAGAGTTCCCTTCGTGGCTCAGTGGCAATGATTCTGACTAGCATCCATGAGGACGCAGGTTCAATTCCTGGCCTTGCTCAGTGAGTTAAGGATCCGTCATTACCGTGAGCTGTGGTGTAGGTCACAGATGCAGCTCAGATCCCGTGTTGCTGTGTCTGTGGTGTAGGCCGGCAGCCGCAGTTCTCATTTGACCCCTAGAGTGGGAACCTCCATATGCTGAGAGTGAGACCCTAAAAAGAGAAGAAAAAAAAAGAGAGAGAGAGAAAACAAATAACTCCTTGACCATAATTGCCAGCAGAAATGCCAGCAGTCCTCAAGTTTTCGCTTTTCAGTCTCACTCCTTAGAGACAGCAGTAGTTAACATTTTCTTTTGTATCCTTTCAGAAATTTTCCAAACATGCACAAACATATATGCTTATGTGTATATGTAAGCATGTGTGTAAAACAAATGGAATTATGCTGAATATTGGTCTGGTTGGTAATTAATTTAAAGGACTTTTATTTGGATGCCTTTTCTTTTCTTTTCGGGCCACACCCGAGGCATATGGAAGTTCCCAGGCCAGGGGTCCCATTAGAGATGTAGTTGCCGGCCTACACCACAGCCACAGCAACGCGGGATCTGAGCTGTGTCTGTGACCTACACCACAACACACAGCTCACGGAAACACCAGATCCTTTAACCCACAGAGCGAGGCCAGGGATCGAACCCAAGTCCTCATGAATACTAGCTGGGTTTGTTACTGTTGAGCCATGACGGGAACTATCTTGGATGCCTTTTCTAAGTGGAAGATGAAATAATATAACTGGGTTTCTTTTTCCTTTTCTTTCTTTCCTTTTTTTTTTTTTTTTTTTTTTTTTTACCATGCCTGTAGCATGTGGAAGTTCCAGGGCCAGAGATCGAACTCTCAGCCCACATCGATCAGAGCCACAGCAGTGATAATGACGGATCCTTAACCCACTGAACCATCAGGGAACTCCATAACGAGGTTTCTTCAGCAGATCACTCTGAGACCTAATTTTAACATGGAACCAGAATCTTTGGGAGTAGAGGATAAAATATTTAGAACAACATTAAGAATTAAATAAGTAATGGAAGAGGCACACAGCTCCTTTAAAATCACATCAAAATGAAGTGTTCTTTTGAAAGTAAAGTTTGAGTCTGTATAGGTACATCTTTTTCATTTAAAAACAGAAAGCTTCTATAATTTACGTAGGTAAAATGTATACTAGTTTTTATTTTTGTAAGATTTTTATTTTTTTCTATTACAGTTGATTTATAACTTTTGTAAGATATGTTAATTTTTAAAAGAGCAGAATTTAACAGTTGTGTCTAAGTGCCATTTCAAAACTTACAGAGCGGCGTTCCCGTCGTGGCACAGTGGTTAACGAATCCGACTAGGAACCATGAGGTTGCGAGTCTGATCCCTGCCCTTGCTCAGTGGGTTAATAATCCAGCACTGTTGTGAGCTGTTGTGTAGGTTGCAGATGCGGCTTGGACCTGGCGTTGCTGTTGCTGTGGCTGCGGCGTGGGCCAGTAGCTGTAGCTTCGATTTGACTCCTAGCCTGGGAACCTCCACATGCCACGGGTGCGGCCCTAAAATGACAACACAACAACAACAACAACAAAACGCAAAGAGCAAATACATTTTTCTTTAAAAAACTCAGTGAAAAGAGCAAAAGTCAAAACAATTTATAAACACCCTCCAAAGTTAGAAGCTAAAAAAACCCCTAACATATAAAAAGGAGGAAATTTTTCTGAATCTAAGAGTAAATAGCATTTATAGTCTTGCTTTCCTAAAAGCGATAATTAGATCAGACTATCACCTAGTCAAAGCTCCAGAATCCTCCTCTAAAGAGTTCAGTGCTATTAGACAAAAAAAAAAAAAGTTCTAGCTGATGAGACAAGAACAAGTCTAGATGAAAGGAAGAGCTCTCGGCCTCCTCCTCCCTCCTCTCCGGGCTCAGGCCTGTCCCCGGCCCTCTCCCAGGCCCTGGGCACCGGGCGAGGGACAGGCCGCGTGAGGCCGGGGGAGCCCGAGTTACTGCCTTGGAGCGCCGACCCCGCTCCGGGAGCCCCGTCTCTGCCTGCGATCCATCGATCCCCGCGCCACTCCGGCTGTTCATCATCGCAGCCCAGAGAGGGGCCTCTGGAGGGTGAGCCTCTGACGGGGAGAGATTCCACCCGTCTCTCTGGCAACCAGTGGGTTCCAAAGACCCCATCAGCCGCTTCCCGCTCCAACGTGGGAACGGCCCCCTGGCCGGCTGGCTTGGGGTCTGATCCGGTGGCCCGGGGGTGTATGTGGGGTCAACTGAGGGAAAGGCTGGGGGCACTCTGGCTCAGAGGAAGGGGGCCCCGAGTGAGGCATCTGGGCTTGAGTTAAACTGCAGCTCTGGGGAGGGGACGGTGCCTTGGAAGAGGAATCTGGCTCCTTGTGCTGTGAGGAATGAGGAGAGTGGCTGTGGAGGGACCTGGGTGGTAGCTGTGGGTGTGAGGGGCGTGGAGGGACCTGGGACAGACAGCAAGGAGGCCTGGCCTGTCTTCTTGGCTACGGGTGAGGAGGAGATGTCAGCCAGACTCAGGGTCTGCGCCCTGGTTGCAGACTGCAATCCCTAGAAAGCAGGCTCTGAGTCAGATCTGATTCTAAAGTCCTTTTTGGGAGGCATATGGAAGTTCCCAGGCAGGGGCTGAATCAGAGCTGCAGCTGCCGGCCTGCACCACAGCCACAGCTTTGGGATCCTAGCCGTGTCTGCAACCAACGCCATAGCTCGTGGCAACTCCGGATCCTTAACTGCCTGAGGCCAGGGATCGAACCCACATCCTCCTGGATACTAGTCCGTTTCTTAACCCGCTGAGCCACAACGGGAACTGCTCTAAAGGTTGACTAGGTCAACTTGGGATCAACTCCTGTAGGAGGGAGGGGGGAGGCAGGATTGGGAAAATGCACCAGTTGAGCCACAACGCAGGCTCAGCAGAGGGCTCAGCTGACCCTCTGCTGATGACCCTGCAGAGTTGTGCCAGCACGGGCAGTGGGGCTGTCTTTGCGCCCCCACACTGTTTGGTCTCTGTGTGCAGCCTCCCTGGAAAGGAGTGAGCTTGGGTGAGCTGACTCCCCTACAGCGGAGTAAATCCCTGCAGGAGGCCGGTGGCTGAGGGCTCGCTGCCAGCAGCGCTCCTAGCGGTGGCGGAATCAACCTGTCTTTCCTGAGGGGACCGTGGTGGCCGCGGCAGGGGCTCCCCACTGAGGAGTCGTGGTGGGGCTCGCAGGAGGGGTGGGTCCGGGGAAGCGATGAGTAGCTCCGTTTTGGACACGTGCAGTCTGAGGTGTGTAAGGGACGGGCGGGCGGGGTGGCCAGTAGACAGCTGGCTGTGTAGGTCTGAAGCTCTGCAGGAAGGTCAAGGACAGAGAGACAGTTTAGCGAAAACATGAAAATGGATCGAAAGTCGGAGGGATGGATCCACCGGGCAGCTGGAAGCAGAGAGAGGTGAAACCTGAGCGGAGCCATCTGGCAGCTGCTCTTCCGAGGGGCCTCGCAAGAAGAGAGCTCTGGACAAGTTCAGCAGAACCCAGGGAGTTCAGGAATTCTCAGCTTGGTCGGAGCTCTTGGAGTTGAATGAGCGCCCTGGTCACTCTCTGTGACCCATGAACAAATCAGGTGGAAATGTAAACGCCGTGGCAGGGAAGAGGCCTCTCCCCTCCAGCTCACTCCATGGCAGTCTCCCATCCGCCTCCCGCCCTCCCCCGCCTCTGATTCCCAGCTTTCGTCTTTCCCTTCCGTTTGCCTCCCTCTCCCTTCCATTCAGTTCTCTCCCCTTCCTTCCATTCAGTTCTCTCCCCTTCCTTCCCTCGGGGCCACTAGAGGGCGGCAGCTCACAGCCCAGGCCCCAGGGTCCACCCTCTGCCCTCGCCTGTGCTCTGCCTGGGGCTGGGGGTGGGTGCCTGGGGCTGGGGGTGGGTGCCTGGCGTGGGGCCGGTGGCCTTCAGGCCCTGGGGGCCCATTCCCAGAGGGTCAGGCCAGTGCCTTCGGGGGTCTCCCAGTGAAGGGCTGCCATGCTCAGTAGAGGGGCAGGAATTACTCCCGCTCTGCCCTGCTTTGGTGAAGCCCCGAGCCACCGCGCCAGGTGTACAGCCTCGCTAAACTGTCTCTCTGTCCTTGACCTTCCTGCAGAGCTTCAGACCTACACAGCCAGCTGTCTACTGGCCACCCCGCCCGCCCGTCCCTTACACACCTCAGACTGCACGTGTCCAAAACGGAGCTACTCATCACTTCCCCGGACCCTCCCCGCCTGTGAGCCCCACCACGACTCCTTAATGGGGAGCCCCTGCCGCGGCCACCACGGTCCCCTGAGGAAAGACAGGTTGATTCCACCACCGCTAGGAGCGCTGCTGGCAGCGAGCCCTCAGCCACCGGCCTCCTGCAGGGATTTCCTCTGCTGTAGGGGAGGGGTGGGGCTATATGTTATCAGCTAAAGAAGATAAAGAAGCTACATTTCCTTTGCACAACTTAGTACCAGCCTGCAAATTTGCGACCTGCCACAAATGGTGGGCAGAAGTTTCTAGACCAAAGGGGCGATCAGCATTTTTCACTGCTTGCCTTCCTCTGCGTTTGTCCAGATGAGGGGCTGGAGGTAAGATTTTACAGAATATTGATCCCTCAGCATGTTTGTCTACTCATCTCCAGAAGACTGACCCCTAAATCTTTTTTCTTTTCTGTAAATGATATTTTTTCCAAGTGTATATTATACATTTGACTTCTGTTGCTTTTGTTGTTTTACTGCTTTTGTTAGGTTTTCAGGGAAGGAGATATGATAACCTTGTATCTTCTATTCCTATTTCTCTTGGAATTTTCTTTTTTTAAAAAAGATCTTTAAAATAACATGTTATTATTATTATTATTATTATGGCTGCACCCATGGCATATGGAAGTTCCCAGGCTAGGGGTTGAATTGGAGCTATAGCTGCCGGCCTACACCACAGCCACAGCAACGCAGGATCCAAGCCACATCTGCAACCCAGACCTCAGCTCACAGCAATGCCAGATCCTTAACCCACTGAGCAAGGCCAGGGATTGAACCCTCATCCTCTGGATACTAGTCAAGTTTGTTACAACTGAGCCACAATAGGAGCTCCTAAAATAATATTTTAATTATCAGTTAATTTCCCCAAAACAAGAAATGTTTTCCCTCAGGCTGTAGAACATGACTGAAATTCAAATGCTGAATTTTTGTTGTCTCTTTATCTAGAATGGAGCAAAAATATGCATTAAACTGATAAAAGCATAAATGAAAAATATGCTTAAACTAAGTTTAAACTGAGTTTCTTTGAATAACAAATATTTGATGTTCTTATCCACTTGGATGAAAAATAGGTTAATTCAAATGATTCAACTCAAATTTCACTAATATGCCCTTGGAATTTTCTGAAGTTCTTTTTGTGAGGAAAACCTTCTATAAGTCAACCAAATTCGGAATGAAACCTCCAAAGTGGTCTCTACAGATTACCTGCTCGCCTGATTGTCACCGATCCCAGGAGAGCTGGGTTCCCAGTACGTTCTGCCCTGTCGAGCAGGGTGCCTCTCAGCTATTCCCCCCACTGCTCCAGCTCCTGTTCTGTTTATCTACTCAGTAACGATCCCAGTTCCTGCTTCCCAGGGTCTCTGTGAGACTAAAGTAGTGGATGGGAGTTCCTGTTGTGGCTTAGCAGGTTAAGAACCCCACTAATATCCATGAGGTTGTGGGTTGAGATCTCTGGCCCTGCTCAGTGGGTTAAGGATCCAGCGTTGTGGCTCAGATCCAGTGTGGCTGTAGCCGACAGCTGCAGCTCCCATTTGGCCCCTAGCCTGGGAACTTCCACCTGCTGCAGGTATGGCCACAAAAAGAAAAAAAACAGTCTCCCTGGAACACAGCCACACTCATTGGTTGATAGATTGTCTGTGGCTGCTTTCTCACAATGGTGGAGGTGTGTTCAGGACTGTATGGGAGTTCCCTTGCAGCTCAGCCAGTTAAGGATCCGGCGTTGTCACTGCAGTGGCCCAGGTTGCTGCTGTGGCTCGGGTTCGATCCCTGGCCTGGGAACTTTCACATGCTTCAGGCACAGCCAAAAAAAAAAAAAAAAAAAAAAAAAGAAGAAGAAGAAGAAGTATGTGTGATTAGGACTGCACAGCCTGTGAAGCCTAAAGTTCTATCCGACCCTTTGCAGAAAGAGTTGCTGCCCCTTGACATCAGCCACTGACTGGCTGGGTTGGAGCGGGAGGGAGAGCTGAGTGGATGCCATATGCAGGCAGATATTTATGTTCTCATAAAGTTCTTCAGGTCACAGGTAGCTCTACTCTGTGTAGCAAAGAATTTGGCTTTGCCCCAAGAGAGATCTAAACCTAGCCCTTGGCTTCTGGGAGTTAATTTCTCAGTCCTTGGAATGTCATGCTTGATCAGAGAGTCTCCGTTTGCCTTGAGCCTTGGGCCGATTAGATAGTAACAGCTTGGTTTGGGGGCGGGGGGGGCTTTGGGTCATGAAATATCAGCTCACCCTCCTGAGGGGCTGGGAACTGAGGTCAGCCACACGAGCAGTCAGCCACGACTAAGTGATGGAACCCCAGTAAAGAGACACCAAGTCTCGTGAGAGTCTCCCTGGGAAGCAGTGTGGTGTACATGTCACACGTTGATGCCAGGAGCAGAGCTCAGCTCTGACCCTGAAGGGAGACGAAGCTGGCAGCTCTGTGCTTGGACCCTCTCGGGTTCTGCCCTACGTCCTTCCTTCCTTTCTCCCCATGCTGACTTTCTTTTTTTTGGCTTTTTAAAAATTTTTATTGCTGCACCTGTGGCATATGGAAGCTCTCAGGCTAGGGCTCCAGCAGCCACAGCATCACCGGATCCCACCTACAGCACAGCTCAAGGCAACGCTGGATCCTTAACCCACTGAGTGAGGCCAGAGATCGAACCTGCGTCCTCCTGGATACTAGTCAGATTGGTTTCCTCCGAGCCACAACAGGAACTCCAAAGCTGATTTTCTTTCCCAAGCCTCCAAAACTCTCTCCTTTCTTATCTTCCTTGCATCTAATTAAAAAATTATTATTCTTATTGGGGGGGCACCCCACCGCATATGGAGTTTCTGGGCCAGGGATCAGAGCTGAGCCACAGTTGCAACCTACACTGCAGCTGCAGCAATTCCGGATCTGTATGTAGCCCGCTGTGCTGGGCCGGGGATCGAACCTGCATCCTAGTGCTCCAGAGATGCTGCCAGTCCCATTGCATCACAGTGGGAACTCCTCCATTTAATTTTTTTTTTTTTTTTAGGGCTGCCCCTGCGGCATATGGAAGTTCCCAGGCTAGGGGTTGAATTGGAGCTGCAGCTGCTAGCCTATGCCACAGCCACAGCAACGCGGAATCTGAGTCACGTCTGTGACCTACACCACAGTTCACGGCAAACCAGATCCTTAACCCACTGAGAGAAAGGCCAGGGATCGAACCCGCATCCTCATGGATATTTGTCAGACTCGTTACTGATGAGCCATGACGGGACCTCCACCATCTAATTTTTTCATCTAGTTTTTTTTTTTTTTTTTAATCTGCTACTCTGCCCCCTTCTATCTCTCCCTGCTGGGTAGGATTATTGGAGGACCTCCTTTTGAAGGTTGGAGGGCCCCTTCTCTGGGGATTTTCCTTCTTTCTTTCTTTCTTTCTTTCTTGGGCCACACCTGCAGCCTATGGATGTTCCCAGGCTAGGGGTTGAATCAGAGCTGCAGCTGCAGGCCTGTGTTGCAGCCATAGCAATGCAGGATCCTTAACCCACTGAGCGAGGCCAGGGATTGAACCCTTATCCTCACAGAGGCAGCATCTTGTTCTTAACCCACTGAGCCACAGTAGGAACTCCCCTCATGCAGTTTTAATTGGAATCCTGATGAAAGAGGGATATTGTTGCTTGGCCAATAAAACTGTCACAGAGATTTCTTGGGCTTCTTTTTTTTTTTTTTAACTTAATGAATTTTATTTCGATTAGAGGTATATATAAATTATCACAAGTCAATTTGATAGATTTTGTGTCACTGTGGGTGTGGGTTTCTTTGGCTTCTGATGTGCAAAGCTCAATAATCAGACTGTTGGCACAGGGCACTCACCCAACTGTTATTCCCCACGCATGTTGCTGTGGAGTTGGGCAACAGTGATTTCTACTAAAATCCGTCTTTCCTTGACCTTTCCTGAGGTGCATGGGTGGAGAGTTCCTGCAAACTGCCTCTACCGGGATGTGGCTGGACAAGGGCTGGTAGATCCACAGAGGCTCAGTCCCTCCTAAATGGCATGTCCCGCCTCTCTGGTCCCTGGCGCAGGTTCCCTCAGGTGCTGTAATCATTAACTCTTGCAGGAAGGCACAGCACTGACAGGTATCAGAGCATCTGCTTCTGCTCAGTTCAATATAGGGACTACTGGAGTTCGGAGATGGAGAGCAGTCAGCAAAGAGATGGCGGTGAGGGGGTGGCCAGGCAGGAGCCGGCTGGCGGGGCGCTGAGGCTGAGGCGGGACATGGGCCTGTGGAGTGCTGTGTCCCTGATTGCTGGCTGTATGATCGGCTCTGGCATCTTCATGTCACCGCAGGGGGTCTTGGTCTACATGGGCAGCCCCGGGGCCAGTCTTGTGGTCTGGGCGATCTGCGGTCTTCTGACCACCCTGGGTGCCCTGTGCTATGCTGAACTGGGGACCTTGGTCCCCGAATCCGGAGGGGAATACGCCTACATTCTACGAACCTTTGGCTCCTTACCAGCTTTCCTGGTTATCTACGCGTTCGTGTTGGTGGGCAGACCAGCCGCCATCGCTGCCGTCTCTCTGAGCTTTGCCCAGTACGTCGTGGTCCCCTTTTTCCCGGGCTGCTCCTCCCTGCCCCAGGCCATGCTCAAGGGTGTGGCTGCCACCTGTCTGCTGCTGCTGCTGCTGGTCAACTGCTGGAGCTCGCGGATGACCATCATGCTGACGAACGTGTGCACGGTTGCCAAAGTGCTCTCCTTGCTGGTCATCGTGGGCGGAGGCATCATGGTCCTGGGCCGGGGCTGTGGCCGCACGGAAGCCTTTCTGACCGCCTTCCGCAACACGTCACAGCAGGCCGGGCACATCGGCATGGCTTTCTACCAGGGCATGTGGTCCTTTGATGGCTGGAATAGCCTCAACTATGTGATGGAGGAACTCAAGGATCCCAATGTGAGTCCAGACACTGCTTTGGGGAGGGGTGTGTGTGTGTGTGTGTGTGTGTGTGTGTGTGTGTGAAATCTCCAAACTTCAGCAGTTCCAGTTATTGTCATTTGAGCTAAGACTGAGAAATGGGCTGAAATGGGGGCCTCCCTTTCTGCACTCATGGGACTTGAAGGCCAGCCCATCGTCTATCCTGATTCGTTTATGAACTTAGATAAATAAGAACCTCTCAATTAAGGAGAGAACTTTATAGTCTCACACCCATGGTCTCATTTTCCTGCCCTGGGAGGTAGACATTGTCCACCCATTTTTCATGGGAGAAAACCAAGGTTTTTCTAACCTCTAGCAAGGGGACATGCCTAGTGACTCAGCTTGCCCCTCCTGGATTGTTCTCTTTGGAACACTGCAGCACATTCTTTTTTTTTTTTTTTTTTTGTCTTTTTGTCATTTTAGGGCTGCACTTGCGGCATATGGAGGTTCTCAGGCTAGGGGTCTAATTGGAGCTGTAGCCGCCGGCCGACGCCACAGCCTCAGCAACGCAGGATCCAAGCCGCGTCTGCAACCTACACCACAGCTCACGGCAACGCCGGATCCTTAATCCACAAGGCAAGGCCAGGGATCAAACCCGCAACCTCATGGTTCCTAGTCGGATTCGTTAACCACTGAGCCCTGATGGGAACTCCTGCAACACATTCTTAATTTTTTACCTGCCGGAGCATGGAGGCCACTACTGGACAGAGCTTCATGATTTGGGAGAGAAGACCAAGCCAGTTCTGCCTGGCTCACCCTGCCTGTGAACCTGGGGCTGGCTGCTCATGGCCTTCGGGGCAGGGGGAGGGGTCTGCAGGGCTCCTTGGGAAACAGGTGGAAACTTTGGACCGGATGGTTCCTACGAATATTATCTCTCTGCTACAAGTACATTTGCTTAGAACGCTCTTTGTTTTTTCTCGCCCAAGCAGGAGTTTTAAATTCTCCTAGAACGAAAATCACAGGTCTTTTTCTGTCTCTGGGCTGGTTTAAGGCCCGTTACAGCTCTCAGCGTCTGTCTCGGTTCCTCTGGTGGGGGCCTGGGGAGAAGCCGAGGAGCTGTGAGACTGAAGTTTAAAAGCAGAGACAGACAGGAGTCCTGGGACCTAGTTTTTATTTCTATTTTGCATGTAATTCCCTGTGCCTCAGTTTCTTTGCCTCTAAAATGGGATTACAGTAGCCGCCCTGCCTGCCTCAAGGAGTGTCTAATGGCACAATCCCCGTGGGAGCTGGGGCTCCCAGTGCGGTAAACGCCTGCAGAGTGTATGGCAATTTCAGGTGAATGATGGTGAGTACTCAGGTTGGTTCTGCGGCGGGCTGGGGGCTGCAGACCGGGGACACGGGCTCACTGAGTTCCCGGGGGCTGGACTCCTCTCTCTCTGAACGCAGGCCCACGGCTCAGGGCTGTCCATGGAATGAACCCGCATGCTATAGAGCAGAGATCCTACAAAGGATCGGAGACTTGCTATTTTAGGATTTGCAGCTTAGACCACCTCTGTGACGACGATTCAGCTCAGTTGTAGTGTGAAGACAGCCATAAATCACCCAGTGAGTGGGGCCATGTGCTTATAAGTTTTATTTACCAAAACAAATGGCTGGATTTGGTCCGCCGGCCATAGTTTGCTGGGTATGGAGCCCTTTTGGACAAAGGTGGGTTTCACAGCAAAAACAAAGCCGTCCCTTTGATTTCTGGCATTAGAAGTTCTGGCTGTAACTCTGCCCTGGGAAGTGCACGGTAGTTCTAGCTTAACTCCTGCTACGCCTTATTTCAAGAAACTGGGGACCCTGTGCCACGTCGGGGCTGCCTTGTGCCCAGGTGCCCTGGGATCTGAGTGAAGAATTAAGGTGCTTGAGAACGAAACCAGGAAATCTCGCGGTTCCTGTGGCATCTGGGCCAGAAACCTGTTTGCGACACAACTCGGGGCTCTGTAACTGCCACAGCTTGTTAGCTGGCCGGTGGTCTGTCCAAGCTGAGTCAAGTTCACAGGCACACCAGGCCCCTCCCTCTGCCTCAGCATGGGGCTTACCAGCTAAGTGCACCCCACAAAAAGCGCCCCAGGAGGGGGATCCCAGAACTCCGCTCCCCTGGACCTGGGCGGAACCATATTTTCAGGTCTGCGATAACGAGGAATTCATTGCCATGCCCACGCTGTGGTTGGGGCAATATCTTTAGCCCCCTGATTCTCAGGTGTTAGTTGGGGAAGGGACCTGAGAAGACCCATCTCCCAGCACATCTGCCCGCTGGAGTGTCCTCACCGTGGGACTTGGCTCAAGCAGGAGGGCCACACGGCTAGAGTGACCGTTGGCCTGGCCCGTGCCCTACAGGCAGGGAGCCTGGGAAAGACCGCCCCGGCTAACAGGTGGCCTCCTCCACCCGGCTCTGCAGCAGAACTTGGTGCGTGCGCTGATGATCGCCATCCCCCTGGTCACCGGCCTGTACGTCCTAGTCAACGTCAGTTACCTGCTAGTGTTGTCGCCCAGTGAGATCCTTTCCTCTGATGCGGTGGCTGTGAGCTGGGGGTGAGTGAGTCACGTGACGTGTCCAGGGCCACGGAGGTGGGCGGGGGAAGGATGGCGCCCCATGAGGATTTCCGCTGGCCCCCGAGGCTTGCCTGCTCCGTTTCCTAGGGGGTCTGGTGGCCGTCCTCCGGGTCGCTGCTGGCCCTCTTTCCCTCAATTCCTCTGCTGTCCTAGGAACCAGGTTCTGGGGGCCTGGGCCTGGCTAGTGCCCTTGGCTGTCGCACTCTCGACGTTTGGCTCTGCCAACGGGTTGTTCTTCAGCGGAAGCCGCGCGTGCTATGCGGCTGCGAGAGAGGGCCACGTGGTGAGAGATGGGATCGGGTCTGGGCTGGGCAAGGTGGTGGGGGCTGCAGGAGGGAGGCTGGGGAGAAGCTTGGCATTTAGCCCCAGTCACGACTTTCCCTAAAGACACGGCCCTCTTTTCTTCTAAGAATGTGACTCAAGCATCCATAACCCTCCATTGAAACTCTAGTCCCTTTACTTCCAGGTTTTGGGAGGTCACCGCATTGGGTCACTCTGCGGAGGCTGTGGGTAACAGGGACGTCTGTGGACACTAGGGTGCAGGGGCGGTGGGGGGAGCCGCAGGAGCAGAGCCGGCGTGTCCTCCCTGGGCCCTCCCCCGGGACTCCCTGACACACCCTTAGCTTTTGCTGCAGTAACGCCGAGTGGTGCACAACCCACATCTAAGCAGCTTAGGATAACAAGCACAGGTCAGCTGTGGCTCTGCTGCTGGCCCAGGCTTGTGTTCAGATCTTCCCACTCTGACTGCGAGTCTGTTCTAATCTCAGGGACCCAGGCCAAAGCTGCTCCTGGGGCATGTATCTGCCGCAGCAGGTGGCAGGGGTTCCAGAGGCCAAGCTAAACCCCACGTGCCTGCTAACCCTTCACTGAGCTCAACATCAATGGATGGAAACTGCATTTCTGGCACAGAGGTGGGGAGAGAGGGTCTCAGGATTTGGTGAAGGATAATTCCATCTACTCAATAACCTGGCATCCCTCTCCACGCTCCATCTCTACCTGTTCCGTCCTCTTTCCCCTCCTCCTCTGTCTCCCCTGCTCCCAGTCCCTCTTGCTGTCTTCTGGAGGGAGCAATAGAAAACTGAGACATCTGGAGTTCCCGTTGTGGCTCAGCTGGTTAAGAACCAGACTAGTATCCATGAGGATGTGGGTTTGATCCCTGGCCTTGATCAGTGGGTCAAAGACCCAGCATTGCTATGAGCTGCAGTGTAGGTCCCAGATGCGGCTTGGATCCTGCATTACTATGGCTGTGGCACAGGCTGGCAGCTGCAGCTGTGACTCAGTTCCTAGCTTGGGAACTTTCACATGCAGCAGGTGCGGCCCTTAGGGGAAAAAAAAAAGGAAAAGAAAAGAAAGCTGAGAGATTTCGCCAGGCATCAGCTACAGCTCTCCATGCTGCAGCCCCACATCTGAGGCTACTGGGTCTTGGCCTGGAGGGATGGGTCCCCGCAGCCCATACCCTGAACTGGTCACCCCATGTGAGGATAGTGACCTACATCTGGACAGTGTGGGAATGGGAACTGCTAGGTTGGTGTCTAGAGTGAGTTTGGTAGGGGAAGAGGGCAGGAGCTTCTGGGGACAGACACCCTCTGTGGCTGTCCTGGGAGCCACCTGACACCAGGCTTTGCTTCCCAGCCCCAACTTCTGTCCATGGTTCACGGACATCGCTTCACACCGGCCCCAGCCCTGGTGTTTACCACAGCGGTGGCTTTGGTCCTGGTCATCCCAGGAAGCTTCAACGCCATCGTGAACTTTCTGAGGTAAGTGAACTGCCCTCCCAGGCTGCGTGTGTCTTGGCCCCAGTGTCCCCATTCACACACGGACACAGATGTATAGAAATATGGGCATGTTCAGTTCTAGAAGTCCCCTATTTGTGCATACTCATACACATACACATATATACACTCGTACGTACAAGCATATTTCTAGAAGCCCCTATGAGTGTGTGAATACACACACACGTGCGCGTGCACGCACACACACACACACACACACGCTTCTGGAAGCCCAAGCTCAAGGCTCCTGCACAAGCACACATTTCAGCCATAGCCATTTTCTCCCAGTTATGTTTCCAAAATTAAACACGGCTCCCTCCTCTCTTGCCTTGTTTCCAAATATGCAATGAGACAAATTTTCGCAAAGAGACAGTTTTTCTTGGGTTGTCTTTTTTTTTTTTTGCCCATGCTCATGGCATGCAGAAGTTCCCAGGCTAAGGATCGAACCCTCACCACAGCAGAGACCTGAGCCACAGCAGTGACAATGCCGGTTCCTTAACCCATTGAGCCACCAGGGAACATCTTTTTTCTTTTATCTTGTCACTTTACTTTGTTCCTTGGATAATGTTAATGGATATGCAGGCTTTACTCACATTACTTGCAGCTCTTGGCTTGGTGTAATTTTTCCGTTGTAGTCCGGCCTGCATTCTGGATCTGACCCAACAGAGCTCTGTCGAACTCAGGGCAGACTCACAACCACACTGTGTGGGCACAATCAGTGATCTCATCAAAGTGGGGCGATGTTCTGACCCCTTCTCTTTCTTTCCCTGGGGCAGGAGTGATGGGCTGTTGTGATATCCAGCTGTATTATTATTATTATCATTATTTGTCTTTTTGCCTTATTTAGGGCCGCGCCCATGGCATATGGAGGTTCCCAGGCTAGGGGTCTAACAGGAGCTGTAGCTGCCGGTCTTTGCCGTAGCCACAGCAACGCGGGATCCGAGCCGCGTCTGCAACCTACACCACAGCTCACAGCAATGCTGGATCCTTAACTCACTGAGCAAGGCCAGGGATCGAACCCGCAACCTCATGGTTCCTACTCAGATTCGCTAACCACTGAGACATGACAGGAACAAACTTAAACTTAAAAAGACAAACTCTTATTTGTCTTTTTAAGGCTGCACCTGCGGCATACGGAGGTTCCAAGGCTAGGGGTCTAAGCAGAGCTACAGCTGAGGTCCACATCACAACCACAGCAATGCCGGATCCGAGCTGCATCTTCGACCTAGCTGCAGCTTGTAGCAACGCTGGATCCTTAACCCACTGAGCACGGCCGGGAATGGACCTTGCATCCTCATGGATACTAGCCAGGTTCTTAACCCACTGAGCCACAACAGGGAACTCCCCAGCTGTAATTTTATAACCTCCCTCAGCGGGCAGATCTTTAACCTACCAGCAGGCACAGTGTCCGGGGGTGGATTCTCAGAGTGATTTTTCAGGCATCACATGTTCCTTCCTTGTTGTTTCACGTGCATTTAACCCTCGGGAGCGGGACCTGCAGAGCTCCATGTACTTTTCTGCAGAACATTAAGTAACAGACATTTTTTTTTTTTTCCCACGAGAAAGAATGAAATCAAATCCAGGGTATTCATGGGGGCTTCAGCCTGAGATAGGAGAGCCTGGCCGAGAACGTCCTGGGACAGAAGGAGGACGCTAGGACGTGTCCTCTCAGCCGGGACCCCCTACCTCCGGGTCTGGACCACCTCACGAGATGACCTTCAAGGTCAGATGGAGTCTTGGTCAGCGCCCCCTCAGCCACGGGGGGCGGAGGCCAGGGGTTAGGCTGGGTGCCCCGCCACCAGCTCCGGGGCGGGGGAGTATCTGCTCGGAGTGCGCTGGTGCCGAGGAGAGCACCGCCTTTCTTGAGATTCCACCCGACTCTTTCTTTGGGAAACACAGACACTCCTCCTTGCCTTTGAAACTTGTCCTTCTCTCCTGCCCGGGGCAGTCAGCGGGGCCCGGGCGTGTGCCTGTGCCACTTCGTGCCTGAAGACCAAGCAGGCGGTGATGGCCTGACGTGGACCCTCCGGGGTGTCCTTGTCCTCGGCGCCCCCGCCCTGCCTCCTTCTCTCTTGAGTCTGCATGGATAAGGGGAGCGGGGGGGTGGCTGAAAGGCCCCCGATGCCTTGCTGCTCTGCCCCAGGCTCGGACCTAGTAGGCCAGTAGCTCTTGCTGGCCCACCTGTGCCAGGTCCTATAGCGAATGACTCACGTTTGCCTTTCAGCTTCCTTGCCTGGCTCACCTACGGGACCACCGTTAGCTGCCTCCTGTACTTGCGGATGAAGAAGAAGCATCTTCCTCGACCTTACAAGGCAGGCTTTGGGGGTACACGCGGGCCTTATTCAACTCCAGGCTGTTCCGTGAGGCAGATCGTTGGACCACAGCCTCACCCAGGGCCCGGAGGAAGACCATAAAATAGAGCCACTGTCGTATTTAGGAGAGAACTGCTGTATGTCCTGGGGGGTGAGGGATGGCCGGATCGCAAGGCGTGGGCGTGGTTCTCCCCTGGAGGACACTGAGGGAGAACAAGGGAGACCGAGGCAGGGAGGATGTGCGCACACAGGGGATTCCCATAACATAGAATCAGGCTGGTTCTCCAAAGCCTCTGCTCCTTGGAGGGCCCCCTGGAGTCCAGCAGGTGGCTCCCCCAGCATGGTCAGGTGTCCTGCAGGGACTGGAAGAGAGGAGCCATATGTCACATCCCATGGCCGTCTTCATCATCCAGGTCCTGTCTCTGTGTCCTCTGCAGGTCCCCACCGTCATCCCTGCCATCATGCTCCTTGCCTCTCTCTACCTGGTGCTGGCACCCATCCTCGACCATCCCCAGATGGAGCTCCTGTACCTCTTCCTGTTCCTGCTCAGTGGCTTCCCTGTCTATTTCCTGTTCATCTACTTCCGGTGCCAGCCCAGGTGTTTGCAGGTGGCCACCCTGCATCTCCAGCTGCTCCTGGAAGTTGCTCCAACCACTAAAAATGCCGACTGAAGGGCTGGACAGGGCCTCACTGCCCTCTGCTGCAGACACTTCGATCCCCACACAGGTGGCCTTGCCAGCTTCTCAGTAGGTTAACTATTCTTTTTTTTTTTTTTTGTCTTTTTGCCTTATCTAGGGCCGCACCCGCGGCATATGGAGGTTCCCAGGCTCGGGGTCTAACAGGAGCTGTAGCTGCTGGCTTTCGCCACAGCCACAGCAACGCAGGATCCGAGCCGCGTCTGCAACCTACACCACAGCTCACGGCAGCGCCAGATCCTTAACCCACTGAGCAAGGCCAGGGGTTGAACCCGTAACCTCATGGTTCCCAGTCAGATTCGTTAACCACTGAGCTACGATGCGAACTCCTAGGTTGACTATTCTTAATTCTAATATGTTCCTAAAGTGCTACAACACAGCTGTGGCAGAGTTTGGGGTTTTCTCTCCAGGACAGTGCCCTCTCCTTCTCTAAGAGCTGCTCCTTCGACACAGGTGGGCCTCACAGCCCCACTGATATTACATGACACTCTCTCTAGGTCACAGTTATCTGATATTCCAGGTGGGCAGCTTGGAATATGTTCCCTTATTTTGAGGTTTGGGGATTAGAATTCCGATGGTTGCTTGAGTCGAGGAATCGCAAATCTTGGGATCTCTGTGGGGCCGTCTTCCATCACGCAGATGGAGAAATAGAGAAAGCCACCCTGGAGAAAGGAATGAAGAAGATACACAGTGAGGTGTGTTGAGAAATTACACAGTCCCCAAGAGTTAAGGGAAAAACCTGAGAGTCCTTCCTGCCTTTTTGTTTTGGTCTGGGACTCACCGATACATTTTAATAAATTTCCAGCTTTGGCTGAAGTGTGTTTGGATGGATTCTTATTTCTTGCAAATAGGGAAGCTTTGGTTCTGACCAAACTTATTTAGAAGACATGACCCGTTAGTCAATGTTGACAGCTGCCAATTTGCTTGAACAGGAAAAGAAGCAAGAGACACAGCCCTGGGAAGGAGGGGTTTTATCGGCTTTGGGTTAAAGGGAGGACAGTCAAGTTTCTCGAAGAAAGGAAGAAAAGTTGGAACAGATCCCAGCAGGCTAGTGTGGTTACAGGACTAAGTGGAGTCAAAGGGGCAGAGGTATCTGGCTGCCCAGGAAGGAATGACTACAGTTCCTGGAAAGGCTGGGAGCACAGCTCCTGAGAACGTCAGGAGATGTGACGCCAAAGAAAGGTAACGCCCGAAACTGGACCTAGACTGCCACGCATGGAGGGAGTGTAAAGCACTGGGGAGCCATTAAAATAGCTAAATAAATTGAAGAACAAAACGGTGTTTTGTAAGCCATCGCTGAAAAGATGCCCTTAAAAAGACATCTTTTTAAAAATGGGAAAAAAGTTTAGATTTTCAGACCAAAAATATTTCAGACCCAAAAATATAATTTTTAAAGATGGAAAATTAAATCATATTATATATATTAATAAAAGGTCAGAATTTTATTGCTTTAGCCCAAAGCCTTCTCAGGTCCTTTAGAAAAAAAGGTCAGAACCAAAGCTATCTTGAAAGCATGAATTTAAAAAAAGATGAATTTCTGGGAGTTCCCATTGTGGCTCAGTGGAAACGTCCCCGACTAGTATCCATGAGGATGTGAATTCGATCCCTGGCCCTGCTCAGTGGGTGAAGGACTCGGCATTGCTGTGGCTGTGACGCAGAATGACAGCCAATTGGACCCCTGGCCTGGGAACTGCCATATGTCAGAGGTGCAATCCTAAAAAGGAAAAAATAACAAAAAACAAAAAAGGTGAATTTCTGAATGTGAGAGTAAAGGGCATCTTTGGAGCAAAGGTCACGTTAGAGGTGACCTGATTTGTGTGCCGTCAATACCAGGTGATTTGGTCAGAGGCGGAAAGGCAGAGAAATTCTTAGGTGGTGAGGCGAGACCCAGGTAGAAAGGCAGTCGCTTGGCAGAAAGGAAGAGCTCTCGACCTCCTCCTCCCTCCTCCGGGCTCAGGCCTGTCCCCGGCCCTCCCCCAGGCCCTGGGCACCGGGCGAGGGACAGGCCGCGTGAGGCCAGGGGAGCCCGAGTTACTGCCTTGGAGCGCCGACCCCGCTCCGGGAGCCCCGTCTCTGCCTGCGATCCATCGATCCCCGCGCCACTCCGGCTGTTCATCATCGCAGCCCAGAGAGGGGCCTCTGGAGGGTGAGCCTCTGACGGGGAGAGATTCCACCCGTTTCTATGGCAACCAGTGGGTTCCAAAGACCCCATCAGCCGCTTCCCGCTCCAACGTGGGAACGGCCCCCTGGCCGGCTGGCTTGGGGTCTGATCCGGTGGCCCGGGGGTGTATGTGGGGTCAACTGAGGGAAAGGCTGGGGGCACTCTGGCTCAGAGGAAGGGGGCCCCGAGTGAGGCATCTGGGCTTGAGTTAAACTGCAGCTCTGGGGAGGGGACAGTGCCTTGGAAGAGGAATCTGGCTGCTTGTGCTGTGAGGAGAGCGGAGGAGAGTGGCTGTGGAGGGACCTGGGTGGTAGCTGTGGGTGTGAGGGGCGTGGAGGGACCTGGGACAGACAGCAAGGAGGCCTGGCCTGTCTTCTTGGCTGTGGGCGAGGGAAGGACTCAGGGTTTGCACTTGGGAGACCTGGTGAGCGGGTCACGGTTCACGGAGACGGGGAAGAGGGGGGGACCGGCAGGCCTGCAGGAAAGGGAGGCGTTTTACTTTGCTCAGTTTGAAGAGAGTTAGGGGGTTCGTGTAATCAAGTCAAGACTAGACACGAGTATTTAGGAGCAAAGGTAGAAATGGAAGCCGCGGGAGAGAATAGAGTGTGGAAGACGGAAGTTTTCGATGCCACAAAGGATCTCATAGAAATCGAACAGGCCTGGAGTTCCCATTGCGGCTCAGTGAGCGGTGATGAACCTGACTAGTATCCATGAGGATGTGGGTTCGATCCCTGGCCTCTCCCAGCGTTGCTGTGAGCTGTGGGGTAGGTCACAGACACAGCGCGGGTCCAGTGTTGCCGTGGCTGTGGCGTAGGCCGGCAGCTGAAGCTCCAATTGGACCCTTAGCCTGGGACTCTCCATATGCTGCAGGTGCTGCCTAAAAGGCAAACAAAACACCCCCAAAACAAAAATCAAACCAAAAAGAAATCTACTGGGTCTATTGTAACACTACCCCCACCATCTATGGCAGATTTTCCCCTTAATGTGGGGGGGGTGGGGTGCGGGCTTGGTCCACGCCAGCTCCAGGCTACTCAGAGGATAGCCAGCTCCCTTGTCGTCTGGGGGTGCAGTCACCACCCCCATTCTTAGGGTGGTCAGTCTCCTCCCCTAACTTGCCACGCTCAGAGTCCTGGCCCTGGGTCTGGCCTCGGGGATATCGGAACAAACCACCAGTTCTTGGAAGGCAGCGGGGGTGTTTACCCCAACACCTTCATTTCCTTGGTGCCGTAGCTCCCCCGGGCCAGGCCCTCCTGCCGGGCCCCCTCCTGGGGCCTGGGACCTTGTTTCTGACCTGCCCCAAGGGGCTGGCTCCTGCTCCTAGCTGCCCTTTCTGGTGCCAAGTGCCAAATAGGAGGGCCCTCTGCAACCTGACCTTGCTGTTGTGCCCTGGGGTGGGGAGGGACTTTCTGAGGCTTCCTGCCCACGGCTTTCCCTGCCTGTCTTCTCGGCTCCTCCTCTCGGCTCTTGCTCTCTGTCAATCGCTGCAGCCACTGAGGCTGAAGCGAGCTGGAGGCTTTACCTGCTGTCCACGAGCCCACGGGCTTGCAGATGGCGGGGGAGAAGCTGGCAGGACAGGGAGCAAACTAGGAGCAAGTCCCTTCTCTCCCCCCGCCTGCCGGTCTGCTCTGGCGCCACCTATTGGCAGAACCCGGGGAGAAGCACCGAGAAGGGGAAATGGCGGGGCTCCCTCGCAGGTGGACTCTCAGGAACCCCCTCTCTTTGTATGTCTGCCTCCCTTACTTGGCTTTGAGCTTCTGAAGGAGAGAGACTTTGTCTATCGGCTTGTAAAATTCTCAGGGCTTACCACACAGCTCAGGGGGCCCTTGGTGAACCTCAGTTGCTGAGGTTGGGGGAGCTCTCTGGTAAAAAGCCGAGGAGAAAGAGAGGAGTGAGTGTCTTGTTGCTGGTGGCCCCTCAGGCCGGGTTCCGAGGCACCGCCGTGACAGTAATGAGTAGCACATATTGAACACCTGGCCTTCTTTTCATTCTACACGAGTCGACTCATTTAATCTTCACAAACTTATTGTGAACAGAGGCACAGAGAGGGTTAGCAACTTGCCTGATGTCACACAGATAGGAAGTGGTAGAACCAGAATTTGAATTCAGGCAGTCTGAGTTCCAGGGCCTGTGCCTTTAGCCACTGTTTTGCCCAAGGATAACGAGAATCAGAAATATGGTCAGCTTATGCTGCTGATGCCAATCATAATCATAGTAATAAAATAATAATAATAATACTATTGACAAAACATAACCTTCAGAGTAGATACCTTTCCATCATATTCCTCTTTTCTAAGGACTAATACTTCTTTTCCTTTGGGGAACCAAAGTGCCCAGATCTCCAAATATATCGTTCTAGGAAAGGATGCTAAGCATAGTGTGCTGCGTCCACGAGTGGACACGTGACCCAGATGGGACCAATGAGAACCCTCCCTGGCATTTTCCACATTGGCACTAAGAGATGAGGAAGCATGTCTTGGCAGGTGAAGCTGGGAGATGGTCCGGGCTTGTGGGAGAAGCCAGAGTGACCAGGAAGCAGATTCACTGAGAGAAGCAGGAGGAGGGAAGACGGGAGGACCTCCTTCCCCGACCTGCTCCTGATCCTCCGAGCCCAGAAACTCTCTTGACTCATCTGGTTTCTGTCTGGTTTTCTTCCTCCCTCCCGCCGTCCCTCACTCCCTTTCTCTCTCCCTCCTTCCTTTCCTTTTTACAGCTGTACCCATGCCATACGGAGGTTCCCAGGCGAGAGGTGAAGTCGGAGCTGCAGCGGGCAGCCTACACCACAGCCACAGCAGCGCCAGATCCGAGCCGCCTCTGCAGCCTATGTCACAGTCTGCGGGGTCACTGGATTCTTAACCCACCGAGCAAAGCCAGGGATCAAACCCGCATCCTTGCAGACCCTGCATTGGGTTTAATCCATTGAGCCACAGGGGGAACTCCCTATGTCTGGTTTTCTCACCCTTGTGACTAAAAGAGCCCTAGCTCATAGCGTGTTACAGATTATGAAATTTTCTCACGGGTAGTTGGGGAGGTGGGCAGGGTCAGTAGCACACCCCCATTTTTCACAAGGGAAACTGAGGTTTGGAGCAGCTGAATTATGCCAAGCAATGCCAAGCAGCAAGTGAATGGGCAGGGCTCGCAAAGCTGCCAGGTGGCCCCGGGGCCAGGGCTCTGTCTCCTCCTCAGCCTGTGCTCCCCGGGGGGCGGGGGGCACGGGGCTGGGGTGCCTGGGACCCATACCTCCCTCAGCTCCAGTGGTCCCTAGACTCTGACCTGGCCTTTGCCTCCACTCTTTTTTTTTCAAGTTGCTTGTGGGAGTGGGTGCCCACAGACTCCAGGACCCCGTCCTTCGCATGACCTCGGAGCTCACAGGGCCGCATAGGACAGAGGTGCCAACATGCAGTAAAGCAGCTGCGAGACTGCCAGCAACCCGAGCACCCAGGGCTGGGGCGTCCGCCCACCCAGAACCTGGCCCACTCCTGGACTCTGACACCTCCTCAGCCCGGGGCAAGGTTCTTGCTCTAGCCAGAGTTCCCTCTGGTCCCCGCCTGAGCTCGGACACAGGGCGCAGGGGCCTCCTCTGGTCTGGGAGCTGCAAAACCCGGGGCGCCTCTGGGTTAGGAGCTTTGTGACCCAGCTTGGGAGTGGTCAGCTTGGGGTGGCCAAAGCCAGCACCAGAGACTACTCCGAATCCTGGTTCAGAATCTTCTTAACCCTGACAGCAAGAGCAGTCAGCCTGGGGCGAGAGGGGACTTCCTGTTTACGGCTGGTGTCAGGGCTGGTCTGAGAGGGACACAGCCCTCTGTGGTCAGTGTGAGCTGTGGCTCCCCCCAGCCGCCCAGGCTGACTCATTTCCCCTACCCACCCCCTTCCCCTTTCCCCAGCCCCGAAACCAGGGCTGGAGGCTGGGCTCCCTCCAGCCCAGGGGAACGGGTCTGCTCCTCTCCGGTGGCCTGGGCTGGAAGCTGTTTTTATGCCGGCAGCAGTAGCAGCCTGCCCTGTCTCTGCAGCCCACCTGACGCCTTCTCACCCCCGTGACTTTGGTGGCATCCCGTTTCACAGAGAAACCGGGGTCACCAAATTTAGCAAGAAATGAAATGCAATAAAAAAGAGGATGCCTAATGAAATCTGAATTTCAGAGAGACGACAAATACTTTTCAGCGTTTGGGTTTTGCTTTGTCTGTGAACCCAAGCCCAGGGAGGCGAGCAGTGGGCTAGCAGGCCAAGCTTGCTCACCGCTGTGACTCCTGCCCCAGGGTCGTACGTGCTCCCCTCTAGGTTGTGAGGATGCTGCTGGAAGGGAGGCTAATGCTCTGACCCGTCACAAAAGGAAGCAGATACTCTGAAGCAGTGGTTTCAAAACTACGTCACGGGTCAGCAGCATTCACCTCTGTGTTGCTTAGTTTTCTCTGTCAACTTGACCATGTCGGGGTACCCAGATGTTTGTTCAAACATTATTCTGGGTGTGTCTGAGAGGCTGTTTCTGGACGAAATCAACATTTGGGTCCTTAGGCTGAGTGAAGCAGACTGCCCTCCATAACGAGGGTGGGCCTCACCAAATCAGTTGAAGGCTTGACTAGAACAAAGGGTCTGACTCTTGGCAAATAGAGGAAACTCCTCTTGCCTGACTGCTTTTGACCTGGGACATCTACTTTTCCTGCCTTCAGGCTCAAACTGAAATATTGGCTCTTCCTGGGCATCAGGCCTGCTGCCCTCACACTGGCACCACATCATCCCTTTCCTAGATCTGCAGTTTGGATCTCCGGCTGGCCAGCTGCAAATCTTAGCACTTAGCCTCCATAATCACGTGATCCAACTCCATCTCTCCTCTACCTGTATCTATATATCTGTATCTGTATCTATACCTATGCCTGTACCTATGTCTGTCTATTCCATTTAGACGCTGAACAGATTGGACAATGCCACGTTAGTGATAGTGATTTCTTTGGTGTAGTCTCCTGATTCAGATGTTAATCTCTTTCAGAAATACCCACACACACACACACACACACACACACAATATTTTACTACCTAGCTGGGCATGCCTTAGCCCAGTCAAGTGACTCATGAAATTAACCCTCACAGGCGCCCACCTTCGGGCTCCACCCGTCTCTACTCCACCTGCCTTGTTTCTGAAAGATTCTCCCACCTGGTCTGAGGCACCTGGTGAGTGTCTTCGTTGGTTCTGTCTCATGCTGTGGCTTGTTGTTGAATGAGCCTCTTCACCTCTGTGTGCCTATTTCCTCGTCTGCGAGACAAGGAGGTTGAGTCCTGATTCACAGGAGGTTGTAGGCGTTTGTAGCAAGCTCCTGAGGCCTGAGCACCGGAGTTGGGGGAGTTGTGAAAATTATGGGTTCACCCTCTCCGGTGGCTGCTTACATCCGGGCACCATGTGTCACCGGGGGCAGGGGTGGGGGTGGGAAAGCCTGGCTGGGCTGTGCCGGGCCTGTCTGCTGGACAACGTGAAGGGGCTCTGCTGGCTGCAGCCACAAGCACTTCCTGCCACTTGGGCCATATGGTCCAGCAGGCCCCGTGGTGGTGGGAAAAGATGCCTTAGCGTTTGTGGCCAGTCCCAGGGGGAGAATCACAATGCAAAACTTTGCAGTTCTGGAGCGAGGCCATGTCCTCTGGGCTTAAGAACTAAACGGCTTTTGAAAAACAACTTCTGAAATGCTTCTGGGCCCTAGAGCAGACAGAACTTCTGAGCACAGGACATCAAGTGACCGGGCAGCTAAACTTACCCATCATGAGCTGAGTCCTGTCAGAACCGCCAGATCATAAGACTGAACAGGCTGGCAGCGAGCCGCAGTGACAGGTGAAGGGGGCGTCTCCGAGCCCGAGCAGGACCAGAGGGTGCGGCAGGCAGGTGGCCCAGGCCCCCACCGCAGTCGCAGTGACCCCCTCAGCTCCTGCCCATGGCTGAAGGGAAGACCTTAAAAGAGCAGCTGAAGGAAGAGAAAAAAGGCCAAGCTCGCTTTCTGTGTAGACTCGCTTTGTTACGTGGGCATCTGCTGCAAATGCGTGGCAGCCACGCTCAGACTAAACAACATAGGTTAGAGCATCATGCACGTTGCTTTTCATTCATTCGTATTCTCCTTTATACATTAATGTCATCCATTCATTCTCTCTCTCATAAAGCTCCCGGTCCCTCCTCGCCCTCCAGTAGGACCTGTGACTTTTATCAAATCTCGGTAGCACATCTCCAGCTCTTACCTTTATGGGAGGCCCTTTCCAGCAGTGTTTAAAAATGCTCATCTCTTGGAGTTCCTGTCGTGGCTCAGTGGTTAGCGAACCCGACTAGCATCCGTGAGGACTTGGGTTTGATCCCTGGCCTCGCTCAGTGCGTTAAGGATCCGGCGTTGCCGTGAGCTGTGGTGTAGGTTGCAGATGCGGCTCGGATCCCGAGTTGCTGTGGCTCTGGCATAGGCCAATGGCTACCGTTCCGACTGGACCCCAGCCTGGGAACCTCCACATGCCACGGGTTCAGACCTAAAAGACCAGATCCTTAACCTACTGAGCAAGGCCAGAGATCGAACCTGCGTCCTCATGGTTACTAGTCAGATTTGTTTCCGCTGAGCCACGACAGGAACTCCTTACATTTCTTCTTTGTATATCTTACTTCTCCTGTGGCACTTATTACCACTGTAATTAAATTTTAACTATATAATTAACTGTTTTGTGCCTCTCTCCTTTCCATAGGTTGAAAGCTCCATAACGGTAAGGACTGTATATCTGCTTCAGTCACTGCTGTAGCCCCAGCACCTAGAACAATGCGCTGGATACACTGGGACCTTAAAAACCAATTATTTAAAGAATTAATTTACAAAAGTTGAATGTAGATTCTTTATTGGATTTTCAGGTGAAGTGTCAGAAATCCCCACTATTTAAAGAACTCTATTCCTCAGTGAAACTTTTTCTAGGCAAGAAAGCCAGGGAGGTGAGAATTATATAATCCTGACCTATTTTGGAAATGACACAGGAGACTCTAGCTAAAAATCTCAAGGTTCAGTTTCCATCTCTGTGCAGATTGCTCAGTCACGGAAGACTGTTTTCAAAGATGATTGAAGCAATTGGTCTCGAGGTCTTTTGCAACATCCTATGACTCTGCTGTCCCTTCTAACAAGAGAGTGTCAACTAGTCCCTGCCTTGAAGCTGGACTAGCCCTCTGACTTGCATTGGCCAGTAGAATTTGGCAGAAGTGATGCTGGGTGAGTTTTTAGGTCCCACTCCCAAGAGTCCCTACAGCGTCTGCTTCTGCCCTCTTGAAAAGCTGCCCCAGGACCTCCATGTAGAAAAGCTGGATAGGCTCCTGAAAGGTGAAAGAGCAAGTGGATGGGAATCAAGACCACGCAGTCCATAGCCAGCACAGCTTCCAGATATGCAAGCAAGACCCTCTGCGGCCTCCCTGCCCAGCTAAACTTTCACATGAAATTAACTTCATGAGCAAGCCCAGGAGAAGCCAACAGAGGAACCCACAGTTTCAGGAGAATAATACATCCTTGCTGGGGAGTTTATTAGCTATAAATGGCTAAATGGCATGTCAGCCTTCCTGACTTCCACCTAGTAATCCCATTTCTCCTCCTCTAAACAGCTGGGCCATCCCTCCTGACTCTCTCTCACTGTCATACTCAGTATGAATCATCAGAACGCTGCAGAATGTCAATATTTCCAGCCGTAAATCCAAAAGAGAAAACTTACAAATGATCCACGGTGGGGTCTGTATATGTGACTTCGGCGGAGTCTGGGGTGGAGAGCCTGGTCAGGGACCATATTCTTGGAAAGGTGGCCACAATCAGTCACCTGAGGCTCCCCAGGTAGAAGCCGGAGGCAGCGTCGCTGTGCACATCCCACCTGCCCTTGGCTGGCAGCCCTCCCACCGTCTGGGGTAAAGTAGAAAACGTAAAGAGGTGGATGGCCGGCTTCGTGTTATTTTATGACGATAGAGCTTTAAGTCAGGGAGAATTCCAGAGGCAAAGGGAAGTGGTTGACTCCAGGGAGAGCTGTCTTCCCAGTGTGAGCTCCAGAAACCGCCGATTTGGGCAGTACTGCACCAGCCGTGTTCTGCCAGGCCGGCTGGCCCCTCGTTAGCCAGGGCAGCCTCTGGCTTTAAAGCCAGACTCCGCCTGGTTAGAGAAGCTCCCACCGCCCCTGGAAGGGAGCGGGTGATTCACTGAGAAGGGAAAAGGGGATGAGGAGCCAATTTGGGAAAGACATTTCAAGGGAGGGAGTGGATAAAATGGTATTCACAGCCCAAGGGTTCGGAAGTCACTTCTCTGTGTGACCTGGGCACGTGGAAGAACCCTCCACTGGGGGAGCCCGGAAACAACACCCAGTTTTCCCACTGCTCTGAGCCAGCGTGGGAGGTGGTGGCTGTCGCCAGCATAGACTGCTCACCAGCTGGTTTCAACATTTACTGGTAGTGTGACCCTAGCCAGTATTTAAACTCTCTAATCTCCGGGTCCTTATCTGAGTGGCGCAGCTAATAATAGTGTGTTACAAATAAAACTGGGCTGGCTCACTTCTAGCTCATTTCTGCGTTGCCTCTGGAAGACGGATACTCAACTCCAGCTCAAAAAAAAAAAAAATCTTGAAAAGAATTGTAAATATGTACATAAATCTCCCGAAGGGGTGGCAAAGGGAGGTAGAGTGCAAAATGCACAAGAAAAACTCCCCAAACTTCCTCTTGACCCAGCGAGGTCCCCAGAGCCCTGTCCTCAAGGCAGCCTTGCCCCCCAGTCTCTCTTCTCTCCATCTCCCGTCCCCCCACTTCTCTCTGGACCTCTTTGCTGTGTTTCCTTCTGGACAAGTTGTTTTCTTCTGGGAAAAGCTCTAGGTCCTTTTCAAATGTAAATCAACTTCCCCTTTTTGCTCCTTTCCCTTCTCTGCGTCACTAAAGGTCACCAGAAAGAGACTGCGGTCCAGTAGGCAAACCCAGAACGGCTCTGGGAAGGGAGGTGGAGGCTGGATAAAGCTCTCAGCTTTCTGCCCCAGCACAGCGGCACCTTGCTTAGACTTGTTGTGAGACCTGCATGACATAATACATGTCAAGAACTTAAGAGTAACTAACATGTAAGTCCCCACGTGGTTACTTATTATTCCTATTATTATGACCGCCGTCATTGGTATTATTATTTCTAAGGACTTACTTACCTTGAATTCCAAGAATGTCAGTCTAGGGTGTAAAAAATCCAGTTGTGGTCAAGAGGTTGTGGGTGTTTCTCCATTTGGGAAGCACCACCGTCCGCCCTCTCCTACCTGTGACCAGGGACATTTGCTGTAGTGGGCCGGTGGAGACGTGAGGGGCCTGCTGGACCACCCTCTCGTGGCTCTGGGGAGCCCACCCAAGGGCCCGCCTTCCCCGCGTCCCCCCTGTGCACTGCTGGGGTGCCAGGTGCTCTGAATTCTGCGCTCTATGGACTTTCTCGAGCAGTTCAGCGTCCATTCAACCTGGACACCTCGGTGGCAGCACCTTAGCAGAGAGGCCTCATCCTGTGGCCCTCTGACTGGCCCACCTACGGAACCAGCAGGTCTGACGATCACCCCTGGAACAGTGGCCTGACCTCCGGGAGTGTCCCTTAAGAAGGGATTCAGCAAAGCACTGAGCGCTGAGAGGCTGGTTCCCAGGAAGACAGGCAGGGCCGGCAGAGATTACGGGGTTCCGGGGACCAGAATGGCCTGAACATGCAAAAACTCGGACAGAGGGTGTGGCCCTGAAAAGCAAAAAACAAAATAAAAGAAAATCTCCAACGGAATAACATATTTACACAGACTTTCTATTGCCCATAGTATACAGCACTTAATTTCCATACAGAAAGGAGTTACCGTTGCAGGTCTGACAGCTTATCCTTAGAAAGTCCTGCTCATCTGGCATCTGGGAATAGAGAATTTTGGGCAGTGGTGGTTCCCACCATTTTTTTTTTTTTTTCCCAGGGCTATACCCACAGCATATGGAAGTTCCCAGGCTAAGGGCTGAATCAGAGTTGCACCTGCCGGCCTATGCCATAGCCACAGCAACGCAAGATCTGAGCTACATCTGCGACCTACACCACAGCTCACAGCAATGCTGGATTCTTAACCCACTGAGCAGGGCCAGGGATCGAATTAGCATCCTCATGGATACTAGTTGGGTTCATTACCACTGAGCCACAGCAGGAGCTTATGGGGGAGTTAACCATTAACTGAGAAGAGTGGCTCCCTGTGCCTAAGCTGTCTCTATAGTCAATATGATTCATGCTGAATACCTGCTTTCCTTCTGGAAGTCTGGAGTTTGGGTACACGCCAGGCAGAGGGTGCCTCTGTGACCAGCTCCTGTTTCAGTCAGGGTTCTCTCCAGAAACAGAACCAATCTAAATTACTCATTTTAAGGAACTGGCTCGTGCCATTGTGGGAGCTGGCAAGTTTGAAATCCGTAGGGCAGACTGGCAGCCTGGAAATTCAGAGCTATTTTGGTCTCGAGTCCAAGAGCACAGGGCAGCAACATCTAGGCTGGTATTTGACCAAAGAATCAGGCACCATAGCCTGGCCCAGTTGACATTAAACATTAACCATCACAGATCCCAATAAAAATCCTGGGCCTTGAGCCTCTAACGAGTTCTTTGGTTCGCAATATTCTACACGTGCTGTCCCAGCTCATTGCTGGGCAAAGTAAACTTGTCCTAGAAGAGGACTCCGAGTACTCTTAAGAAGGACAATTTCTTTTGCACCCAGTGTCTCCCAGACTTCACCCCACGTGCCTTCCCATTTGCTGATATTTGCTGATGTTCCTTTGCATCCTTTTGCTCTAATAAATCCCAGCTGTGTGTGTTCTCTTAGCGAATCATTGTCTTGGGGGTTCCTAACTCGTATGATGCTCTGACCTGGGCTTGGCCACCTTCTCCAACACCTGCTTCTCTCTACCTTATGCCCCTCATTTCCGCCCTATCCATCTACGTAGTACCTGAATACGCTATGCTAGTTCATGCCCCATACGCTAGAGTGTCCTTCCTTTCCTCTCTTGGCCTGGCTAACTTCTATGCAGCCATCAAAACAGCTTGTTTGGAGTTCCCTTGTGACACAGCTAGTAAAGGATCCAGCACTGTTACCACAGTGTCCTGGGTTTCTGCTGTGGTGTGGGTTTGATCCCTGGCCTGGGAATTTCTACATGCTGCAGGCACAGTCAAAAAACAAAAAAAAACAAACAAAAGCCTCCCAAACAGCTTGTTTAGTTATCCATTCCTGTGGAGCAAACCATCCCAAAACACAGTGGCTTAAGACAGCAGCAATGTATTATTCCTTATGATTCTGTGGGTTGACTCAGGCAGTTCTTCTATTTCCCATGGTGTTGGCTGGGGTGTTGGGAAGGAACGCTCAAATGGCCCCATCCCCTTAGTGGGCAGCTGGTGTTGGCTACTGCTTGGTAACTTAGCCGAGGCTATTGGACAGGGGCACAATTCTTTTCCATTTGGGCTTCTTTTTTTTTCAGGCCTGCACAGCAGCATATGGAAGTTCCCAGGTTAGGGGCTGAATTGGAGCTACAGCTGCCAGCTTACACCACAGCCAGAGCAACGCCAGATCCGAGCCGCGTCTGCAACCTACGCCGCAGCTCACCACACCGCCAGATCACTGACCCACTGAATGAGGCCAGGGATCAAACCCACACCCTCAGGGAATTCCCATTGGCCTTCTTCACATGGCTGATTGAGTTTCCTTAAAGGATGGCAACCCAGTTCCAGGAAGAGGCATTCCAAAAGGGCAAACCGCCGTACACAAGTATTTATCAGGTTGCAGCTTGTATCATTCTTGCTGATGTCCCATTGGCTTAAGCTAGTCACGTGACCAAGCTCAGACTCATCCTGGGAGGGGAACACATAAACAGACGAATGCTGGGAGGGTGTGGGGCCCATTGAGGGCCATCAAAGTACCAACACACCTCTTAGCTGAAACCTACCCTGGCTCCTCCCCCGTGCCTACACATTTATAGCATTACTGCTGTAGAATGAAATAGTCCATTAACTTGCTATGACTACTGTACTGTATGGCCACTTATATTTCATGGACTAGAGCTCCTCTGCGGACTGGGACGCTATCTTTTTCCTCCCTGGCACAGAGTATATTTATAGAATAAAGGATTAAATGAGAGCAACGACTGTTACTACTTCCTTCATATCTGCCAGGCTCAAGCTCTGCCCCTACGCACCTTTTTTTTTTTTTTCATTTTTAGGACCAACCTGCAGCATATGGGAGTTCCCAGGATAGGTGTCGAATTGGAGCTGCAGCTGCCGCAACACGTGAGCCAAATCTGTGACCTACTCCCTAGCTTGTGGCAATGCCGTATCCTTAACCCACTGAGGTGGGGGCAGGGATCGAACCCACATCCTCACTGACACTATATCAGGTTCTTAACCCACTGAGCCACAGTGGGAACTCTCCCACCCATCATTTAGACCTAGGAAGATCCACAGCTGTGAGAGACCAATTACATCAGGTTCTTGAGCTCCTTAAAGCATGGCAGCCAGTCCTATACTGAGGTCCTAGCATACAGGAGGCATCTAACAAATTAGTGCAATGAATGAATGAGTGGACTTCTAAGATATATCACTGAGATTTCTGAGTTATAAATGTGTCTCTCCCTTTCTTTCCTTCCTTTCTTTCTTTCTTTCTTTCTTTCTTTCTTTCTTTCTTTCTTTCTTTCTTTCTCTCTCCCCTTCCTTCCTTCCTTCCTTCCTTCCTTCCTTCCCTCCCTCCCTCCCTCCTTCTTTCATTTGGCTTTTTAGGGCCACACCCTCGGCATATGGAAGTTCCCAAGCTAGGGGTCGCATAAGAGGTGCAGCTGCGCAGCAATGCCAGATCCCTGAACCACTGACCGAGGCCGGGGATTGAACCCGCGTCCTCGTAGTCGGATTTGTTTCCACTGTGCCATGATGGGAACTCCCTCACCTTCTTGCTTAAACACATATTGTGACCAAGCTGAGCAGAAAGCACACAACTCCACTTTTCACAGATGAAACAATTCCATCAGACAGTTGTCGAAAAGAGATTTTTCAGTGTCTTCTTCATGAAGAACAGCCTTTTTTTGCTGAGCTGTGTGCTACCAACCTGCATGGCTGGAGCAGAAGCAGAGGCCCTGGGACGCCGGGGTGAAGTGGATCCGTCTTGGTCTCCCCACAGCTGTGACTTCTGCTCCCCGGATTGCCTAGTTCTGAACATGGCTCCTAATACAAGCTCCGTCTCATGCTATAAATAGCCACAGACCCATCTTGGGTGATAACACACTGAAGTGTGGCAACCCATTGTATATTCACCTCCTCCCTATTGCAAAATTCTGACATCATCAGAGAACACAGAAGTGAATCATCCCTGTATAAACTCAGATTAGATCATTTGCTTTCAGGACAGAAAAAAAAAGGGAAGAGAAGAAAACGTGGTGTTATGTTATTACTCCCTGGACCGATATAAGGGGGAACATCTCCCACCCTGCTGAGGGCTAACCTCCATAAAGATGTGAGAATAACTTATTCTTGCTTAAGACTACACTTCCCCAGTTTCTATTCTTTGGACTATTTCGTCTTTTGGACCTCAGTTTAAGCAAATCTAGTAGAAGAAGCTATTGAATAATACGATTCCAGAGAAGGGATTTTTTTGTTGTTGTTTTATAAAATTTTTGTCTTAAGTCTATGAAAGAATTAATGATATTTTCTACAAGGGAGCCCTCTTGATCCGGAAAAAAATAAAATTCAGCTAGTCCGGGCCACACACTGGTTCCGCCAGGCCAAATCCTGCCTGCTCCGTCTGTGCCTTTTTTGGACAGCATGGTAGTTTGTTTTTAAATTCTGAATTTCATTGCTTAGCTAGGGCATGTTCTCTGGCTCCCCACAGCCTCCACCACTGCCGTTATGTCTCGCACATGCTTAACTCCAGGAACCCTGTGGACCATTGCCAGCCTCTGAGTCCTAGCGCTCAATTTACAAATGGGGAAACTGAGACCTGGAAAGGCTGCTTTGCCCAAGGCTGGATAGTTTGGAATCGGAAGACCTTAAAAAGCAGGTCTCTAGCCTCCTGGTATGAAGCTCTCTCTTCTGCTTAGTGCATCTCCACACCACTTTCCCAGAGCTTTGGCTAAATTAATGCAACTATGTGAAATTTCAACATCCGTCACAGCCCCGGTAAGCATAGCTGGGGTGGAGTTTGTAATAACAGTCCCTATGGGGAGTTCCTGTTGTGGCGCAGGGGAAACAAATCCAGTCAGGATCCATGAGGATGCAGGTTCCATCCCTGGCCTTGCTCAGTGGGTTAAGGATCTGGCCTTGCTGTGAGCTGTGGTGTAGCTCGCAGACGCGGCTCAGATGTGGCGTTGCTGTGGCTGTGGTGTAGGCAGGCAGCTGGAGATCTGATTCGACCCCTAGCCTGGGGACTTCCATATGCTGGAGGTGCAGCCCTACAAAAACCAAAAGAAAAAAACCAAAAAAAACCCCCCAAAACCCAACCCCCCCCAATCAAACCTAAACCACCCCCAATACAGCCCCTATGGAATAGTGAATTCTTGTGACCCAGTTCTTTCCTTTCTGGCCTCCGCTTCCTCAGCCGGCGAGGTCACGGGGCAAAGCTCACGTGGGGAAAGAGGAACACTTTCCTGCTTCTCCCTTCTCGTCAAACGGCTCTGATTGCACCCTTCCTCCACATAATAGCCACACAGTGAATGTTGCAGATGGTGCAAATGGGCATCTCTTCTGGAAAAATCCTACTGGGTGGTGAACTCCTGTGCAGAGCCAGCTTCCCCCTTCATTTCTCAGTGCTGCCCGGTCTTGCGGTGGGGGCGGGGCGTATCCTGAGCCTGCGCCTTCCTTGTCTTCTGTGTCTTCACCTCCCCGTCTCCACTCTCCCCTCTCAATCCATGTTTACCGAACTGGATGGAAAGAATGGAGGTCGATAGGAGAGTTCCAGAAAGCAATTTACGCCCCCCCCCTTTTCTACCAAAATTGGACAAGGACTAGACTTTGATTCCCTTTTCTGGAAAGGAAAATAGGTCGCTTGCACAAAGGCCCAAATAGCCTCTACTGCTGAAGAAAACATGGCCTCATGCTGGGATGGGAGCTGGACAGGCTGGGGGCCGGGGGCTGCTGCTTTAGGGGGACAGATTAAAAGTCCTAGAGGTGCCTAGAGGTGCAGTGATGGAAAGTCTGGGACAGGGAGGCCCCAGATGGCCGCAAACCACAGTGTCCATCTGAATGTCTGAGCCCAGCTCAAATCCAGCCGTAAGTAAAGGGAAATCCTACCTCGATCCTTTGCGGGAAGATTAAGAAGCTGCTGGGGCTCACGTAAAGGTGACTCCTGAAAGGTTGGTGGATGAGGGAGTGGCCAGGAAGCCACAGGAGTCTGTAGACCTTTCAGAGCAGTGCTGCTCAACAGAAATATAAACTACACGTGTAATTGAAAATGTTCTAGCTGCCATGGTAAGAGACAGGAAACAGGTAAAGTTAATTTGAATTATATATCCAAATATATCTAAAATATTAAACCTTGTTTAAAAAAATCCACTGTATCCAAAATACTATTGTAGCAATATGTAATTCATGTAAAAATTATTCATAAACTATTTTACACTTTTTTCAATCTAAATCTTTTTTTTTTTTTTTGGTCTTTTTAGGGCCACACTCACGGCACATGGAGGTTCCCAGGCTAGGGGTCGAATCGTAAGTGTAGCCGCTGGCCTACGCCATAGCCACAGCAACGCCAGATCTGAGCCCCGTCTGCCGACCTACACAACAGCTCACAGCAACGCTGGATCCTTAACCCACTGATCAAGACCAGGGATCAAACCTGAGTCCCCCTGGATGCTAGTCAGATTTGGTTCCGCTGAACCTCTACGGGAATTTGCAAACTAAATCTTTAAATTCTAGTGTTTACTGTAGCACATCTCAATTCAGGAGCTAAATTTTCCTCAAAAATACTCAATCTGGATTTCAATTTCTAAAAATTTCCACTAAGAAAAAGTAGCTTTGCATACGCAAGTTATTTCAGATATATATCAGCGTTTCCTAATAACTGAATCGAATATCATTTTTCATTAATTTTTTATTTGAAAAATTTGTGGTGGTTCTTATTGGTAATAGTTTAATTCTTTCTCCAGCTTTATTGAGATACAATTGACATACATCATTGTGTAAACTGGAGGTGTACAACAATGATGATGATTTGACACACTGATGTATTGCAAAAATGATGTCCCCACCACAGCACGACATCACCACTTCTTTTTGTGGTGAGAATATTTACCATCTACTCTTCTTGGCAACTTTCAAGTATCTAGTACAGTATGATTAACTATAATCACAATGCTGTACATTAGCGTCCTAGAACTTACTCATTTTGGAACTGGAAGTTTATATTCTTTGACCAACAGCCCCCCCCACACTCTGAATATTAGTTTTTAAATTTAAATCTACATTGCTTAAAATCAGATACCATTAAAGGCAATTCTTCAGTGGCACCAGTAGCATTTCGCATGCGGCTGTCATCAGCTACCAGATTGGACGGTGCTCACTGCCTACTCTCCTTGACCCTGGGCTGGACAGACAGGGAGTCTCATCAGAGTTCATGCCATATTCTGAAGTTTAACAGACTAGCTATGTTCTTCTGTGAGCCTAGCTTCTCTGTCTTAGGCCTGGATCAAGCTGGTCACAGTCCCGGGACAGGAAAGGGTGTTTGAATTGCTGTTGCTTAGCGCTGTAGACCCCAGAAAGCAGTTTGAAGGCTCAGCTATGTAATTCATTACTAAATGGGTCTCAAACAGACCAGGCAGGACCTCTTTTTTCTTTTTTTTTGCTTTTTTAAGGCCGCACCTGAGGCATATGGAGGTTCCCAGGCTAGGGTTTGAATTGGAACTACAGCTGCCAGCCTACACCACAGCCACAGCAACGTGGGATCCGAGCCATGTTTGTGCCACAGCTCACGGCAATGCCAGATTCTTAACCCATGGATTGAGGCCAGGGATGGAACCCTCGCAACTCATGGTTACTAGTTGGATTCATTTCTGCTGTGCCACAACGGAACTCCAGGTGGGATCTCTTTGGTTTTTCCACATGTAATGGCATGGCTAGATCTAGAATATCCTTTCCCTTTTTTAAAGCACATTGCGTTGAGATGGAATTTTGACAATTTACCTAGAGAACTTTTTAAAAAACTAGTTTTAGTCAAGTATAGTTGATGTACAATGTTGTGTTAATTTCTGCTGTAACGCAAGGGAATTCAGTTATATATATATATTATATATATATACATATACATTCTTTTACATATGCTTTTTCATTATAGTTTTTCACAGAATATCGAATATAGTTCTCTGTGCTATATAGTAGAATCTTATTTATCCATTCTATATATAACGGTTTTGCTTCCGCTAATCCCAAATTCCCACTCCATCCCTCCCCAGCCCTCCCTCCCCCTTGGCAACCACAAGTCTATTCTGTTTGTGACTCTGCTTCTGTTTGGTAGGTAAGTTTACTTATTTATTTATTTATTTTGGTTTGAATTTCTTAATTTTTTCCCAAGAACAATGCTTTACTCTTTTATTTTTTATGAGTTTTATTTTTTCCATTACATGGTAGATAAGCTACTTTGTGTCATATTTTAGTTTCCGCATGTAAGAAAGACTTTAAACTACTCCTTATACTGAAGTAATTTAAAAACCAAACGAGTATCAGAAATGTCTATGGTATTGCTAGTTCCTAGCAAAAACTTATTGGTAAATGAATTATTACTTTTAATTATACCAGAATATCCAACAGGCTTTTTTAGTTGGGAGAAGAAAGCAGAAAATTTTTGCAGTTAAAATTTACAACTTTCTATAGATTGTAATTAGGTTAAAAGAAAGCCCATTGCTGTATAGATTAGTAAGTTTCCATGGTCACTATCTCTTCTAATCTCTTTTAGAAGTTATTATTTTACTAGGAAGGAATTTTTTTTTTCATCTGGAAGAGCATCTTCTTTAAAAATTTCTTTTAGGTTTAAGCATATATGAAAAAAGTTCTGTGTATGTATAAATACATGTGTGAAGAATTTCTGAAGAAGCTACTTATAAAACAAGTTGAGGTTTCACATCCTGTGAAAGATCCTCAAATAAAGAGTGCTTTTTGGCTACATAAGATTGTGTATAATCATGTACATTAATCTATAGAAAATATTTGTGAAATATCTTCTATAATTATATATATATTAGTATATGTTATTTAATGTATAATTTTAATATGTATTTTATACATAATATGTATATATTTTTTAAAGTTAAAAAAAATCTGTAAAGACTGCCACAAGGTGGCACTAAAATCTAGTGAACATTCCAGTTTCTGATCTTGTTGTGGAGAGGAGCTGGGGGGTGATATTCTGATCTGCAGGAGACACTGGACAAAAAAAGACCAAATAAATTAAGCTGAAGCCTGGAGCTAATTTAATGTCTCCCTTTCGCCTGGAGGATAATTTCCCTCTCTCACTAGTGTGGGTTATTTGTCATACAATGAATCTATATGTTAATAAAGTTAACTATTAAAATGATTTGTTCTCCTAGATGAATCAGTTTCATCCTTGCCCTTTTCAAGTGTATTGTGAAGGGCCAAGAGACACAGAGAGGAGACTGGCATATTGCCTAGTTTGGAAAAGTAATCCTGTGAGTGGTGCAGTCTCCACAGAGCTCATCAAAGTATCCTGGACATAAAAATGAATGCCACGAAAAGGTGCTGCCGCACACAGATTTTTCCATGTGTTTACTTTGGCATCAATTAGCAACTGAATATTTTTAGAAATCATTGCGATATTGAGATTCAGGCTTGGAACACCTCCTAGAATATGTCTGAGAGTCAGGAAACGAGTGAATTGAATCCCTCTTCCTGATTCTTTGTTTTTCAGTTTTCTAAAAAATACATGGTCACAAAGCTTGAATTGTTTTTTTAATTTTCTTAATATTTGAAGCTTCAGAACATAGCCAAGATTCCCAAGCTATATTAAGATGAAGGAAAGCAGTGTTAACAATACAGCTATAAAAGGTATTTGACTAAAGGAGGAAAAACTTAGATAAGATTTCTCTAACAGGTTAACTAAAATTTAAAAGAAAAGAAAAAGTTTCTAGATCGAAGCCCAAAACAAATGATCAAAAAACCCATGGGATTCCACTTTGGAAAAATTACTTACTTGTGGAAAGTTGGGTTCCTTAGATTTGAAAAACAAAATAAAAAAATAGAAACACTGGGCTTTGTAGTGGAGCTAATCCAGTGTGACAGAAGTGCTTTTGGTCATTTAAATGAGGATGGATTCCGGGGGTTAGTGGCTCTCATGTCTTATCTGGTCTGGTTATACCTGTGGTGTCCATTTGGGGACCTACATGTCAACATATGAATCATATGTGGGAACACCATGGCTCAGCTACAGTTGGTTGGCCAGCTTTCATTGGGGGGTTGGTAAAGCAGAGCCTAGAGTTTGAGATAAGAGGCTCCCAGAAAGTTCCAACTGAGTACATGAGCATTTAGCTCAATTCCCCAGTCATTTACAGATTCTTACACAGGGTCAGGCATTGTGCTAGCTCTTCAAGATTCTGAGATAAGACAGAATCCAGGCCCCTCCAACAGCTTCTAGTCAGAGGGGGAGACAGAAATATGAGGCAATAACCTCATCATGATGCAGTATGTCTCTCCATTGCTGAAAAACCAACAAGCATCCCACTGCCAGTAAATGGATATGGCCCAACCTGTGTAGTTGGTATTCGTCCTCTATGATTGGCCTCCATCCTGAGTTTCAATTCTCTCTTTCCACTGATGGTAGCCACAGTAAGTTACTTTCCATTCCTAGATTCTGTCCTACTCTTTCTCATATCTCTGCTTTGGTTCAAGCTGCTCCTCCTCCCTGGGTGGTCCTCCCTCCCTACCTCCATCCCCCTTCCCGCCCCTCTGTCCACTGAGATCCGTAGACTCAGGTCCTTCTAGATCAGACATAGGTGCCATCTCCTACAGGATACAGGGAATAGATGGATTAAGTCCCGGTGGGCACCAGGAGACTAGGGAGCTAGCACCCCACTAGACACTGACTGGCTGTGTCCCAGCCTTCAAGTTTCTCCCGCTTCCCCCCAGGGGGACCTCGGCCTCTTCTAGCCCAGTGGGGGTGTGGAGTGGTTGGATTTTATTGTAATGTGTACCTCAAGCAGTTCTCTGCTTTATCGCCAGGATCCGAATTAATCTTGAAAACCGGGGCTGAGGCTGCCTTTTTCTGCCTGGTTAACTTCCTCCAAGAGGACCGCAAATTCTGTAACCAACCTCGACCTTCCCCTTTCACCGTCCCTCCTCCTAATCTTCACCTAAAGACCTAGGCTGGGTGCCGAGAAGAGGGGAGGCGATAGGACTTGGAGGAGCCAGAAACTCGGCCAGGGTCACCTAACTTAGAGTCACCCTCTCTAAGATCCAAACCCGGGGCTGCTCTAGGGCGGGTATCCAGGTGGAAGGAGAGCGATGGCGGACTAGACTAGGGAGGGGCCGCTTCTAAAAGAAGAGGGAAAAAAATCTTGCTTGGAAACAAACGTGTGTGTGTGCGCGTTCACTTAAAAACAAAACCAAGTTAAAGGAACCGCTCGGTCCCCCACAGGTCCGACCACCCGCTGGGAGTTTGCGAAGCCAGCGCGGCAGTTTTGAGTGGGAGGGAGTCGTTAACGCCCCACAACGTGCGGCTTCTTTCTGAACCTCTCGTCCAGGCCCTGCGGGCTCCGGGTGGCCAGCTGCTGGGCTCCCGCCCTACGCACAGAAACTGCAGCGAAGAAGGGAACCCTGACGCCGCCAGAGCCCCGCAGCGCCAGCCGCGGCGCAGACTCCCCCGTCGCCGCCTCTCCCAGCCCCGCGGCCTGGGCCGTCAATCAAGCTCGCCCGGCCCCGCCCCTGGGCTGCAGAGGACGGCCAATCAGAGCCAAGCTCCGCAGCGATGAGCTCAGTCGGCTCGCTTCCCATTGGGCGGCTATATTAAGAAAGTCGCCGAACTCTTTAAATAGCGGGCGCTAGGGCCGCAGCCTGCATCTGCCACCGCAGTCTGGCTGGTTTCGTTCGGTTTCCTGTACCTTTGCTGAGGCCTAGAGCGACTCGGGAAGAAGGTAGGCCGGGTCTGCTACCCTAGCCACCGTTTGCGCCCCAAAGCGCCGACCCTAGGTCCGGGGCGAAGAGGGCGGCCACCGCTCCGGAGCAGCGCGGAGACGTACGGTGCGCCCTATGCTCCGGCGCCCCTACCGCCCACGCCGCGGCTTTCCGAGCACAGCGAGAGAACGCGCCACCCCGGGGCCTGGGTGCAGCCAGCGACCCTTGCCCCTCGCGCGCAGCCCGAGGTGAGCAGTGAGCGGCCAGCGGGACGGCAGCGAGGCGTTCGCGGGCCCCCTCCTGCTGCCCGGGCCCGGCCCGCTCATGGCGGCCATCCGCAAGAAGCTGGTGGTGGTGGGCGACGGCGCGTGCGGGAAGACGTGCCTGCTGATCGTGTTCAGTAAGGACGAGTTTCCTGAGGTGTACGTGCCCACGGTCTTTGAGAACTATGTGGCTGACATCGAAGTGGACGGCAAGCAGGTGGAGCTGGCGCTCTGGGACACGGCGGGCCAGGAGGACTACGACCGTCTGCGGCCGCTCTCCTACCCGGACACCGACGTGATCCTCATGTGCTTCTCGGTAGACAGCCCGGATTCCCTGGAGAACATCCCCGAGAAGTGGGTGCCCGAGGTGAAGCACTTCTGCCCCAACGTGCCCATCATCCTGGTGGCCAACAAGAAAGACCTGCGCAGCGACGAGCACGTCCGCACTGAGCTGGCCCGCATGAAGCAGGAACCGGTGCGCACGGATGACGGCCGCGCCATGGCCGTGCGCATCCAAGCCTACGACTACCTCGAGTGCTCTGCCAAGACCAAGGAGGGCGTGCGCGAGGTCTTCGAGACGGCCACGCGCGCCGCGCTGCAGAAGCGCTATGGCTCCCAGAACGGCTGCATCAACTGCTGCAAGGTGCTATGAGGGCCGCGCCCGCCCTGCCTGCCCCTGCGGGCGCGGCTCCCCCACCCCGGCCCGTCCCCCACGAGGCCGGAGAAGGGGGGACTCGCGCCCCCCACGGACCCCACCGGACGGCCTGGCGTCTGCCTTCCGGACCCGCAGCCGTGGCCTGGCGGCTGTGGCTCTGGCACCGGGAGCCCCCTTTCCAAGTGTCTGTGTGCGTCCCGCCGTGTTGCACAGGCCTGGGCGCCCCGCTGAGTGCCAAGGGTTCCCCGAGCACCCCATTCCGAAGAGCCAAGCCTCTTCTGAGTGTGTGGCTGTGTGTATGTTCGACTCCCCCGCCCCGTTTTCACCCCACGCCCGCCTCTGCCACCAGGAGACGAGCTTGGCCCCGGGGTGCGGCCGCCCCCCATCATCAGATTTTCTCCCGTAACCAGAGAGAGCCTGCTACCCCCCTGTCTGTAACATAGACCACGGGAACTGCGGGAGGGGAGGGCTGGGGAGGATGGGGTGTTATATAAATATAGATATAATTTTATTTTCGGAGGTAGGATGGTGTTATTTAATGGTGGCGGTGGGTGGAGTGACAGAACATGAGAACAGCCCCGGCCCAGCCTGGGTCAGCGTCCATCCAGGCACGAACAAGACTTGGCCATCTTTCCAACTCCTGGGAAAGACATTTGCAACTGACTTGGGGCTGAGAGGACACAGCTTCCAGACTCATGCCTCCTGCGGGCCAGCCCAGGGAGAGAACCCCTCATCAGCCAGGGGCAGGAGGAGGGAAAGTGTGCTGCAGGTTGTTTTTTTTGCCATAAGCGAACTTTGTGCCTGTCCTACAAGTGAAATTTGTTCAGTTCAAGAAACTGATGTTATTTGATTTATTTAAAGGCTAAAACTTGGGTTGTTTTTTTTTTTTTGGAAAGAATTCTTTGCACAATTGTTTCATTGTTTGACACTTAATGCACTTGTCATTTGCATAAGACAGTAGCATTCTGATCACATTTGTACGCTGTAACCTCATCTACTTCTGATGTTTTTAAAAAAATGATAACTTTTAAAAAGCAAGGAGAAGAAGAAACCACTAATTTTCTTTTCTTGAAAAAAGTGGCAACACTGTTCTGTTCTGAGATTTTATTTGTGCACGTGTGCACACTACTTTGATAAAGGGCAGTAACAAGTATTAGGGCCTAGCTAAAACCTCCCCCCCCCAAGGCAGTCTCTAAAGCTGTGTGAAATTTTCTCTGCATCTCTGTACAGAGACTGAACCTGCCCCTAGTGTCTCCTTTCTCCCTTCCCTTCCCCACCCAGTGGTACTTCTACTAAATTGTTGTCTTGTTTTTTATTTTTTAAATAAACTGACAAATGGCAAAGTGGTGAGCTTATGATGTTTACATAAAAGTTCTATAAGCTGTGTATACAGTTTTTTATGTAAAATATTAAAAGACTATGATGACGACATTTATAAAATGGCTCCTGTGATTTAATAATGTGTAAAAATTGGGGGGCAAGGGAAGACCTCCACTAGGTGAGGCCCCACTGACAAGACTCCCCTTATGGTTGAGTTGGTAAAAAATGGGGATGAAATCCCTTGGAGGATGTGGGGGGTTGGGTGTCCGTGGGAGACCAGGTGGCTCCCGTCCCAGCCCCAGAGGTTACCCAGGCACCCAGTGCCAGCACCTTTGACCTAATGTGTACTGGGTGTATGTCTGTCTCAAGCTCTGTGTCTAAGTCTGTTATGGGGCTTTTCTTTTGCTATTCTTTGGAACTTGGAAAGTTGTCATTTGTGCATTTTAAATTTAGATAACTTTTCTTTTTGTTAATTGCCAGTGTTGGGGGCCAGGCTGTCTAAAAGCTGGGTGCCTGAGTTCCCTTAAGATCCTCCAGGGGTTACACAGTGCCCCCTGAAATTGTAGGTTGTCTCTGGGGCCTGAGCTTCTGGGTGGAAATGGGGAAGAGCCCAGATCAGAAGCTGACTCCTACTGAATGTCTGTATGGAGCCTAGAGCTATGGAGCCTAGCTTTATTCTAAGTACCAAGAGTGGCCAGGGATGGAACATTGGAGGTTTGGGTTGGCTGTTATTTAAATCTGGAGCTTTGGGGAGTTCCCGTTGTGACTCAGTGGGTTAAGGACCCAACTAGTATGCATGAGGATGTGTGTTTGATCTCTGACCTTGCTCAGTGGGTTTTTAAAGGATCCGGCATTGCCACAAGCTGCTGTATAGGTTGCAAATGCAGCTCAGATTAGGTGTTATTGTGGCTGCGATGGGGGTGGGGAGGTGTGGTCAGCAGCTGCAGCTCTGATTGGGTCCCTGGCCTGGAAACTTGCATATGCCACAGGGTGTGGCTCTAAGAGTGGGAGCTTTGAGATGTAATCATGATGAGCTCTAATTTCAGACACTTAGCCTGCTGCAGTGGTTCTCAGGGCCAGACAGATTTATCCTCAGACCACATTAAAATCCTGCTACAGGTATGCTGGCTCAAGTCTGCCAGCCTCAGCAGCTTCTAGGAAAGGTAGCAGATAGTGCCAGCCTCTCCTAGTTACCTAAAATATGTGGTTTTTGTTTTTGGAATCAACACTTTCTGGGTTTCTAGCTCTTAGTTGCCCCCAACTCCCAAGGCAGAAGCAGAGAAGGCCCCTTTGAAGGCTTTTTCTTTAAAACTTGAGGCTTCTGGTCCGCTGTCTTTCCCCAGACTCCCAAGAGCTTTTGTTGAGTGAGGCAAACCAGGTTGCTGGCAACTTTTCACCCACTTAAAAAAACACACACACGCATATTAGTAACAGGGCTTCCTGCACAGCCAGGCTCATAGGCGGACAGAGGAGAATTGTCTGGGCTGTTCCAGGTACAGAGCAAGGAGAGGGTCCACCCAGGCTGGCTTCTTCTCTGCGTCACTGCCTCATCCTTTCTTTAGCTCCTGGCCCCCCTCACCTCCATCTCGCAGCCTGCTTTTTCTTCATTTTAAAGACAAAACTTTCCACTGAAAAGCAAAGTGTTGATTTGCAGGTTTTACAGCTAGCAAATCTTTTGGTACCAGGGAGTGCAGGACTCTGGAGAAGAGCTCAGGCTTGGGCTCAATGCCCAGGACTCAGCTTTGCAACCAGCCAAAAGCCTGGAGACCCAGCCCCCCTGAAAGGGCCTTTTCTGAGTTTTCTGCCTGCACAAATCTGCCAGTTACCTCTAGCTATCTTTTGTTGTTGTTTTCTTTTGTTTTTTTGATTTGGGAAGACAACTACCCAGATGACGCACGGCAGCCTGAGTTATGCTTGTTTTAAAACGCATGGCATTTAATAATCCTGCCGGAACACACTCTTCTTGCCGCATTAGATCCAACTGGAAAATAGAAAGGCAAATTGCTGTAGGCTGGAAAATCAATTAGAAAAAAAAAAAGAGGTGAAACATCTGGTGTTACTCTCAGAATATGAAAATTCATTTTGCACATTTAAAGTAAATGTGCTGAGTTCATTTAATTGCCTGTTGAATGGTTTTGTGGAGAATAGTGGGGTGTTTCATCGATCCTGGGCATTTCATAGCAAGGGGCAATTGGCTTGGGTTCTTGTTTCATCTTAATTTTAAATCATTCTGGATTGCATTCCTAAGGTCTTTTCCGCAGGTGTTTCAGTGTACTTAGAACGGTGGTCTTCAGACTTAAGGGTGCGTGAGAACCACGTGGAGGGTTGGCTAAAACCCAAATGGCAGGGTCTAGCTTCCAGAGTCTCTGATCAGCACGCCAGCGGTGAGGAAACAAGTGACGCTGATGCTACTGGTCTGGGGACCACACTTCGAGAACTATTGGCTTAGAATAAGGGAGAGATCTTTTTTTGTTTGGTTTTTTGCTTTTTTTTTTTAAGAGCCGTACCCACGGCATTTGGAGGTTCCCAGGCTAGGGGTCTAACAGGAGCTGTAGCCCCTGGCCTTCGCCACAGCCACAGCAACGTGGGATCCGAGCCCCGTCTGCAACCTACACCACAGCTCACGGCAACGCCGGATCCTTAACCCACTGAACCTGCAACCTCATGGTTCCTAGTCGGATTCGTGAACTGCTGTGCCACGATGGGAACTCCAAGATGTTTCACCTCTTTTTTTTTTTCTATGCCACAGTGGAGGGAGGTCCTTTCAGCAGGAAAGTAAACCACACTCCTGAGGTGAGTGCTGTGTGGTCCTGACCCCCCCACCTTAGGGAGCCCAGCAGTTTCAGAGAGTTTCCTTTCTAGGATGAATGACGTACAACCCCTATCTTCTCTTCTCCATATTCTTTGTGCACAAGGGGCTTTAATGCGCTCCTGGAGATTTCTTTCTGCCATTCCTGAATTCAGAATGCAGCGGCCCCTTACTCTGTAGTTCATTCGGCATTGGCACCTCCTTTGTCAGCTGTGCTGAGACAAAGGACACAGAAGCGGAGAGGACAGAGTCCTTGCCCTGGTGGGCCAGGCAGTTCCGGGAGTGCATTCACTGAGCATGCTCAAAGGGAGGCCTTAGGCCCAGGGCACGAGAGGAGCCCAAGGGAAACTGGGGAGGGCGTCACGGAGGAGGAGACCTTTGAGCAGGAGTGGGTGATGTGCAGCTGGAAGACACAGCTTCTTTAGATCACTGTGGGGCCTGGCCTCTGGGGAACAAAGCGCTCTTGGCTGAGAACCGTCTTCTGCTTTCAGCCCCTCTGACACACTTTCCTGGAGTCAAGAAAAATGATGTTTCGCAGCCAAGTCCAACACAGCCTCTCCCGGGCCCTCCCCGTCCACACTCAGGCCAGGAGAGAAGGTTGGCGGTGCCGGTCTCCTTGTTTTCTCTGTGCCTCCCAGGGAGGTGGGTCGGACACAAGGGTGAGCTTTGTGATAGCTGAGCTCCTGGGAGACTCGCAGCCTGGGCCTGAGGAGGCCGCGACCCCACAAAGGGACCTTGTACTGCCGCCCGTGGGAGGATGGGATGGCTTAACCACCCTACCTGGTCCATCTTCCGGCTGGAGGGAGAAACTCGGTGCTGGGCCTGCTCCTCCAACTCTCAGAAAGCCCCTTTTGTGGCCTGGGAGGTAAGAGTCTGGAGGACCCCACTTCTTTCCTTCCCAATATTGATTGTTGACTAAAGGGCCCTGCCTGGCACTGTGCTGGAAGCATGCGACTCAGTAGACAAATGGGCAGGCATGGTCCTTCCCCTCCTCAAGTTTGCAATCTGTGTCTGTCTACACAAGCGATAATAATGATGATGATGACAGTAGCTGATATATACTGACTGGGTATCAGGCACCGTTCTAAAATTCTTTACTGCTTTTCAGGGTTGCACTTGCAGCATATGGAAGTTCCCAGGCTAAGGGTCAAATTGGAGCTACAGCTGCTGGCCCACACCACAGCCACAGCAACACGGGATCTAAGCCACAGCTGTGACCTACACCACAGCTCATGGCAATGCTGGATCCTTAGCCCACTGAGCGAGGCCAGGGATCAAATCCGCATCCTCATGGATTCTAGTTGGATTGGTTTCCATTGCACCATGACAGGAAGTCCCTTTACAGTATAATTTTATGTCTGTATGTGTTATCTATTTTCCTGACTCACAGAACCAATGAAGTAATAAATATTCTAAACCACTAAATTTGGGAATAATTTGTTATAGAAGAATAGGAGAATCTCTAGTTGCGTTCATGTTGCTACAAACGGCATTCGTTCTTTCTTTTTTTATGGCGGAGTAGTATTAGAATTGGAGCTGTTTTGGAAGCTGCGTACCACAGTTCCCCATGATGACTCTGAGGTCTGGGCTGTCATCCTCAATTACTGATGAGGAAGCTGAGCCAGAAGAGGTTAGGTAAGTTGTTCACAGGCACAAAACTCATATGGATTTGAAAACCCAGGCAACCTGGCTCCGGCATTACACATACATGGTGGGACGACGATCTGAGAAAAGTCACCCTGACTGCATGTGGAGGATGGATTGGATCGAGACGGGAAGACTCTGCCTGGTCCTGGTAGAGATGAGAAGCCCTGAATCAAGGTACCAACTGGGGAGGGGAGGGCAGGTTGGAAAGACACTCAGGACGTAGAAGGTGCAGAATCAGAGTGGGAGGCATCCTGTGACCACCGGGGTCCTGGTGTGGGTGACTTTGAGGGTGCTGGTGTCCTTACTTAAGGCAAAAATGAGCAGATTTGGAAGAAGGGCCCTGGAAGGACACGTGGAGTTTGGTTTTATATACATGGAGTGTGAGCTAATTTTGGACACAGTTGCTGTCCTTCTCATTCTCATCCCCTTCCCTCTTATACCATGAGCTGTGTACCTTCTTTACAGAGTTAGGCTGTCGTGTCCTGTCCAGGTTGTGAGGGAAGATGAAGAAAGGCCACAGTCTGTGTAGATGAAGAAGTCTCCCCTAAAGGGAGGGGACGTTCATGAAATAAGCCTTCCTGGGGAGAAGCAAATCCTGGGAGAGGACCTGTGATCTTAGAAAGCGGACTTTGGGCAACAGGGAAAGGCGGCTCCTTCCTCTTGTTGAAGACTGACTCCACGTGAATTTCCGGTGTTGCTGGGCAGTGACGGGGTGAGGGGAGGGAGGAAGCCGTCCGCTCTGACTGGGGAGAATATCATCCATGTCTGGGCAGGTGGGAGTGAGAAGCAGCACGTCTGAGGGCTGCCATCACAGGGGGCGGGGCAGAGCAATTCCCCCCCGGATAAAGGCATCCTGGGGTAAGAGCTGTGCTTGTGATGCTCCACCATCCCTCTTCACGTGGAGACTGGTATCCTCTTTGTCAATCAAAAGTCAGGATGCCTCCAAGTCACCGGCTGGCACACAGGTGGGCTTAAGGGGCAGCTGAGCAAAGAGGGAACCGTCAGGGTACAGGTGGCAACGGAAGCCTTGGAGAAGGAACGAGATGATCCGGGAAGAACTGTGGGCTGAGAGGAGGCTGAAAGCCGGATCGTGATCTCCATGATGAGCAGAGAGGCCATGTCTACTCTGTCACTGCTGTGTCCCTCCTGGCCAGTGGGTGGTTCGTAGAGTCCGGGACCTCGGTCAGTAGCGGTAGAATGAATGAAGCGACTAAAGAAGGGACAGAAATTTAGGAAGCACCAACTTCTAAGAGACCCACGGAACTGACAGAGGCTGGAGCGGTTCCTGTGGGAGATGAGAGGAAGTTCAGCTAAAGAATGACGGGGCCGCATGGAGGGTTCAGCGATTCTGGGATCCTGGGTACTCGGAACAAAGCAGGCAAATCACTCTGTGTTGACCCGAGCTGTGTGTGATGCAGCAGGGACAAGTACCCGGCAGTTTTTGTCACAGAAGCTGAATGCAGGGAAGTGAGGAAAGCGCTCCCGTGGGCTTTGGACACTGACAACACCAACCGAAGGAAGGTCTTTGCTCCACGCACCCCAGCAGAAAGCACAATGTGCTCGGCCCAGCCAGCTCCCTGGGGAGGGACCCCCGGGGATCCCGAAGTGAGCAGGCCAAGGAAGCCCACTTCCAGGGCTGCAGGCGACCCTCCACGGGACCACCTGGGGGACCGGGAATACTTGGTGACTTTGGTCTTTGCTGTGGGCTGAGCGTCTGAGGAAGTGGGGGTAGTTTTGGATTCCGGGTTGGGAGCTTGGCACAGCCGGCTCATGCTTTTCATTTTAGAAATCACGATCTGAAAGCGCAATTCTAAGGGCTATGCAGGCAGGCCTTGGGCCTGGTATGACCTCTGTCCTCTGGCTGGCACTTGGAGTTATTTTTCTTCTCCCTTCCATCCTGAAAAAGGAAGAAACGAATGTTACCAGAAGCAAGTTTCTCATCACTTTGTTAATGATTGATTTCCTTTGATTCCAGAACTTGTTTAACTTTTGGATAAACAATCGAAAGCTTCTGGAGGCACCTAAAAGGAATGCAGGAATGCACGGGTTATTTAATGGTGGAGAGATTATAAATGGGACTCTGACAAAATAAAAAGTATTATTTATAAGAGTTCTAAAAAAAGGCACTCGTAAAATACACACTCGTTGGTCACGGCCAAATATGGGAAAGTGTGATATCTGATCACATAACCAGCCTGGTTCTGTAAATGGGCACATCTGTCCATCTGTCCCCTTCCTCTTGGTTGAGCAATTGTGTGGCTACAGATTTCCTTCAAGAAAGTCTAGAACCGTAGGCCAAATGGAGATCCAGCCTACGCGCACAAGCTAACACCAATATAAGTGAGCCAAGCCTTGGGATCTCTGGAGACGCGTTTAGCTCTGCCAAAGGAGAATTGTTCAGGGCTTGTACTTCACGGGTAGTGGTAGAAATTACAGACTGTCTAGTCGGTTAGCTGCCAAATCTGAAAGAACAAAGATGAAATGCAGTGAAGCACTAAACAATTCAAAGGGGGAAAAGTGTGCTAATCAGGCTTAACAAGCCCCGGGTTCTCCAGCAGGCTGATACGATCCAACCTCCATCCATGACCTAGTGACCAACTAGTAAGAAGCTTCACCAGTTGGCCAAGGGAACTCAGAAGGCCCGGCACCGTCATGAGCGGGGTGCAGAGGAGGCCCCAGAAACAGCATTCGCTGGGGCCGTGGACCCCCACTGGGTGCGTGTAACCCTCCCATCCTCAGCTGGATGTTGGAAGAGATCTCAGCTCCGAGTTTCCCGGGGACCTCATGAAGCGGGGCGGGAGTGGATCTGTGCAGGGGTGTCCCCTGCTTGGTGACAGCACTTCTCCCACTGTACTATTCACCTTTTTCACCTGCAGGAAAGGCAGTGTGCTTGGCGGGAAGACCGAGGCTTGTAGGCTGAAGACCCCGCACCGTCATGCACCATCTGTGCCTTCTTGGACCAATTATTTTTTACTCTCTACCACCGCAGGTGCTTTATTTGTACATTGGAAATGATTCTGAAGATTAAACAAGATCAAACCAAGTACTCGGCCCAGAGCCCAGCTCATTCCGAGTCCTCAGTAAATCTTGATTACCTTCCCTCTGGTGGATCTATCTTAGCACCTGAAGCACAGAGTAGAAGGGGAATACATTTTGCTGGATGAATGAGTGTATAGTCATCACTGCTCTGTGGTTTGTCAAGAACTTTTTCAACTGGAAGATCCTGAGGGTATCACACTGTACTCATTTTTGCAACCCCAGCCTCTAGCTCGGTGTCTGGCACGTAGCAGGTGCTTAATAACTACTAAGTTTCTGAAAAATAGCCTGAGTTCAGAGGGTCCTTGATAAACCAGAGATTCTCTGGGTTGCACAGGATGATTTTGGCACTTGCAGAAGAAACTCCCACCTCTCGGGTCCCGGAGGATGTGGTGGCAAAAGACGAGCCATCTGAGTGTCAAGGCGAAGGCTTATAGGGTCTTTATTTCTTCCAAGAAGCGTGGTGCTCATGTGTCCTCAGCAGAGGCGGGACTGCCACTACACCAGTCTGTTGTCCCAAGGACACCTAACGAGGAGCAGGGTGGCCAGGGTGTAGGGCCAGGGAGAGCCGGCCTCCCTCACCTCGGGGGCACGGCCAGAGAGCAAAGGAGAATCTGTAACTTCGCCAGGTGAGGCGAATCCCGGGGGGAAAATGCTAACGACTTTTTTTTTCTTTTTTTTGCCTTTTGTCGTTTTAGGGCCGCACCCGCGGCATGTGGAGGTTCTCAGACTAGGGGTCTAACAGGAGCTGTAGCTGCCGGCCTTCGCCACAGCCACAGCAACACGGGATCCGAGCCGCGTCTATGACCTACACCACAGCTCACGGCAACACCGGATCCTTAACCCACTGAGCAAGGCCAGGGATCAAACCCGCAACCTCATGGTTCCAAGTCAGATTCGTTAACCACTGTGCCACGACGGGAACTCCGAAAATGCTAACGACTTTTAAGTGATCAGAAATGTATGCTAGGAGTTCCTGTTGTGACACAGTGGAAACGAACCTGACTAGGATCCATGAGGATGCAGGTTTGATCCCTGGCTTCACTCAGTGGGTTAAAGGTCTGGCGTTGCCATGAGCTGTGGTGTAGGTTGCAGACAGGGCTCAGATACTGTGTTGCTGTGGCTGTGGTGTAGTCCCACAGCTGCAGCTCCTATTTGACTCCTACCTAGCCTGGGAACTAAAAACCAAAAAAAAAAAAAAGGGGGGGGGAGAAAGAAAAAAAAAAAACGCTAGAAAGAGCCAGTCATTAGTCCTGAGTGTGCAAGACTTAGGACTCAGCTGCTGCATTCGTAACCCAAGAAAGCAAGTCCCTGCCTATTATGCAGCTCAGCAAAACCGGCAGACCCCACACCCAGCATGAAAGGGGAAACAAAGAAATGAGGAGACTTGATTATCTGACCACAGTGCCTCTGAGAGCAAGAGTCCAGGGCTTTATTCCTGCAGGAGTTTACCAAACTTACCGCAAGTGAGCAGGTAATCGCTTTAAATCTGGGCAAACTGGTTCTCCTGGCACAGAGGTGGGAGCCCAGCTCAGTTAGACTGCAGGATTAGACTGGAGCAGAGGCCTTTGTTCAAGGTTACTCCAACTGTGTTTTGTTTTGTTTTTATTTTCTCTTTAAGAACAACAAAAAAATTTATCATCAGGGACGGAAGCACAAGGCAATTGGATGGAAATTCTCACTCAAACGTGAATCCCTTCCTGGTCATTCTCCCCACATTTCTGCTGTTTCAGAAAGCTGACATTGAACTTGAGTTCCTGGTAGTGCCTGACCTTGACGGGATCTGGGACTGTGTCCCGGGGAGGGCCGGCTACTGGCTATTGAATGGAGACTTGGCTGTTCCCGTCTCACTTTGGCAGGTTTTCTCCAAGTGACTTGGAAGTAGAGGCTTAAATCGACGCGGCTGTACCAGTTTCCAAGTTCTGAGGAGCCTGAGCCAAACCTGGGGGTCTGTGGCCTGGTGACCTCCAGGCCTGGGGAGGTGGCACTCTGGCTGTCAGCAGTACAAGATAAGGTCAAGGTTGCCCACCTGGCTTACCATTTGTAAAAGCAAAGTCTGATTTCAGAGACTGGGCTGGAAACAGATATTGGGATGAGCTGGCTTTCGGCACATCCTTTTCAAACCACGCTGAGATCGGTCAGGCCCCTCCTTGGTCAGCTGACCAAGAGCTAAAGCTCCATTTGGATTTAAGTAGGCAAGACTTGCATTGGATCTGAATGTACTTTCGGGAGACTAGCCCATCTGATCCTGGCGGCCAGGAATTAGAGATCGAGAGACTCAGCCGGTCAGAGCCACCAGGAAGGGGTTCAGGCCCTGATGAAAAAATATTTCGGGCTCCCTCTCAAGGGCAGACAGCCTAAAAAGAGCTACGTGTGGGATGTGATCCAGCTCACATCTGAACCCCCGATCCCTGCTAATTCATATGGACGCCCCCCATCATCGGTGGCCCTGCGACCTGCCTGCGTGTGTGGCTGGGGGAGGGCGGGGGACTAAGGAGGAGGCAGATCTGGGGTGAGAGCAAAGGGCCTGAGCTCCATGTCATTGGACGTGTCTGTGCCACCAGCTGGATGACCGCAGTCCCAAATGTTGTGGAGGGAATTCAGATACTAGACAGCAGGGTTCTCGAGACAAGACCTGCTGAAGGTGCTCCTGGGTGTGGGCAGGGGGGGCGGAGAGGGGAGGGCTGGGGTCAGCTGGGAGGGAGGGGGAGGGCTGAGGTCGGCTAGGGGTGCTCCCTGCAGACGGAGGGCCCCGTGAAGAGACCAGTCCGTGTTTTGTTCCCACTAAATTTTCAAAGCAGGGCTCAGACGTCAGCTGCCTTTCCTGATTTTTCCTCCCTCTTCTGCTCAGAACGCATTCTTCCTTCCTCGCGTTCTCAACCCTCTTCCGTGCAGTCGTTAATTAATTAGATGGCTCCCATCTCGCGGGACTGTGTTTCACAATGACTTGTGTCCCAGGCATCTAGACCAGGGCCTGGAGCAGGTACGGAGGACCTTTCATGTAAGACAAGGAGCTCGTGGCTCTGCGGGGGGAGGCACAGATAACCTATGTGCAAAGAATTCAAGGAACAATTTAGCATTGAGCTGTATGGCTTTCTGGGATAGAGGCTGGGTCCCGAGGGAGCTAGCTCCGAGTCTGCTGGCCTGCCAGCCATCTCTGCAAAGCTTGGCGGAAGGTCGGGAGCAAGATGCTGCTTCCCCTGCTAGAAAGTGAGCGCCATGAGGCCCTTTGTTCACGGCCTGGTGCCTGGCACGGGGCAGGTAGGTGCTCAGTAATATCTTCCGAATGGAAGCACTTTAGTTGCTACAGTTGTTTTCTTAAAGCAGGTAGAAATGGTGTTGATGAGTCACTTGTCCTCAAACTGTGGAGCTGAATTTCAATAGGAAATAGGCACAGAATCAGCAAGTCCCCACAGACATCCTCTTTGCCTAGCGCAGCCGTGGCTCGTGCTCCCAAGAAGCGCCCGAAGTTCGTAGCTGCTCCAAAGCGTCGAATGCTGGATAAACTGACTTGTATGTTTGCTCCCCGCCCATCTGCTGTTCCCAAGCCGAGGGCTTGTCTCTCGAGCCAGATCTGGGGTGGATTCACTGGCCCCGAGCACGCCGTCTCTGCTATCTCATGGAATAATTTAGCCACTTGCTTTATTTGCTAATGAGCTGATCCTGGTAGCTGGTGGATTCCTTAAACTATTTCAACTTTCAGTTTATTCAGGAACTGAAAAATTGGGAAGAGGGTTCTCATAGAAATGACTTCGCCTGAAATTGCTTCTAAGATGACATCTTGGAGAGGCAGCGAGGCGGCTGTGGTCTCTTGCAGTCCCTTCGTGGAACCCCAGGATGTCATGGCTCTTAGGGATGACGGGAGGTGACTGGAAGTCGGATCACACTGTCCCGGATGCCAGCTGCTCCCTCTGACAGAGGCCTGAGACCCCCCGGCTGGGGCGGGGGCAGGGGCTGGGCAAGCCTCCTCCGGCCCCCTCTTCCAGCCCCAGGAGCTGGGAGCTGGCGGGGCGGCAGGAGGGATCGAGGCTGTGTTCAAAGCCCAGACCCACCATGAGATGCTTTGATCTAAACACAGGATTTTTGTTCTCCTTTCAAAGCCCAGCGGTGAAAGCCACTCGGGAATGCCCGGCAGGGGAAGGAGGCTGCCGCCAGGACCCCCCCTCTGAAAGTACCTCAGCCCACCCCCAGACTCAGAACCGAGGGCTCCTAGAGTGAGACAAACATTCAAGTCAATTGAGTCCCAGTTCCCACAGGTGGGTCCTTTCTAGAATATTCTGCCCCTGCTTGCACTCCCCCGGAGACAAGGACAAGGGCTCTTTCGCAAGAGCGCCGTTTCCATCTTTCACAGGGACAGGCCGCCTTCTGGTAACGCTGATCTAGGGGTCTCAGCCCTGCCTCCTGGGGGCTCACCCGGCTCTCTGTTGAGTCCGTTGTGCGCAGCACTCCGGACCAGCCGCCCGCAAGTCGGGGCTCGGCCATCCCTCCCAGACACGGCCGCGAGGCCCTTGCCTTCCTCTGCCCCCCAGGGGGCGGGTGGGGGGCTCCTGAAAGGATGAGCACCTGAGATCCTGGAAACCCGAAAGCCAAAAACTCTAGGCGCAGACTGACCGAAGCAGAGCTAAATAGGGCCGTTGTCTCCCTGGCCTCAGGGTCTCTCAACAGCCCGGGTCAGGGCAGCCACCGAGGGGCTGGGGTTTCCTGCGACTGCCCTGAAAACTGCCCTGGGTCCATCTGCTCACCTCGGGAGCTCGGTTAGACACCCCCCACCCCTACCCCGGCCTGGCTTCCACGCTACCAATCTCCCAGTCCTCTTATCTCACCATAAATTCTAGCCGGAGGCAGAACGTTTCCTAGGTGTTCTGGAAACTGCCAGAGTACAAATCACCATGCTGCCTGCAGCCCTTGCTTTTACGGGCTCCAGCTTGGGGACTCGGGGCCCCAGGCTCGCTCAGCGCTGTGCTCCGGGCTGCTGGTCACAGGAGCCTGTGGTCAGGTGAGCAGTGGGGGTGAGTGGAGATCTGTGGGCTGGGGCGGGGACTTCAGCTCCAGTGTCATGGAAGTCCTGACCGTAAACCATCGGCCGTCTGGCCAGTGTCTGGATAAGAGGCGGAGGCGACGCTGGCTGGGTCGGACTGCAGGGCAACACCAGGAGCTCTCGGAATAGAGGGTGACCCCAGGGCCCCAGCGGTGACCCCGGAGGACTGGACAGTGTTTGCCTGGACTGTTCCTTAATGAGCTCACCAAGGCACACGGCCCTGCCCTTTCAGCCACTCGGCAACATCTGTATTCAGCAGAGTAATCCTGGCGAAAACGATTCTTTCATTGCCTGCCTAACTGGAGGAGCAAAACCCCTGGGGGTTATTTGAACAAGAGCATGAACGATCTCAAGAATGTGACCTGACCTAGTAAGTACAGGGGGAAATCAGGAAAGCTTCGGCGAGGTCTTCGGGGATTAAATGATCCACAAGGGGAGGGCGGATGCCCCCGTCCTGGGTCCTGTTTCCTATGCACCAGTAGGGGCACCGTCTAGAAGCAGGAAGAACAAAGGGGAGCTCACCTGCTCTGTAGTGGGCTGGGGCAGCTGTGCAGGCCTGTGCTCTCAGAAGGATGCTGTTTATGCCTCCTGTCAACACACAATAATGACTCTGGGAATTAATGTCAGTGCTTGGGGGAGTGTGTGTGTGTGTGTGTGTGTGAGCCCATCGTTATCCTTTTGATGACCTGAAAGAATGAGGGGGTGATCTGCTCTGTATACCGGCAGAGAGACTTAGAAAACCAGCATCGCAAAGCCCAAGGCCAACGTGAATTAACCCGCTGATCAGCAGCCCAACTGGAATTATCCTGCCAGACCAACAAAGGCATTGGACTAGAATTACAGTGAATAATTTAGCCTGGGAAGCAGACTGCCAAGGATTATGGTGTCTCTCAGATTACTTAGCTAAAGAAGAAAACGGACAGGGCGGATCATCCTGGGTGAGCGCACTCTGCCTGCGTCTGCTGGGGGTGGGGTTGGGGGCCTGGGGTTCTCAGTAGGGAAGGAGATGGACGCCGCAGAAGCGGAACTGCGGGGTTCCTCTTAGGCAGAGGCAGAGATCTGAGCATGGGCTCTGTTCAGCCCCGGGTCTGTGTGAAGAGGGAAAGCCCACTGAACTCAGCCTCTGCCTCAGTCAGGGTGAGGACCCCCTGCAATTGAGGGACCCTCTTAGTAGCAGCTACATAGTCAATTCCAGCCACTCTCGGCCTGCAATCACCAGGCCTGTTTCCTGAGGGGCAGAGACACAGGCTGGTGTGTGGATGGGCCCCGTTGCCGGTCCGGGCATCTAGGCATCTACATACCAGGTGCCACGGGTGGTCAGGACCCGAGAGGAGCAGATTCAGTCACAGCCACTGGGTAGCCTGGAGGGCTGGTTTCTAGGACTCCTTGATGCCCTTTTTTT